>CM076583.1:49760178-49990178 GCA_034641835.2 Pinus albicaulis
GACCAAATTTTGCTTGAAGACTCATTGAAATGACAAAATTTGACTTTGACACTTTAAAATCACTTTGAAAGAGCATGTTTGATCACTGGAGGAAGGCTGCAAAGGCTGACTCTAACATTGGCTCCAATGGGGATGGTAGCTCCAGCTCCGTGGAGGTGCCAAGAACGGCAGATCTCTGGGAGAGCAGACCAGTGCCTTATCCATTGGGCGATGGAATCATTATTTGAACGGATAACACAAAACCTTTGACACATTTATTGAATGAAAACTTGACTGAAAACTGACTGAAACTTGACTGAAACTTGACTCAAACCGACTCGATGGCAAACTGAAATAACTTGAAAAAACTGACTCAACAGACCAAACACAAATGACTCATGACTGACTTAAAACAAGAATTTACAAAGCTTTTGGAAAAAAAAGGCAGCAATCCATCAAGATTTGGAATCATGATGACAACCACCTGCATACTAATGAAATATGTACAATCATGTATAATTGGTTTTCCAATGTAACCAGTCAAGCAGATGGCTTCTTGACTGATTCTCCCAATCAAATCTCCTAGTCAACATCAAATACTGGTAACTGGGCATCCAAAAACATAGCTGACCATGATCTCCTTCATCATTGAACACTGCAATACTCACCTTTACTGTTGACTGTAACAATTTTTCCAATGGATCATGAAAAACATGAAGATTTACCTCCTGTTGAAAGAACAAGGTGTCTTTTTCTCCTGCTTCTAATTCTGATCTTCCTTCATCATGTACTTCAGTAACAATATGTTCCTGGGCTTCAAAAAACTCTGAACAGGTAGGTGAGAAAATCTCTTCTTGAGAAAAAATTTCAACACATGAGACAAATGAAGAAGAATCTGAATGGAAATCCTGAATGTTTTGATCTTCTATAGTATGAATGTACTGTAGGTCATCTTCATATGATATGACAGTCAGATTATCATGTTCCTCATTGCATTCATCAATCATGATAAAAGCAACTTTAGATGATTCTTGAAACCCAAACATGACATTCCTATCATCTACCATAAATTCATCCAAAGGAACTGTTTCACTTACTTGAACACAGGTTTCATCTCGTTGTTCATGAACTGACTGAATTACTTATTTCTGAAGGCTGTGTTCTAATGAACTGAAAACATTTGAATCCATACCTTTGTTTTCTTCTTTCCGGATGATCTCAACAGCAGAATTCTCCTTGATGGGTTTCAGCACAAGATATGCTTGGTCATCACAATCTGAATGTAGATCTGAAATAGCTGGTTGGTCATTATCACAATCTGAAACTGAAACTTGAGTTCCCGGCATGCTGTCTTCTTCTGTGAGCAGATCTGAAATGACACTTTCTCTTTCATCACTTTCAGCCATATAGACATCTTCAACCTGCTGATCTATAAAGCTGCTTACAGGACTGTCTTCCATTTCAGAAAAGGAAGAAGTTCCACCATCACCTTCTTGACCATGTGCACACTGTAAATCTGCGTTAACTTGAGCTGGAACATGACCTTTCAATAGCTGATCTATCTCATCTTCAGATAGAGGAGATAATACCTTTTGTTTTCTTTTGCTCAAACAGTGATTGTCTTCATTGATTTCAAGTGAAGGAGTATACAAACTTTCCTCATACAGTTGATCCATTTCATATAATTCATGTTCACTGTCAAGATGCAAAATTCCTTCATCTTCCACCACACTAAAATCTTGATCCTGCTGCAAATTTTCATGATCGTCTTTATGCTGCTGAAATGGATTTTCATATAGGGCTTCCATGATCTCATCATCCATGAAATTATCGTCTTCATAATATTTCTCAAGGCTTTCAATAAAAGTAGAAGCATGTTTGCAACAGTCATGAACTAAATTTAATGATGGATAAGATACTTGATATCTTTCAATGAACATGGCATGAAAATCCTTTAAACAATAAATACAGGCCAGCGGCAAATTTTCATACCAAGATTGGGCTTCACCTTCCAAAGTGGCCAGGAATATCTTCATCAAGCAATCTTTAGGAAAATCCACCTTCAACTTGCGAATATGCATGTGAAATCTAACCAGATGTAAAGCAACATCTTTCTTACCATCATCGTTAAACGTAGGCAGATTCCTTGACCAATCTACCTTGGGCATCTTATTCGGAAAACCTGGAATGTGATCTCGGCTCATGGGAGCGTATCTTCTTGTGATTCGGTCCATCTTGAAAGTCTTAAAGCTACTAATCTCTCTACAGTGAAGTCACAATGAAACATTGATTTCTGGATTTTTCAGTGAATGAAGTCGCCATGTGAATGTTTTCAGCCTTTTGATGTGTCTGACTGCTGTCCACCATCAGCATCAGATCTGATCTTGATACACGTACTGGGGAAGACTCCCTAGTATGGTTGCCACTATGTTAGCGCTCAAATCTACCTTAGGCTGAAATAAGGTAAAACTCAAGGCCACATCAAACCACGCTCAGCCTCGTAGCTAGCCCTACGAGGACAGGAGAGGGCTCTCTTCGGGTCTATCTCGGCAAAAGGTCTTCAAAGGGGCTGAGATGACTTATAATGAATACTGATTTTAGGCTAGTAAAGAGATAGGAAAGTTTGATTTTGATTTTTTTTGGGTTTTTTGTTGAAAAAATGGGAAAAACAATTTTGGGTCCGGGGATAAGGCCAGATCTTTGCAGAATTCGAGTTGGGGCGAGGTAGGCAATAGTCTTGATGCTTTTGATCGAGTATATGGATGGATCAGAAAGACAAGGAGCTGAAAAGGGCAAGGATGAACATGGATCCTTTTCAAACAGGCGAAAACATACAAAACTAAATGAATTCAAAGGCAGAGCACTATAAACAATGGATTCAACCTCATCTACTCATTCATTTTAGTTTCAGAAGCATAAGAAGGTATGGCATACATTAAACATGAAATAACTTACAATAAACTGAGAGAAAACACCATCAAGAACTGAAAGCCACAAGAATCCCAACAGGTGCTGCAAAACCTCTGATCTTTCCTTAGCCAAAATATGAAAAATATGTACAATAGTGTGCCAAAAGTTTCCCAAGAGTCCAACCTGTAGAATGTATCAAAAATTACAATATATAGATCACTCTAACCCCTTCCCATGCCTCTAGGGGTCGAATTCCTTCTTCAGGGATCAGTTTCAACCAAATTTTAATCAAGGAGCTAAAATCTAGGCAGCTAACAACTTGCCTCTAAAAGAGTGGAAACTGATTCATTTACATGATTTTCACTTTTTTGAGAGTGAATCTTATAGAATAGGTAAAAATGAGCCAAAGTTACATGTCAACCATCAATTTACATCATGAAAACCCAAAAATTTCATCCACAAGCAAAACTGGTCCCAACTGGCCGAAATTCTGAGCTGGAAGTTGAAAATTCAGCCAAAAATCTATATGGGTAGCGCGCCTGAGCTATATGGGTAGCGCGCCTTTCAGCCTGATTGTGAGCCACTTCCCGGCATCCAAATTGAGCTCATGATAGCTCATTGTAAAGCCTTGGATGTTGGCTATCCAACCCAAGTGTAATTTCCTAATTTGGAGCTCATTTACCCCTCCAACACGTCATTCTCCCAGAAGTACTTCCTGCTGGTGCAAAAGATGGAAGCAAGGTGGTTTTCATGGTGTTTTTGGGGCTTTTGACCATCCAGAACCTAATGAAATGCTTCGGAAATGCCTAAGCATGCATAACTTACTATGACAAACCAAAAAATGCAAATATTTCCTTCAGAAAGTGTCCCGAACAAAAGTGTGCACATCGACGCGCTACCCGTATAGCGGAAAAATCTGTTTTTGGACCAAAATATTTCAAAATGACAAAACTTTCTCCGAATTTTCTCAAATTCGAAGCGAAGACCCTACATCATGTATCATGCCCAGCCAATGAAGCCTCGGCCAAAATCCGGAGTGGATCAGGCTTTTTCTGCCGTTTTAGTGCTTCGCTCAACCTCCTCTTCAAAATCTTCATTCTTGCTTTGCAGACGTGCATGCGGGCCCAATAATGACCTTTCATGTGGCGAAGCATGTCTTTCTCTCTATTGGCCTTTGCCAACAACTTCTCCAGATCAATTTTAACATGCGTGAGTACAGAATCTCGATCGATTGGTGTCATGTCGCCGGGTCTCTTCCGGGCCAATTGTCGATCCTCACGGATTCGCCGTAGCTCATAAAGTGTGTGCTCATCCTCTAGCTATTTGTTGCGCTGCTCCAGGTAGTTTATCACCCACTGAGCCTTCTGCAATTTATCTTTCAGCGCGTCATTCTCGGCCCTTTTCTCCTGGATGATCTCCTTCAGTTTCGAGCTAGGAGAGCTCGCATGAACATCAATGATCGTGAAATCCGTGGGGCCCTCATCATGCATGGGCTTCTTGCCCCTGTCCTGGATCTATACCTGTACTGAAGAAGAAGGCGAGACCCCTTCCACATCATGTGGAGATAATACTCGCTCTGCTGATGGAGTCGGCGAGACCCCTTCCACCCCGGGTGGAGATAATACTCGCCGTGTAGCTGCAAATAAGGCCCTGTGGCCTTGCTGGTATGTCACAAACAATGGAGCACTAATATGCTCGACCAGGATGTTCCAACATGAAGGCTCTCCTCATTGTAAACTACCTCGAGGTGGTTGTGGCAATCAGAAGAAGTCACGCCGGAGATGAACCCTCCCATAATGCCCCGTTGTGGAATCATCGTCATACCTCGCTTCATAAACCGAATATAAACTTCTCGATATGGCTCAAAAACAAGTTTTCTCGCAATATGTGTGTTTCGATATAGGTGTGAATTCAAGGCTTCAATGCGTTTAAACCCAAATATATTGCATATGTACCAAAACATCATAAGCAACAAGGACAAAGTGGTGGAGAAGCTCGTTTTTAGTGCCATAGGCTAGTCTCCGTTTTTGGATCACAAGTGATTTGACAAATAAGTACCAAATGCAAATGTAGTGTTTGTGCCCTTCAGAAAATGCTATCAAGGATTTGTCAATGGACTCGTGCTTGTGTTTGGCAATGAAACAATAGCAAGGACAATGCTGGTAATATTATGGCAAAAAACTATGTGAAAACATGAGACTATATGGACAAGTCAACATGAAAGGATGTGACAAATAGCGGGTAGAAATTTGGCAAAGGCATGAGGATGATGCCATAATGTGCCAGGGCGCTACAAGCAATATAGGTATGAGCACATATACCAATCACGAAAATTTACAAACCCTTCACTAGACCTGTCACTATATCTTTTAAAACCCCGAGAATCCGAGACCAATTCTTCTATGAAGACATGTGGTTTGTAGATTTCCATCGAAGCAATGCTTGTTTCCCAACTTCAAAAAAAAATATGAAAACCTCTTTCAAAAATCACCGAGCAAATGATTAAAAACCCGTTCTGCAAGTGGATGGAGGCATTTGAGCTCGAAATCGGACGCAAAAACAAAATTGTTTGGCTCGTCGCCGTATGGGTAGCGTGCCTACCCAACCCGGTAGCGCGCCCTATATGGGTAGCGCACGGTTCTCCGCAAAGGGCCGGGAAGGTTAGCGGGTAGCGCACCCAGGGGCGCTCCCCGTATGGGTAGCGCGCTACATAGTGCATTTTGCAGGAGCCTTTTGGAGGCCTTTCTGGTGTACAAATTGAGCGTGTGATAGTTTTTTGGAAATATCTTGGAGTCTACTTTCCAACCCAAGTGGAATTTTTCAATTTGGACTTCATTTTCCTTGTCAGAAATCAAATCTCCCAAAACTTGTCAAAATAAGCAGAATGAGGCTGCCTCAAGGCAGAGCACTGTTGCAGTCAACTTTTGAAGGTCTTCCTCAACTCAAAATTGAGCTCATGATAGCTAATTGGAAAGATATTTGTGTATAGGTATCCTTTGACTCATCAAGAAAGTCATTTAGCCAACCATGCTAGGAGAAACCTTGATTTTCCCAAGGTCACTTCAGAGGTGCATTCAATTCTCCTGAGGCAACGGTATGTTTGACATTTCTCTAAAACCATGATACCTGTGTAAAAAGTGAAATATTTTTGTCTTCCTTGGTATTTTTTGGACAAAAACCTCTCTCAGTTTTCCAAAATTCATCTTTGATTGCTCTGAAACATCTTTTGAGTGAAACTTATCCCGATGTGTGAAACAAGGGATTTTGTCGAAATGAAGCGAAATGAAGGGGATAAGGGGCTTATAAATTCTTGGGGAAATTTTGGGAAGTAGGGGGGGATGTTAGGAAGCAGGGGAAAGTGGAATCTCAGAGATTGAGTGAGGGGAAGGGGTCCAAAAGGGAAAAACACAGGCCTAGCCTAGAAAATTGCCAAGTTGTGGCAAGAAACTAGGGTTTGTGCAAAAATGAGGAATTTGGGGGATCTCAGTGATGGGAGGTGTTTAATAAGGTACATTAATGATAGGGGAAGGTGTATGAACATCAGGATACAATTTTTTCTAATGATTTGACCATCCAAGAGAAATTACCTCCAAAACCCTAGGAGAGGGAAATGGACCTTACCTAGGCACAACTGAAGCATGAACAAGCTGTAAAATGACCCAATGGAACCTGACATGATGATGAAAACCCTCTGAATGATGGTACACTCAGCTAAATGGTGACATGGACCGACATTTGGACAACTTTGAAAAGAGTGAAAACAAACCCTAGACCTAATGCCTAGTGACCAAATTTTGCTTGAAGACTCATTGAAATGACAAAATTTGACCTTGACACCTTAAAATCACTTTGTAAGAGCATGTTTGATCACTGGAGGAAGGCTGCAAAGGCTGAATCTAACACATTCAATGACTCTTTGAAGTAACACATAGCTCTGCGGAAGTTGAAAGAAAATTGATGTTTTGGAACTTGTAGATGTTTTTGACCTGTTTGTTGATGGAGAAAGCTCTGTCATTGGATCCCTGAGCTTGGCTATTAGTGAAGTACTCTAAATCTGTTATTATTATTTCCTATTTCATTATGTTTCACCATTCTCTATTGTAGTGGAGTAAAAATTTTAGGCTAAGAAATGTCTTTTGAAAGGACCTTAGTTCTGTTTACTCTTCACTGTCTTTATGTTTTCTTCTGCTAAGATATTCTAGAGAATTCTTAATTGCTCTCCAGAACCCTTATGCTTGTTTATTTCAGAAATAGTTCAAACAATTGGTCTCAAGAATGATTTATGGTTTTCCCTGCTTACTTGCTGCCACTTGAAAACTGTTTCTAAAGTCTCCCTTTGAAGTACCATTGTTTACAATTTTCCAAAGAGATATGTTTTGATCATACCATTTTTTCTTGCTGATATAATTGTTTTTAAGGTATTTATAATTGTAATCAGAGATGTCTAGGAGTTCCCTCTTCTATGAATGTAGTTATTTGTGAATCTTGAATGTTTTCTTATCCTTGAAAGGGAAATCTTTGGATGAAATAGAGCGTTCCTCGACTCCTAGATTTTACTTGAAAAGTTTGTCTTGAAATTATTATTTGTTGAAGTGTGGTTTCTAGAATTTATAGTTAGCCCTATCTATGGAATACATCTTCATGTTCAGATAATGTTTCAAGTTCCTTTGTTGAGAAGTACATATATCTAAGGATTCTTAATTTCCCTTAGTTCTACTTTTCATTCTAAATCCTTGATGTCCATTTCATTCCACCTGAAAGACTTTGTAGATCCACTGGCCAAGTTAGATTTCCCTTTGATACCTCTAATCTATTGACTGACTTTTTATAACTTCTATTTGACTCCATTGGCCAATGTCTTATAGATTTCCATTTTCTATCTATGCTGCCTAGATCATCATGTCCCACCAAACAATCAAACAAACTCATGCTTAATAACTAGCCTAAAATCAACTTTTTACAAGCAAACAAGTCATATCATTGCAAAAATTGAGAGATCCTTCTCTGAGACTAGGAAGGCTAGGTCCTAGAGTTATAAAGACTAGTTTTGATGTTGCCTTGTCACTTGGTATGCCAATCTGCGAAATCACAAGACCCCAACAATTTTCATTCACTAGCTTTTCCTATAAGCTCACTTTTACAAATAAGTTTCTTTATGAAGTGACCAAATTTTTGCACCAAGAGCCGCTCTAAAACCTAGTATGGGAGGGGTGTTATCTTCAAATGTTAAATTAAATAATAATAATAATACCTACATCAAAAAAAATAAAAAATGTTAATGAAAAAAAAGTTTTCAATAAGGAAAATGAGAAAAATCTTTCAATGTTAGCTATGAATAAAATACTTCAATGTTCACCTTAAATAACATAATTTTACATGAACTTTATATATCAAGATATAAAGTTATAAGTGCTATCTAAATTTTATTATGAGTGGATGTGTAATTCTGTATTAGAAAGTTTATTTATTTTATACTTTTTTCTTGGTGTATTTCTCAAAATCAAGGAGATGCAAGATTATTTTAATGCGCAACAAGTGTTACATGTCATTTTGTCACCATGACATTTTATTGTTCATATGGGTCTATCACCACCTATACCACGTTCCCTTAGAGGTAAAAAACACTAATTTTCTTGAATCAAGTCTTGTAATTGGAGATAAGATTTGTAAAACTCTTAAAAGACTACCTGCGCAGTTTTTCTAGACTTTCCTTGCACATGTGTTGCTGTTATGTCCATTAAATTTGGAAACTCCCAAAAATTTTGCCACTATTACTTGCATACCCCAGTGAAAATCAAATAAAATAAAAGTAAATTCTAGAAGCCTAGCTGGTCAAATATTCTCCCAACTTGAAGCTTCTAGAGTCACAAGTAGTTCAAGCTTTATCCCTCCACTCATGGAGCTTATCCCTTAGTCCATGGAGCTCAAATCCCTTCATGAGAGGAATCCATCCCCCTCTTCATGGAACTGAAACTAACTTCATTTCCCTATAAATTGAGATCAAGTTTCAGGTTGAAGGGTAGATTGTGAATCATATAGTTTCTAAGCTGAAGAGAATTCATAAGAGTTCATACTTTCTACACTAGTGAGTTGTTGTTGGCACGAGAATGATCACACCTTTGTGTCTATAACTCCATACTGGTATTCAAAGAGGAAGCCTTATCAGACTTAAGGAGAAATGATTTTTCAGGACCCCGGGAGAAATTTGTACGACATCAAGGCATCACATTCTAAGATTAATCTTTTTATTCAAGATAATACATATGGATCTCTTTTTCTCATTTCTTTTTTTCTATGCTTATTGGAATAATTTCAATAATTATACTCCTTGATCACTAAGTTGGATTTGAATTTTCTGATTATTATATGTTGCAGATGCTTTGATCCTTTGTATTGTATTTGATTACAGGTTCTACTTATTGCAGAAACCACTTTGGAGTGACGGGATAAAATGCTACATCAAACATTTGGATTTCAAGGTAGGGGCATTTCCTCTCTACTTTATTATTATAATATTGGAATGCAATTAATCTAGAGGAAAAGGTTTTTAAATTTATCTTTGTTTCTAGTTACTCGCTGAGTACTAGGGAGATCACTCTTGTCCACAAGAGGGATTAATCCACGTAACAAAATGGTGACCATACTGGGGAACAAATCTTAGTTTCTTTATTTATTTTCAGTTTTAATTTTAAGTTTTCTGATTTTGACTGATTTCAAGGAAGCTTGTTATTTATTTTTTCCAAATTTTTCCTTTCCTGCATGGTTTTCGGCAAAAAATAGTGTGAAAACATGTGCAACTTTTAGTTCAATTCAATGTGCATTCCCTCTATATTCCACTATAAGTTGCACACCCCCAGAAATTTTTTGAAAAAATCAAATTTCTCCTTTTTAGAGCCAGATAACCTGATTCTTTATGTTTTTGCTGATCTATCTTAGTTGTCAAATCTTGTGTGAGAATTTCTTTTCAGCAAATTTTGTGTTTGGGTGATTTATCATCATGTTTGCATTTTACAAGTAATATTTATCCCTAGTTTACTGCTGCTCTATGCAAAAGATACCTTCATTTGCCTCAGATTACTGATATTATGATTTTTTATTTTTTGAGCCGTTAGGATCATTGCAAACCTTACTTTTATGAAAACTTGTTCCCTTTTCATTTACAAACCTAGAAGATATTCTAGCTTATTTAAGCCGTATTTAACACCAAAGAACTTTTGGATATTTTTATTTATGCTGCAATAAGTGGAAAGTTTATTAGTCTGATCACAAACTAGGAGAAATAATCCTCAAATATTCTATATGAACTTTAGAATTAGAATTTTATTTTGATTTTGAAATTTATACTTTTAGATTTTTTTATAGATTGTTTTCTTTTGGAAATGGATTGTTTATTGAATTTTAGTGTTTGATTTTATTGTTCAAGGAATTTTATTTCAAAAGAGTAATTGATCATTCTTGCAAATCGAGTTCTTCATGAAATCATCTTCCTTTCAAAAGGGATTTTTTTTTATGAATGAAAGTGTTCATGTTTTGAAAATTGATAAATCTCTCAACTTTCCCTTAAATAAGATTCATTGAAAATAAAGAGTTGCAATTCTCATTTAGATTCATTTAGAGTATTTTTTAGTCGGGTCACAAACATCATTAAAGTTTCAACTCCATACCCTTTGTCTAAAGTAACAACCAAATTAATACAGTGCCTTAATAAAATCAATCTAGATATTTTACATTTTCTAGGGCTCATTCCACCAACATAGCTTAGGCTAGTGTTTTGTAATAGGTTGTAATAAACACTCCAAAATAGTTTAAACAAATGAGTAGAATCTTGCAGTAGGAAAATCCAATTGTTGCATTTGTGCTCTCGGAAGATCTTCTTAAAAGAGTCAAGCACAAGATCATGTCGGAGACAGTCAAGTAATGATGCCTATCTCATTGGCAAATATAGAAGATGTGCACATAATACAAATAGAAAACCTTGGATTAACCATTATCGAGGAGCCTAGGGTCACGTGTTGGAAAACCTCAAATTTACCATGTCGACGAGCCTTCAAGGAGATTGAGCTTGATACTTTTCCCTTACATGTATATCAGATCGTACATTTTTCCCCTGGGTACATTTGTTTCCATTGGTGACCTTAGTCGCCATAATCTTCATGATTTTTCCCAAGGTGACGATGGAGGAAAGGTCCCACTATATCTAGAACAGACATCGGCTAGACTCACTTGGAATTTCCGGAGGGTACTCTTCACTTTGAGATGGCATAAGTGGAGGGACTTGCACCAGACTGTTTCATTAAGAAATTTGTCAAGGTAACTATTCCAACCGCCAACTTTTCCACATTAAATTTCTACAACCTTGGATTTCATCACCAACTAGTGTTTTTAGTGTGGAAACATATTGTTTGTTTGTGGATTGTCTATCAGATTTTGTAGGTGTGTGTTCAAATTTCTTGCTTCCTTAGTGACCTTAGGTCTATTTTGTTGAAATATTTTTTTTATTTCATGTGCTAAACATTAACCGTGGCTGAATTAACAAGATACTCTCGTAGAATGCAGGGAAAACCCCCTAAGTATACACCAAGTCAGTTAGAAAATATTAAATCTGAAAGAGGTCAACAACCAGGAATTGGATCCACTAAAGAAGAGGAAACATCAGTAATTATACATCTCAATTACAAAGTAAATCAACCTCAGACAGAAGAACAACCAGAAATTTAATAATTAATCGCAGTTGATTCTCCAACCGTTGAATTCTCAGATAGTCAACTTATTGAACGCGAAATATCTAAACATAAGTTGAATCTACTTCATCTTATTCAACTTCGTAGTTCATAGCCCGAACCCCTGGTCGTCCTCGTTCACCTCAAGTGAAGTTTTGCATCACTAAGAACCTTCCTCCTGGCCTGATTAGCATCGAAGATATTACTGACGCAGAAGAAGAGATTGTACTTCCTTTGCATCAAGAATATTTAGATCTAAGGCATAGTGAATCGATTCACCATTACAACACTTTTAAATTGGACCCTTGGTATTATCTGTTAACCAACTTTCTACATAATTCTGGTCTCAATTATTCACCACACTGTATTCCTTTTTAATCCATACCCAATGTTAGTCATCAGTAATTTTAACATGTTTTAGATGACTAAATGCTTTGTCCAATATTTCTAGAAATAGAATTCAAGAATCATGTGAGCTCTATAAATCCCCTCAAAGAGAAAATTTTTTCACTATCTCACCTCCTTGACAAAGCATGGCCAAACTATCTCCCAAACAAGACCAATTTTCCTTCACTCTCACTATGTTTTCCATCCCTCCCTATAACACCATGTCTCTGTCTACCTAAGCCCTCTACTTTCACACCTTGTTTCGCCAAGTAAACCAAACTTTTCTCCTTGCAAACCAAGTACCTCAAGAAATGGTGTTGTCAAAACTCCTACTCTGAAATTTATTTGAAGTATAAACAAGGTTTTCTAGTGGTCTAGGATGGTAGTGCATAATAGAGTGTCAAAAACCATGTTTCCTCATCCAAACCTTGATTCAAGTTTTCAGTCAAAAACCTATTCCAAAGAATTGCAATAATTCAAATAGGGTCACCCAGGTTATGCGCTAACATGTTTCTAAATTCAATATTTCCACAGGTATTCAAAGGTGAAATCAAGTGAACACAAAGATGAGACCATATCATTGGTCAAAGAACATCAAAGACCTCTAAAGATATCCTCTTCATAAAGCAGTAAGCCTGCAAAGGAAAAATTTACCATGTCAAAGCATTTCTGCAGAAATGTTTTGTAAATGATCAAAAAAGAACAAAGGCAAAGAAGGAGACCTAAAAGGCTTATAAAGGCATCCACAGTAGGTGGTAAGATACAAACAAGCTTAAAGTTATGGAGTGCTACCCATCAAAGGGTCCATGTAGGTCATAAAAGACAATGGCACATAAGAAACCTTGTACCTCAAATCAAAAAGATCATTTAAAAGGTTGTTTGGTTTCAAGCATGAAATTTGTAGAGGGACAGCTGCCTTTTGCTTCATTCCTGCAAAAAAGACCAAATAAGTAGTCAAATTAGCCATGATGATAGGCATCATTAAAAGAGGAGACATCATTAAAAGAGGAAACATCATTAAGAGAGGAGGCATCATCACAAGAGGACCATTCATAGCAAGAGGGAAGTAGCAGGTATGTGTCTAATAGGAATCAAAATGTGTGACTATTTTGACCATGAAAATAGACAAAAACTAGGGTTACAAGGGCAAAGGCCTCCTTTACTTTTTCAAGTGCACAGGAAAGGACTTTAGGAGCAATTAATGAGTTTTAAGAGGTTTCTGAGAACTTAGGAGACAACACTGTCTACCTTTTCCCTAAGTAGCCCCAACACCTAGGAATTTGGAAAAATGGACAAATATGGTCACATAATCATAAATAAATCCTCCTTCATCATAGCAGAGGGCTTAAAAGGTTCTCAGAATTCCTTTCTAGGGTCTAGCAAACAAGGGCATTAACTCCACTATAACAGAGAAGGACATATGATGCATTCTATCAGCAAAAGGATGAAAATTATCAGTTCAAAGGTTTGATTTCTCAAAATAATAGTCAGAAGCAGGTTTAAATCATCAAAGAGGGAAAACATGTGTTAAAATTTCTCTAGGACGTAATTGTGATTGGCACAACTTCACTGTTTATAAAATAAGTTGTCCAAGTTCAATGGAGACAGTGATAAAGGGAAGAATTGGCAAAATGACAAATTTGTTGTTTATAGATGATAAAAGTCTAAAACAAGTTCTTTCTCCAAAAATGGATGAGAGACATAGGATTGGTGTTTTCAAAGAGGTTGTCAAAATTAAAAGAGCCTTAAGAGGCCTCTGGTAGTTAGAAAGAGGAGCAATGTTTTAAATATGCCACCTGCAAGACCACAAAGGAAAAAGACAGGAGAATTAGAATGGGAAACAAACCTTATAAAAGTGGGTTTTCACTTTAATTTTTATCTAAAAAGTATAAAACAAGCTCAACAAGGCGTCTTCCCTTTATCATTTTGAGTTATGTAGACAAGTGAGGGTTTTCAGAATTTTCAGCAGAGTCCTTGGAAAAAAATTTCGGGCGCTGCGCTCCTATAGTAGTGTGATGCGCACCTGTAGCCTTTTCCAGTGTATTTTTCCATTGAACACTATGCACCTATACAGTGATGTTGCGCTCCTGGTAGATCTACCCATTGTGCAGAAGATGAGCATGACACCCTGTGCCGGCACCCGGAAGTGCTACGCTCTTGCCATTGCCCGAGTCGCCTGCTCAGCAACAGTGCGCTCCTGCCACTGCTCTCGCCTCTGCACGACACTTCTCCAGAGCTACATGACACCTCAGTTAGACCGCTGCCCATGGTGTTTCACTCTTGCCACTACTCCGGCCTTTTGCACGACACTCCATTCAGCCACCCAGTAGCACTGTGCTCATGCCACTACTCTGAACACTGAACGACAGTGCATTCAGGCACCTGAATCCCTCGATGATGTGCTCCTGCCACAGCGCTACGCTCCTGGCACTATTTTACAATTTTTGCCAAAATTCACCTTCAGACTTGTTGGGGTTCCTATGTTTTGGCAAGTTTGGCATTACCAAAATATAAGACAACACTAGAACCAATTTGGTACCTCAGAATCTAGCCCTCCTAGGTCCAGAGAGGGATCTCTCTATAAGGCAAATATATATATGTCTTTTAACTTTCATTTTAAAGTATTAGGCTAGTTATGGGCACAAGGGTTGTTTTTTTGTTTGTTTGTTTGTTTGGTTGTTGGGAAACATAAAAGAAGGGTTCAATATAAGACAAAGAGTGAGCAGAGAATTTTTTTGGCTATGGGAGACAATTCAGAGGAAACTCAAAACCATTTGGCAATGGAATCACAAAAGGTTTTACTTTCTATTCAATATCCAAGGCTTTCCATTGGGCTAATCATCTGAAACAGAGGATCTTATAAAGATGATAGTATGGGATGAAATGATTAGGAATGAAGTTGAATGACAAGGAAACCTCTAAGGTGGCCACTTAGGAATTAAATCTAGGGACATGGCATGCCTTAAACACCTATGATCAAACTCCTAAGAAGGCTAACTCTTCAGACAATAGGAAAAAATAAAAATTTAACACAAAGGTGAAGCCCGAGATCAGAGAAAGACTTTGAACTTTCAATGCTTTGACATTCAACTTAACGGAACTTAGAAAGGTTTGATAGTAGGAAAAGGACCCTAGTGAGACAGAACCAGTTCTAAATCTCCTAGTATCCCAATTCTTTCAATTAAACCAGACAAGAACATCTAAGAACAAATCATAAAGTCATGCATCAGTAAGCAGGGCATAACCAACTACTATACTCACTAAATTACCTTGACCTAGTTCTCAGATTTCATAATTAGTAGAAAAAATTAAGGATAAGAAGAGAAGGAAGAATTATGGTACCATGCAAGGGTATATCCTAAGCTAGATTTCTGATTCTTACCAGAGAAATGAAATGTAATGAATTACATAAGGAAAACAGAGACAAAGATAGAACACATCACCACTTCTTTAAATCAGGATCCAAAGAAATTGCTTGTCATATTAAAGAGAAACACCAGTCATATACAAAATTTTCCAACAGCTTGATATTCAGTCTGAAATCATCTCCTCAGACTATTTTACAACAATTCACACAGAACTATATCTCAAGAGAAACAGCTTATGGTTCACAGATATCCAATCAACAACCTTTACAATGTGTTTTTTCATGAGTTTTATAGCTGAAAGAGAGGCAGAGGAGGTAGATGAACTTTTAATGAAACATTTAAAACAGAAGTAGAAGAAGAGGGCTCGAGGACCATTCTGTCTTAATATCTATGCATTGATCTCCAGTACTCTTTTTCGATGAAAGAGTGGTCTTCAACAGTCTGATATTAACTCCAGGTATGTTCTTTAATGTACTTTTGGACTGTAGTACTATGTAGTACTCTAGGACAATAAAAAAGGCAGATAAATAACTTCAGGTCTGCCATACTATGTAACAAATGCTCTGGCAACATTAGGACTTCTGTCAGGGTGTAGATCTTCTCGGGAACATTAATGAAGAGTAAAAACATTATGGGAACTTTGTCCTTTCTTGGGAAATAACCTTCTGCTGATGTGAAACACTGATAAGGATTGTTTCTATGCTTTTAGGCCTCATAGGCCTTCTATGTCCATCATAAGGTCTTCAATCTTGTACATTCGCCTTTAAACACTAAATTACAGCTTAAAATCTTCAATAATGGGCATGAAACCCCTTTAATCCTTCACTAATACTCTTTTTCGCTTCATTGAATGTCTCTATCTTGTGGAAATGCAGTTTTAATGGCGCTGGAGGTTTTTCAGAGTTAAACACTAGTCTTTTAATGAAATATTTCGTTTGAAACCTTCCTAGACAGTCTCTCTGCAATATCTGGCTCTCAAAATGGCATTCTGCGCTACTATGTCACTAACAGTGACTCTATAGAAAAGAATGGTTTTCGCCATTTGTAACTCTGCAAAAACACACAAACATGTTAAGAAATCCATGCGAGAGTGGAGGCTGGACGTTGTGGAGGCCTGTGAAAAATGGAGGTGCAACAGTGAAAACAATGGTTGCGGGTGGAAAAACGGTGAAAATTGCTCCATAATGGTCGAGGAATGATCTGATGAAGGTCTGGTGGAGAAATGATTTGGGATCATTGGATTAGATCTGATGGAGGAGATCGACGGTTAGGGTCCGCCGGTGGGATTACTTTTGGAAGTTTGGGCGAAGAAATAAACTTTAATGTAAAACATAAAAGTTTTAATGTGGGCGAATTACAAAGGAAAACGATGAAAATCAAATGAAATCGTGGCTTTAGATGGTGGGACCGGCATGGGCGAAGGGCGATTAAGTGTGGACCGTTAGATCTCAGGAAGAGATCAACGGCTGGGATCATCTGATGAAACTCTGTGGAAGTCCGATGGAAAAAACATGAATGGGAACGCGATGCAATGTGTGCCGTTGATTGGGATCAGATCAACGGTTGAGATCTCTAGATGAGCTTTCAGGAGCAGAAGTGGGGAAGTGTTTTTTATAAGAAAATTGTTGTTTTCGCATGGCATTTGAGTAGTTTTGTAAAATTCCAAAAAAAAAATGCGATACGCCTTGCCGCTTGACACATGTCCACTTTAAAACCTCCCATTTCGCGTTTTTTTGGAGTGTTAACCTTCGAGCACAGAACAAATGTGAAATGCAATGATGGCCATTGGATATGGGTCTAGGAGATCTGACAGGGTAGGATGGAGCGCGATATGTAGAGATGCGCAGTTGGTATGGTGGGGAAAAGTCAAAGGCGGGTTGAATGTGGACCGTCGGATCAATGGAACGAACGGCTGAGATCCAAAAAGAGAAAGCGGAGGCAACAGGATAAACAAATGGGCAGGAGAAAGGAGGGTCGTTGGATCTCAAGAGATCAACAGTGGAGGTCTAATTGCATCGGAGATCGGTAGGAGGCCAAAACTCTGATTTTTGAAGCTGCGATTACGCGCGGACCGTTGGATCAAAGAGGGGATCGACGGTTGAGATCTAATCGAAGGGGAATGATGAAGGGTACAAGAGGTGGAGCGTGATCAAATCCTGGCCATTGGTTCTTTTGGATTCAATGGCCAGGATTGAATCAGAGGATCACAATCCGAGGGGGCCGAAGGATGGCGCATTAAGGCTTTTTGTAATGTGATTAAGCGCCAGCCGTCCGATCTGGAATCAGATCGACTGTCAAAACTCAATCGGGGGGTAATGGAGAGAGGTGGCACGGGGTGCTATGCAATTATCGCTGGCCGTTGGATCTATACAGATCAACGGTGGATATTGCACCCGCGGTCAATAGAACAAACTTTTCTCGCATCGAAAGTTTTCAACTTACAAAGGAAAGTCGCTCACATCCAATCTTCCGATTGCAATTAGCGCTATAAGGCTTAGTGCTTGGTCTTAGCGCCCAGTTACATGTGGAGAAGGGGCTGAGGGGCTTAGCCACAAGGGGCATGGGCCTGATATATGTTAAAAGTGGGTTTTTAAGGCCGAAAAGAGAGTTTTTGAGGCTTCAAAAGGTGTTCTGATAGAGGAATAAAGGGATTTTTTCACCAAATGAAGGGGTTCACATGGTTTTAAAAGGGGAATTTGATGGTCTAGAAGGCTAAGGAGGGGATTTTGGGGAAATTTAGAGAAGGGAAAAAAGGGGTTAAAATGGGAAATTTGTAGGGATAAAAGGGGAGATGTAGGCTTCTCAGCATAATTTTTCACAAGCAGTGAGGCTTTCTTGATGGAAACAGCAGTGAAGATCTTTTCAAAGGAAAAATACACATAGAGGCTTCAAGAATGAGATATTTTCAGAGGAAAGGTGTCTCTTGAAGGCTCAAAAAAATATTTAGCCACTTGTTTGCTCTGCCAAAAATTTGTAGGTGGCTAATAGTGGCTCCACATGGGGATGGCATCTTCTTGAAGGTGTCAAGAATCTCAGAAAATAATCTTTGGAGTAGGCCAGATGCCTGATTCTTTAACCATGTTTTCTTCTTTAATCAACTACCACAACTCATGAAGACATCACATCAGCAGAAACATTCTCCCAAACAATCTACCTACCCATCTTACAGTCCTAACAATTTTTCTTCAAGGTGCATTTGAATTTGTAGACCTTCTTCATTATATTTTATTGAAAGCAAAAAATAAACTAATCTAATTCTACCCTTATTCCTCCATGAGACTAGATTAAACAGTTGGCCTCATAAATTCTCTACCTACACTAATGTCTACTAGGATTAAACTGTCTAGCAGCTTTCTTTCTCTACATTCTACAACAGAAATTTAAAAATAGCCAAACCAGGATTAGACAGTCCAGTTTGCTATGGATCCATGGAATAACGACAGCTACACATGAACTGAACTTTGCAGAAAATTAGAACCAAAATTGTGAAGGCTCTGCATTGTGAAACTTTGAAGCATCCTTATTTTCTTTGTGACTCAAGTTTTGAGCTTGTTAGAGTCACTTTCTTCTTCATTTCAGTTCTGGTTTTGGACTTGTTAGAGCTGATTCTTCTTTCTTTCTTTGCTGGTCAGATTTTGGGCATATTAGAACCAGCCCTTTCCTCTTTGGCTTAGGTTTTAAGGTTGTTTGAGCCACTCTTTTTGGAACTTTAGAGGTTCAAGTTTTGAGCATGCTTGAACCCCTTTTTTCTCTCTTTTTTGAAACATTTTTCTCTTTTTCTTTAAAACAAAACACTGCAATGGTATTTACAATGGAAATAAAAACTTTAAACTGGAAATCAGCAGTAGCAATTCTTAAGCATCCTACCATTGATAGGACCCCCAAATAGATCTGTACCATCTAGCTCTTGCAGAAAAAAGGCATGTGGACCAATGGTGGATTGGATAATGTAAGGACCCTGCCAAAAACTATCAAATTTTCCATGCTTCCCTTTGTCTTGTCCCCTAGAGTCCCACTTAAGTACCTTATCTCCAATTTTGAAGTCACAAGCCTTTGTTCTCTTATCAAATAACTTATTTATGTTTTCTTGTACTTTCAGAGCTCTATTGTAGACTTATTCTCTTGTCTGTTGGAGATGTATTGTTTGATTTATCCTCCTTACCATGCTATCCTCCTCTGTCTGTATTTCTTGGACTAGTTTAATCACTGGTACCCCTAGGCGGGTAGGAAACACTGCCTCCGTTCCATAAACAAGCTGATATGGTGACATTCCAATGGATTTATTAGTTGTTAACCTGTCAGCCCATAAAGCATGCACTAATTTTTTATGCCATGATTTCTTATTCTCTTCAAGTAGCTTTTTGATGATGGTCACCAAGCTTTTATTTGATGATTCATCTAGCCCATTTCCCTATGGGTAATAAGCAGTAGAATGACCAAGCGCAATCTGGTATCTGTGACAAAAATCAATCGTCTTCTTGTATCCAAAAGCAGCAGCATTATCAGTGATTATCTTTCTAGGGAAGCCAAATCTAGAGAGGATGTGGTCTTCAAGGAATTTAATGATAACAGAATCTATGGCATTCCTAGAAAGGATGTCCTCTATCCATTTTGTGAAATATTCTGTGGCTGTGAGAATCCATTTGTGATGGGCAAAGGAAGCAGGATGGATCCCCCCTATGAAATCTAGGCCCCACTATTGAAAGGGAGCCTCAACAATGATAGGTTGTAATGGTAAAGGGAGGAGCTTTCTTTTGCCCTCAAAGATCTGGCACTTATGGCAAGCAACTATCATTTTGTGGATATCATTGAAAATTTTAGGCCAATAATAGTTGGCTTTGAGTATTTTGTTACCAGTGGCTTTCTAGTTTAAATGGCCTCCACACTCTCCTGCATGGAACTCACGTTTAATCCTCTCTGCTTCAGTTTTGGGCAGAAATTTAAGCAGCAAACCATTTTCATTTTTCCAGTATAAACATTCATTTAAAATGAAATATTTTCTGGCTTTTAACTTTAGAAACCTTGTCTTTGTATTTGATAAATCAGGAGGGGCATTAAGGTTTGTAAGCATGTATAGGATGTCAGAATACCAAGGAGAGTTTTGAAATTGTTCTTCAACAGTAGGATCAGGCAATCCTTCATGTTCATCCAAGGCATCTACCATGTTTATGTCAAGGGATTGCAAGTTAGATTCAGCCATTATTTGAGCTAAGCCCTAACCTTTGATTAGTTTTGTGGTTTTTATTTCCAGGTCATACTCTAATATTACAGCAATCCATTTGCCCCTCTTTCCATTTTGATCTTGGGAAAAAATATCTTTTACCACTATGTTAGGCACATAGGCAATGATGTGAGAATGAAAAATATACACCTTGAAGTCTTTCAAGGCCTTTACCAAGGCATAGGCCTATTTTTCCATTATGTTATATTTCAGGGGTGCATCCCTCAACACTTTGCTGAAAAAAGCAATAGGTTGTTCCTCTCCTTCTGGATTTTTCTGCAGCAGAACTGCAACCACTATATGCTCGGAGGCAAAGGAAAATATAAGGAAATCCTTTGAAAATTCGGGGCTGATTAATACTGGTGCCCGGGTAAGTGAATATTTGACTAATTCAAAATAGTTTTTGGCTTATATAGTCCATTTGACTCCTACTCCCATTTCCAGCATGTTTGTCATATCTCTGAGGAGCTCTGCTAAGTTGGGAATAAAACTCCTTAAGAAGTTGATTTTCCCAATAAAGGACTGCAATTCCTTTATGTTTCTCGGGTGGGTAATCTGCAGTATTCCCTCAACTCTTGTCGGGTCTATTTTAATCCCCTTCTCTCATATAATATGGCCAAGAAGCTTTACTTCTTGAAGCCCGAATACAGTTTTCTTGGGGTTTAAAGATAGACCGAACCTTCTACATTTCTCGAATACTCTTCTCAGATGTTTAAGATGCTCTTCATCAGTTTTGGAATAAACTGTTATGTCGTCAAGGTATATTACGATGAAGTGACGTATTTCCTCTAAAAAGGCTATGTCCATAGCTCGTTGGAAGGTTTCACCAGCGTTCAATAGTCCAAAAGGAATTTTTACGTACATAAAAGTGCCCCATGGAGTGGTGAAAGCTATCTTAAGTTGGTCTTCTGGGAGCACTAAAACTTGGTTATAACCTGAAAAACCTTCTAACAGGGAGATCCTTTTTGAGCCAACTACCCTCTGTAGGATGTGTTCCATCTTGGGTAAGGGGTAATTGTCCTTAAGTGAAGCTCCGTTAAGGTTTCTGAAATCAATGCACAGTCTGATCTCACCTGTCTTTTTCCTCACAGCTACAAGGTTGGAAACCCAATCGAAAAACCTCACAGGCACTATGATTCCTGCCTCATACATTTTCTTGATTTCCTTTTCGACTAGAGGCATTTGTTTTGGGTTAATTCTGCGCAGTTTCTGCCTATAGGGTTTTTGGTTTTATTTCAAGGGGATCTTGTGCTGGATGATTTCTGTATCGTAGGATTTTAAGTCTTCATAGCTCCAAGCAAACACATTGGCAAACTCTTTAAATAACTCAATGTATTTCTTCTTCATGTCTGTTGGCAAGGACTTAGCTAGTTTAATCATCTTAGGCTTATCTTCAATGCCTATGTTGCATTCCTTGACATCAGAATCTGAGTGTTCTATAGTGGGTTTCTTCGCTACATCGTTAAAATAAAAAAGGTCCTCTAAAGGTGCTAGTCCTCTAGGTATGTTCTTGTCTTTCGACTGCAGCACCTCCATTTATTTATTTTCTGTGTTCTTATATTCTTCCGTTTGAGTTCCAAGTTCTTTAGTTAACATGTTTATTTCTACATCATGGGGTGATTTTTC
Source organism: Pinus albicaulis (assembly GCA_034641835.2). NCBI lineage: Eukaryota > Viridiplantae > Streptophyta > Pinopsida > Pinales > Pinaceae > Pinus > Pinus albicaulis. The sequence goes on from CM076583.1 coordinate 49,782,390, forward strand.
TTCATCAGGGGGCTCTTCACTCATGCAGCTTTCATCGGATTTAGAGTCTGAATCAGAGAATTCAAACTCATTCCTACCAATCAGGAAATCCTCCATATTCTTGTTTCCCTCAAATACCTACCAATATTTCTCATTATTTGGCACTGCAGGTCTATATTTTGTTTGAATGATGATATGTTTGTCCCTAGGAGATTTCTGGTATGAACTAGTAACACAGGCTAATCCATTTACTATAATGTTTTGACCCCTAGGAACAAACACCAGCTCGTATTCTACAAAGGTTTTCAGTAAATCCATAGCATCATTTTTGTATGCCCTCAATCTAGGATGCTTTGCAATGTATTCTCTGTTCACTTGTTTGATGACTAAATCAGAGTCTCCATGTACAGTTATCCTTCAGGCTCCTATTTCCTTCAATAGATTCAATCCTAGGATGAGAGCCTCACACTCTGCGATATTTTTTGTACATTTAGATTCCAATTTGAAGGCATGACTCTCAGCATAGTCACTCTCAGTGTTATGTAACCACACTCCCGCTCCGGCATTCTTTCTAGTGCAAAACCCGTCAAAGTTCATCCTCCATAAGGGATTGTTTTCAAGTTTATCATCATTTTCATCCCTAATGTTGGGCTCACCATTATGTTGTATTATGGGGTTTGCACCGTGGTGTGGAATGTTTTGTTCTTCATGATGTGCATGGAGTTTAGAGTGATGAGTAATCTACAGTTTGCAGTCTTGGCTTTGTTCATTCTGAGTTTCTGTTTCAGCACACTATCTGAAGGTTTCTCTCTCGTTTTCCTCTATATCTAGAGTGGCCATTATGCTAAAATCAATGGGCTCTACTCTATTGTTTGCATATTTGTCTTCTATCTCTGGCCCATCTATGGATTCCTCATTGAAAAGGATAAAAGAGTCCAGATCTGTATGGACAGAATACAAACGTCAATTTTCAGGTTTTTTAGGGCTGTTGACCATAAACTTCATTTGTTCCTCTCTATATAGTCTCCTAAGATAGCTAAAGACAAGGATTGTGGCATATGACCCATCCATTTGCATTGTACCTTGCAGCTTGGCACCCCATGACCTTGACAACAACATGCCATACTTAGGTGGCACATCTGCCACTACAACATCCATAGCCATGCATTTGGCTAATATTTGAGTCAGATTCACATATAGATCTTTGGTTAGGCCAAGGCACTTCACTCTGCTAGAGTCAAATGAATATAAATCCTTATAGGGTTGGGTTATCTCTAAGCCTAACTTCTCCATAATTACCTTAGGCATAAGGTTGTGTGAAGCCCCCTAGTCATGCATAGAATTATGAAGGATCTTGTCATGGATATTGAGGCTGATATAAAAAGGAGGTACTACCCCTTCCTGAAACTTCCCTTCTATCTTTGGACAAAACAAAAGGGCTGGTTGATAATCACTTAAATTGACAGTGTCACTATTTTCACCTAGATTTAGAGCTTTCAAAATTTGGCCTTTATATACATCTTGAGTGGCCAGTTCAAAGAGTGGGATAGAAATTTTAATTTTAGCAATCTCACTCTCCAAATTGAAAGGATATTAACTCTTTGAAAGGCTCAATTATGTTCTATTAGCCACTATTTTAATGGAAGAATCAGATTGTTGATTCTCACTATGTACAATGTTTGTAGCTGTTTTATGAGGAGCATTAGCTGCAATGCTAGTGCTGCTAGTTTATTGGCTTTGTTTATTAGTATTTTGTTGTCCTTATCTTTGTTCTTCCCAGAACTCTCAGCTGTTGATTTGTTACTTTCAGAAGTCACCTTAGGAGTTTTCTCAGGTCTTTTCTTAATGTTAATCTCAGAGGCTTTGGGTTTGGAAGCTTCTAAGCTCTTTTTTCTCCTGAGTTCATACTGTTCTTTGACCTGCATGGTGGCATTTTCAAATTCCAACCTATAATCCTCATATTCTAACCCTTCCTCCTCCCAGTGTGAGTATGAGGATTGATTGTCTTCTGTGAAATAGGTGTGAATTTGGTTGTCTACTTCCACCATTTTTATTATGGTTCCCCCGGACTCTTCTATTATCCCCTCATCTTCATCAAGGAAATTATCTTGAAATGGGGGTATGACTTGTTGGTCAAAGTCTCTCTGTCTATTTGGGGGATTGTTTCTCCTATAGTTCTGGTTTTGGTTTTGATTTTGGTTTCTGTTCTGATTACTGACTGTGACAACCATTTTATCCATCATTTTCTCTAGCCTTTCCACGTTTTTGGCTAGACTGTCATACTTGGGATCGGATGTGGAAGCTGATGTGTCATCCCTATATGTTACCTTTTTCTCAGACCCCATTCTAGCTCTTTTTTCAATCAGGTTTGCCTCTACACTCACTGCTCCTTTTTGCATGTCTTCCAATGTGTTGTAATCTCTCTCCCTAAGGTGGTAGGCCATGTCATCATCAAATCCTTCAGGGTATTTCACCAAGGACATCCCTTGGGGAGGTTTCATATGTGGTGGAAGGGTGTTGTAAACATTATTAAACCTTGTAGAATAGTCATGGATACTCTCCCCTACATTTCTTTTGAGATTATTGTATTCTGCTAAGATTTGAAGAGGGTTGGTCTTGACTTCCCATTTGTTTATGAAAGTTTGGTGCAAGGAGGGGAGATCATTGATAGTATTAGGAGGTAGGCCTTTAAACCATTTTTTCACCTCTCCTCCTAAACTCTAGGCAAATATCCTCATCTTAATGGTTTCATCTTCAATTTCCATGTAGTCAAAGGCATCTTCCATCCTGTCCACGTGATGTTGAGCTATGGTTGACTCTTTTGTAGTGAAATGAGGGATTTTTTATTAATAATCATTGGGTAGTGGAGCCAAAGGCTATGGTAACACTAGAGGTTCATACTAGGATTCCGTGATGGTGTTATGAGAAGGTAAAGGATTGGTTTGAGCAGCAGGTATATGAATGACAGAAATGCTAGGACCAGCAGCAAACTGTTGCGCAGATCTAGGGTGAGAAATACCCAATATATGGATAAAATGAATATCATGGGGTGTAGATGGAGGGGTTTCTTTGTCCCTAATGTGTTGACCACTATGTGATGGTGAACTTGGAGGCTCTAAGTTAGTCTGGTCTATAGAAATGAATGACTGTGTTATTGGTAACTGGCTTGGTAGATCAAAGTCAAATTGAGTGTCTGATAAAGCTAAAAAGTTTTCAAGGGCTGAATTTTCTCTATGAATGGGTCTGGAAATAGTTCTCTTTCTAGGGGTGGGAGATTTCCTAAGAATGCTCTCAGGGTTGTCAACTATTTCAGGTGGGTTTGGGTTAGGATAAGCTCTTGTATAAATGGTTCTTGAAGCCAATATGTTTGTCTTCAAACAAATAAGCTTAATCCAATATGTTTCTTCTAATGTGGTTGATGTTGCAATGCAAGATGGTCTCCCAGTGGAGTCTTGTGAAAACCATGATAATCAGCAGGCCTATTGATCACCAGTGGAGTATTTTAATCATTAAGGAACTATGGAGTCACTAGGTGGAAGGTTTATAATGTTTTAAGGAGTTTTAATGTCCACCACAGTGATTAACTACCAAACTCAGGCTAAAATGGTTTTCTTTGAGTTCTTAGAAGTATTTAAGGTGTGTTTTACTCAAATTTCCCCAGTGGAGTCACCATTATGTTGGGTTTCCTATGTTTTGGAAAGTTTTTCAATACCAAAAGATAAGACTACATCAGAATCTTTTTGGTACCTCGGGATCTAGCCCTCCTGGGTCCAGAGAGCGATCTCTCTATAAGGCAAAGATATATATGTCTTTGAAGTTAATTTTTAAAGTATTAGGCTAGTTATGGGCACAAGGGTTGTTGTTTTGTTTGTTTGTTTGTTTGTTTGTTTGGTTGTTGGGAAACATGAAAGAAGGGTTCAATATAAGACAAAGAGTGAGCAGAGAATTTTTTTGGCTATGGGAGACAATTCAGAGGAAAATCAAAACCATTGGGCAACGGAGTCACAAAAGGGTTTACTTGCTATTAAATATCCAAGGTTTTCCATTGGGCTAGTCATCTAAAACAGAGAATCTTATAAAGATGATAGTATGGGATGAAATGATTAGGAATAAAGCTGAATGACAAGGTAACCTCCAAGGTGGCCCCTTATGAAGAAAATATAGGGACAAGGCATGCCTTAAACAACTATTATCAAACTCCTAAAAAGGCTAACTCTTCAGACAATAGGAAACATTAAAAATTTAACACAAAGGTGAAGCCTGAGATCAGAGAAAGACTTTGAAATTTCAATGCTTTGAAATTCAACTTAAGGGAACTTAGAAATATTTAACGGTAGGAAAAGGACCCTAGTGAGACATAACCAGTTCTAAATCTCCCAGTATCCCAATTCTTTCAATTAAACTAGACAAGAACATCTAAGAACAAATCCTAAATTCATGCATCAGTAAGCAGGCATAATCAACTACTATACTGGCTAAATTACCTTGAACTAGTTCTCATATTGCACAATTAGTAGAAAACATTAAGGATAAGAAGAGAAGGAAGCATTAGGGTACCATGCAAGGGTATATCCTAAGCCAGATTTCTAATTCTTACCAGAGAAATGAAATGTAATGAATTACATAAGGAAAACAGAGACAAAGATAGAACACATCACCGCTGCTTTAAATTAGGATCCAAAGAAATTGCTTGTCATATTAAAGAGCAACACCAGTCATATACAACATTGTCCAACAGCTTCATATTCAGTCTGAAATCATCTCCTTGGCCTATTTTACAACAATGCACATAGAACTATATCTCAAGAGAAACAACTTACAGTTCACAGATATCAGATCAACAAACTTTAGAATGTGTTTTTTCATGATTTTTATAGCTGAAAGAGAGGTAGAGGAGGTATATGAACTTTTAATGAAACATTTAAAACAGAAGTAGAAGAAGAGGGCTCGAGGCCCATTCTGTCTTAATATCTATGCATTGATCTTCAGTACTCTTTGGATGAAAGAGTGGTCTTCAACAATCTGATATTAACTCCAGGTATGTTCATCAATGTAATTTTCGACTGTAGTACTCTGTAGTACTATGGGACAAGAAAAAATGCAGATAAATGACTTCAGTTCTGCCATACTATGTAACAAATTCTCTGGAAACATTAGGACTTATGTCAGGGTGTAGATCTTCTCGGGAACATTAATGAAGAGTAAAAACATTATGGGAACTTTGTCCTTTCTCGAGAAAGAAACTTCTGCTGATGTGAAACACTGACAAGGATTTTTTCTATGCTTTTAGGCCTCATTAGGCCTTCTGTGTCCATCATAAGGTCTTCAATCTTGTACATTCGCCTTTAAACACTGAATTACAGCTTAAAATCTTCAATAATGGGAATGAAACCCCTTTAATCCTTCACTGATACTCTTTGTCGCTTCATTGAATGTCTCTATCTTATGGAAATGCAGTTTTAATGGTGCTGGAGGTTTTACAAAGTTAAACATTGGTATTTTAATGAAATATTTCATTCGAAACCTTCCCAAGCATTCTCTCTGCAATATCTGGCTCTGAAAATGGCATTATGTGCTACTGTTTCACTAACAGTGACTGTGTAGAAAAGAACGGTTTTCACCATTTGTAACCCTGCAAAAACATGCAAACATGTTAAGAAATCCATGCGAGAGTGGAGGCTGGACGCTGTGGAGACATGTGAAAAATGGAGGCATAGCAGTGAAAACAGTGGCCGTGGGTGGAAAAACGGTGAAAATTGCTACATAATGGTGGAGGAATGATCTGATGAAGGTCTGGTGGAGAAATTATTTGGGACCATTGGATTAGATCTAATGGAGGAGATCGATGGTCAGGGTCTGCCGGTGGGTTTACTTTTGGAAGTTTGGGTGAAGAAATAAACTTTAATGTAAAACATAAAAGTTTTAATGTGGGTGAATTACAAAGAAAAATGATGAAAATAAAATGAAATCGTGGCTTTAGATGGTAGGACCAGCATGGGCGGAGGGCAATTGAGTGTGGACCGTTAGATCTCAGGAGGAGATCAACGGCTTGGATCATCCGATGAAACTCTGTGGAAGTCCGATGGAAAAAACATGAATGGGAACGTGATGCAGTGTGAGTCGTTGATCGGGATCAGATCAACGGTTGAGATCTCCATATGAGCTTTCGAGAGTGGAAGTGGGTAAGTGTTTTTTATAAGAAAACTATTGTTTTCGCACGGTATTTGAGTAGTTTTGTAAATTTCCCAAAAAAAACGCGATATGCCTTGCCGCTTGACACGTGCCCACTTTAATACCGCCCATTTCACATTTTTTTCGAGTGTTAAGCTTCGAGCGCAAAAAAAATGTGAAACACAATGATGGCCATTGGATACGGGACCGAGAGATCTGACGGAGCAGGATGAAGCGCAATATGGAGAGATGCGCGTTGGGTATGGTGCGGAAAATTCAAAGGCGGGTTGAATGTGGACCTTCGGATCAATGGAACGAACGGCTGAGATCTAAAAAGACAAAGCGGAGGCAACGGGATAAACAAATGGGTAGGAGAAAGGAGAGTCATTGGATCTCAAGAGATCAACGGTGGAGGTCTAATCGCATCAGAGACAAGCAGGAGGCCAAAACTTCGATTGTTGAAGTTACGATTATGCGCGGACCATTGGATCAAAGCGAGGATCGACGGTCGAGATCTGATAGGAGGGGAACGATGGAGGGTACAAGTGGTGGAGTGTGATTGAATCTTGGCCATTGGTTCTTGTGTATTCAATGGCAAGGATTGAATCGGAGGATCGTAATCAGAGGGGGCTGAAGGATGGCACGTTAATACTTTTTGCAATGCAATTAAGTGCCAGCTGTCCGATCTGGAATTAGATCAACAGTCAAAATTCAATCGGGGGGTAATGGAGAGAGGTGGCGCAGGGTGCTATGCGATTAACACTGGCCGTTGGATCTATATAGATCAACGGTGGATATTTCACTCGCGGTCAATAGAACAAACTTTTCTCGCATCGGAAGTTTTCAACTTACAAAGGAAATGCACTCACATCCAATCTTCCGATTGCGATTAGCGCTATAAGGCTTAGCACTTGGTCTTACTGCCCAGTTACATGCAGATAAGGGGCTAAGGGGCTTTTCCAAAAGGGGATTAGGCCTTATATATGTTAAAGGTGGGTTTTTTAGGTTGAAAACAGAGTTTTTGAGGCTTCAAAAGGGGTTCCAATAGAGGAACAGAGGGATTTTTTCACCAAATGAAGGGGTTCACATGGTTTTAAAAGGGGAATTTGATGGTATAGAAGGCTAAGGAGGGGATTTTGGGGAAATTTAGAGAAGGTGAAAAAGGGGTTAAAATAGGAAATTTGCAGGGATAAAAGGGGCAAATGTAGGCTTATCAGCATAATTTTTCACAAGCAGTGAGGCTTTCTTGATGGAAACAGTAGTGAAGATACTTTCAAAGGAAAAAGACACATAGAGGCTTCATGAATGAGATATTTTTAGAGGAAAGGTTTCTCTTGAAGGCTCAGAAAAATATTTAGCCACCTGTTTGCTCTGCCAAAAATTTATAGGTGGCTAACAAGATTGACCGAAGCTTTCCCACAACCTTCTCAAGCCATTTTCTTCATTTCCAGCATACCTTTACAAACTATCCAGGAGATTTAGATCTCCTTCTAGATTTGGATCTCCCACTCGAAACCTTATTCTTGTTTCTGTTTTGGGACCTTCCTCGTACAGATAAGGCATATCCATTCTAGCCCTCCATATTTCTCTGTCTCATTTCCTTTGACAAAAAGGCTGAGACAATGTCATCAAAATTCAAGGTAGTTGTATTTCTACCTATTGCAATAACCAGACTATCCCACGAGTCTGGTAGAGAACACAACAAACTGATGCACTTATCTTCATCTGAAATTTTAATATCAACAGATGACAGCTGACTTACCACAGTATTGAAGGCTTTTAGATGCTCTGTCACTGAGTCTCCATCCTTCATCCTCAGGTTATACATCTTTTTCCGCAGGAACAACTTATTCACCCGAGACTTAGATTGGTACAAAGTCCCATTTTTTTCCCACAAATTCTTCATTGTAGCTTCCCCAGATACATTCAAGAATACTGAATCTGAGACACACAACTGTATTGTGCTCTTAGCCTTCCAATCTAGTTTCTTCCAGTATTCATCTGACATTTCCATTGGTTTAGTACCTGGATCTACCGCGATCCACTGATCTTTATCCACTAGCAGATCCTCCATCTTGAGCTTCCATAACTCAAAACTCTGATCGTTAAATTTCCCGATCTCTATCTTTCCGCCGCTTTCCATCTTCTTTCACCTCAAGAATCGATCCCGCAGAACTCCCACTAAATAGGGTCTACCTCAGGCCCGAGCAAAAAACCCTCAGCAGCAAAGGCATCCACTTGAAGCCGAAACAACGCTGATACCAAATGTCGGTTTTAACCCTGAACAGAAATTATCTACACATGAATCTTATAACAGAAAATAAACAACAACAAGAGCATAAAACATAAACAAATAAACATAGAGATTTTCCCCTGGATCCGAAATCGGGACGACCAGCTTGATTTTTCATTATATTCCTTTTAGTGTTACAACACATATATATACATGTCGAAGCATACATAAACCCCAATCCATTAACCCTGGATTAGAACATAACCGTAGCTCCCTTGACCGAATCTACAAAATACCAGGGGCCAAAAACCATCGTACCCAAAAACCATGTGCAAACTCATGCACAAAACATGGGTGGGTCCGCCTATGAGTGGGTCTGCACACCAAAAAAAAAATTTGCTGGGGCGCTACCCCAAACCCTGACAGGGGGGCTACCGCCCCCTTGTGACCCCCCTGCTGTGCTCGACACAACGTACAGCGCGTGGGGCTAGTCGTGCAAAGAATATACCACATACCCAACATTTAGAGCCTTTTCCACATCATTTCGCTAGCAGAGTCATCCCTTTTAAATATTGTGAGGGAGGGGTAAAAAATAAAAATGTTTGAAGAGGAGAATCTTAACATTGATGAGTCAAGCCAAAGGCCTAAAAAGCAGCCAAAGAAGGGAGGGATTCCAAATAGGTTTGAGCCTATAAACACTGAAGAGCTAAAAAATCCCCTACTATTTTGACCTGTTTTCAAGAGTTGGGCTGCTATGAATTCTGTAAAAAGGTACAAAATTTCCAAAGTCACCCTCAGTTGACCAAGCTCTTTGCCCTAAACCTTCAAAAACATCAAGTATGCCTAGCCGGGATGAAATTTGAGTTGACTCCATATGCTATCTCTAGGGCCACTGGAATGCCTTGCATAGGAGAAAGGTGGTTCAAACAAAAGTATCTAGACTTGAGTCACTATCACCCATTCTTGAAACCAAGTTGTCAATCTGACTGTAAAACCATGTTCCCCTTCTCTGATCTATTATACAGGCATGATCTCCTGATGAGGATCATCATGAAGTACTTCACCTATGAGGGTAGGTTCTGCAGAGTCTATTCATACCACATAAGGCTCCTCATGCACTTCACTAAAACAAAGCTGCTACACATGCCCTACTATCTGTGCAAAAGTATTGATAAAATTTCTTCCATCATGAAAAAAATGCCTCCATCCCAACAAATGTCAAGTCTTTTTCATCATTCCCTCATCAAAGTGATTGTCTCACACCAACTAGAACAACAAGGCATCCCCTGGGACATTTTCATCACCACAATGATTTCACAAATCCATAGCCCAATCCTCTGCAAATTCTGCCATCATCATCTCAAAATCCTCCCCACACACCTCCATCACCTTCCACTAACCCTCGCTCATCTTCTTCCCATGAATCATTTCCTCAAATAGACCTTCCTCATCTACCTTCCCCTAAGAAATCAGAAAATGATGAAAGCAGTGAGGGCCTAGAAGAAAGCAGTGATGGCCAAGAATAAAGCAGTGAGGAAGAAGATGATGAAAATGAAGAAAAAAGTGAAGAAGAGGAAGATGGCAAAAAGGATAAAAAAAATGAAGAAAACAGTGAGGGCCAAGAAGAAATCAATAATAGCCAAGAAGAAAGCAGTGATGAAAAAGAATAAAATAGTGAAGGAGAGGATGATGAAAATGAAAGGAAAAGTGAAGAAGAGGAAGGTGGAAGAGAGGGAGATAGCCAAGAAGAAATTAACAAAGGAAATGAAAAAGATGACTGTGTTGATAAGGAAGAAAACTGAGTTAAAACTAATGAGCCCCATAATGAGAAAAAGGGCCAAAACAGTGGGTCTTATGATGAAGAAAATAACAGTGACAAGAATACATATGAAGACAGTGGTGAGGAGGAATATGACGAAAATGAAGAACATAGTGAGGGAGAGGAATATAACAAAGAAAGCAGCAGTGAGGAGGCCTATGAAAGCAATGAGGAAAACAAAAATGACAGTGACAAGGATGGAAAAGACGGTCAAGAAACAGAGTTTAATTTTTTTTTCCATAAACAAGAAAATGATGACAAATGAAGGTACCCAAGGCAGTGACCATGAAGAACAAACAAATAGCATTAAGGAAGACAAAGAGGGTGATGATAGCATGGAAGGAGGTGAAGAGAATGAAGCAGAAAACATTGTTACAAATGCAGAGCTTGACAAAGATAATGAAAGTACAGAAAATGATGAAGATTATGGGGAAAAAAATAGAGTTTAAAGAAGAATAAAAGCATAGTGATGATGACCAAGAAGAGGTAGCCTCTCAAGGGGAAAACAGTGAGCTACAAAATGACCAAAATAGTTAGCCTAGTGATAGTAAACAAACAAATGATAGTCATGGAAATGAATATGTGCCCAACAAGGATCAAAGCGCCTCTAACATTGCAAAAATAGAGAGGGACAGTCCTAAAAATGTTGATAGTGATGATGGCATAAAGGATAGTGAGGATGCTTGTCAAAAGGGCAGCCAAGAACAAGGTAAGGGAGATGTACACACAGAGGTCATCCATGAGGAGAAAAACAATCCTAAGCTCACTAGTGATCAATCTTTGCAATTAAAACTTGTTACCCCTTTTACCTTTACCTATCAAAGAGGAGAGAGGCATGTGTTTGATGCTTCCAAAGAGCAAGGGGAAATGCACTCCTCCTCAATTCCAATGAAAAACAAAGGCAAACAACAAATGGAAGAGGAAGAGTACAATCATGAAGAAGAAAAAGAATTTGAGCTCATTCACATAGACAGTGAGGTTGAAAATGAGACAAGAATAGCGAACTCTCTTCTACAATACTGGAATGCACAAATTAAAGACTTGAAATTTGAGTTAGAGAGGTTTAAGGATGTCATTCACTTTTTACATATGCAGAATAAGAAAATGAGTGGCCAACTGGCCATCTATGAAGCAAGGGTGCTCAATTATCAAAAAGAGGCTCAAAGGTCACAAGTGAAGTTGAAGGAATACATGGGTGCCTATGAAGCAAATGAGGATAAAGAGGGTCAAACTAGAAAGAGACCTAGGACCATGGGTCTAAGAAAAGCATTGGCCAAGAAAAGAGAGGAAGAATTAGCCCAAGCAAAAAAATTTCCCCTCATCGAACTCCTTGCCATGGAAATTGAGCATAAAAGAAAAGCATGGCTCGAGAGAGCCAACCTACATCTAGAGGCCAAACTTGAGAAGGCCAACAAAGACTTGAGCTTGCAAAGGAGAATGAATGAGCATTATAAATGGAGAAATTACTTTGCAAGGAAAAAGCTCAAAACTGCCCAAAATGAGGGCCCGACACCAAAAGATGAAAATTACCAAGCTAGGCTTGATATTTTGGCCCACGTTTCTCTACAGGTCTCCAATGACCCATGAGGCACCTACCTACCAAATTTTAGGCAATTTGGACAACTTTTTGTTTTTTTTCCAAATATTGACCCCTAGGAGCGCAACACCCCTTGTGATGCGGTTTTTCTCAAAGCATATTCATAAGTATAGGCTTACATTTTTGGATTCCCCATCACTAGAGGAGTATTATCACCAAATTTAAGCTAAATTGGAGTTGTTTTGACCCCCCAAAAGGGTCAAAAACACTCATTTTTTCACCTTTCTGCCCACTTTTCTGAGCATGTGTTGCGCTCCTGGAAGCCTTGGTTTTTCCCACTTTTTGGGAAACTTATAGAGTTCAAATTGAAGAACTAAGGTATATCTAGAAATTAGACTTCCATATATTTCCAACGAGCCATCATGGAGCCTTTTCCGACATCAGGAAGGCCTCCAAAACACCGCTGCAAAAAGGCCTTTTTTGGTGCTGCGCTCCTGGTAGAATTTCAGAGTTCCACACAGTATGCTGCACTTCTGTAACTGACTAGAAAAAATATGCGTTTGGAAATTTTTCTTAGGCATGCCAGGCCTAAAACTCAATTTTATTTCCTCTTATAGTCGTAAAAGATATTTTATTTATATATTTGTGTGCCTTGGGCTTTGCAAAGCCTCAAGGACAACTTAGGATATTTCTCTTTGGCCAATGGGTTTCTAGATGCTCTAGTAGGCTCTCCTCTCTTTATTTTTTATATAATTCATGAGTATGTATTGTAAATAGTTGGGACTTGATGTGTTATAGAGCAATACATGGTTTATGAGCTTGGAGAAGATATTTGGTTTTATGAAGTGAATGAATAGCTTGTGTGACTTGATGTTGGAGAAGCTTGCTTCCAAGATTCCATAGCTTGGTGAATGGTAATGTTTTTCTAGCTTGTTAGTGTTTACTTGTCCTCATTTTGTTTCAGTCTGCTTTTTTTCTATATATCAGAAAAGTATAGGTTGAGATATGCTCATGGAAGCACCTCAAACCTCTTGTTTGCTATAATTTTGATGTTTTCTTCTTTTAGTTCATCTTAAAGAATCCTTTATTGCTCCTTAGGCCCACTAAAACTTGTTCTTTTTTTCATGAATGATTATTATGTTAGCTTATAAATATTATTCATGGTATGCCCTTCTTATTTGAATTTTTCATAAACTTATTGTGAAATTTTTCTATGGAATACTGATTGATTAGGTTAATAGAATGAGGTCTTGTTTCGATCTTTCCCTTTGCGCATGCTCATCAACTTGTTTCAGGGTTTCCGATAGTTTGATATATGTTGTTTAGTAGTTCCCTCTCCATATATTGAATTGTTTGTTTATCTTATGTGTTTTCTCAAAAATCTGAAGGTGGATTTCTAAAATTAGGAGTTCTAATGCTTCTATGTACCACTGGATTTTTCATCTTCTGTGTTTATCAGTTTGAGTATTGTTCATAGAGATTAATGGTTCGCCCTACCTCATGATTTATTGCTTCAAATTATAGATGTATAAGACCTATTAGTATTTTCAGAAAACTTAATGCCTGTTACACCATCATACATCACTTTAAGGATCCACTCACCCTATTAAATCGGCCTTGCAATACACTCTGTTTCTTCATTTAGACACCCTTGACTTCATCAGACCCCATAGCCCTATTGATTTTATATTCCGTCATTCCACCTATCCTACTTGATCATCTTACACCAACCCAAAACAAACAAACAAACCTACACTTAACAACTAGCATAAAATCAATCATCTAAAATGAACAAGCTCACATCCTTTACACAATAGAGAGAGCCCTCTCTGAGTCTAAGAAGGCTAGATCCTAGGACTCCAAAGACTGGTATGATGTTACCCTATCATTTGCTTAGCCAATATTCCAAATCACGAGACCCTAACACCCAGAGGTAATTACATGCCTTCATCAAACATGTATGGTGATTCATCCATGTTTTCTTCTTCGCCAGAAACTTTTTTGTATGGTGATCCATCAGTTCCTACTGGATACCAATCACTCTCTGGTACTTTCTAAGGAGTATCTCCCTCTTCTGAAAAACTTACACAAACAACTGGTTCGAATGAATCTGATACCGAAAACTTGACAATGGAACAAGTCTACATGATGTCTAGAAATATTCCTTTACCTAACCCACAAGGTATAAATTTACCACCGGGGGGGAAGTATACTCCTCAAGGACAACCTCTTCAAGGGTAGTAATATATACCAAGGCCACAGCCGCTTCAAGGGTAGTACCATATACCAGGGCCACGACCTCTTCAAGGGCAGTACCCTATGTCAAGGCCACAACCTATTCAAGGACAATAACCTCCTTTGGGGCAGCAGTTTTATCAAGAGCAACAATCCTATCAAGGAGGTCAACCCTTTATTGGAAATTATCCAGCAAATTATCAAACTTACATTCAATACCTCAACTTGGTTATGGTCAACCTGAAGCACCACAACCTTTAATGGGAGCTCCTTATCCCAAAGTTAACACCATGTGGAACCAGTCGTTGAACCAATAGAATTTGAAACCTACTATTCAGGTACCTTATAATCAACCTGGTCAGCCAACTGGTCAATTTGGTTATACCCAATTCGAACAACCTATCCAACCTACACTTCAAATTACAAATCATTAGCAACCTAGTCCGAGTACGCCTAGAACTCCTGTCTAATCTGCTATGAAAATTTATGTTCAACAACCCAGTACACCTATCCCTGGAGTCTCCCAAGTCCCTATTGCTACAGCTCGTCAAACGACAACATCAACTGTATCACACTCAATCCCACAAGTCACTTCTCATCAAACTGGACCTATAGTTCAGTATATTGTTCAAACCTCTACAGGACAACTTGTTATAGCTACCATTCCAACAAGCCAACCTTATACAGGCCAATTTCTTAATCAACCATATCAAGGGTAGTTTCAATATGGACCCATAGGAAAAAATCCAATCTACCAAAGTCAACCATACCCTGGTTATACATCTCAGATACCAGCTCAACCTCAGTTTGGTATGGCTAACCCTAGATATCCCAGAGGTATTCCAATCCCAACCGCATAGGCTATTCCGGGCTACCCTGGATATCCTCCTCTGGGTACTGGTATCTTTCCTCAAGGTTATCAGTTTTCTCAACAAGACCCTAACCATCGATTACCATTCATTACAAATTTGGACTTGCCAGATTTTTCACGCTTCACAAATGATCCGATTTATTATATTCTGTTTTGGCCGCCAACGCTGAATAAGTTGGCCAGTGACATACCTAAGTTTGAAGGAAAATCAGGAGAAGACCCCTCAAACCATGTGATGACATATCATATTTGGTGCACATCCAACACTTTAATCGATGATTCCATTCGATTGAGACTATTTCAAAGAACATTGATAGGCTTAGTTGCAAAGTGGTATATTGAACTACCACGTGGCTCTTTCGATAATTTTAACGCGTTAGCAACGACTTTCTTAACTCATTTTCAGTTTTCAATCCTTTACAACAAGGGCATGGAACTTTTAACTTCATTAAAATAGATTATGTATACATACATTTTAGATCACATACATGAATGGAGAAGTAGACGACGTTTAGTGAAAATTTTTATCCCGGATCAAATCTTGGTAGAATGGTTTATGAAATTATTACTTCCAAATATCACTAAATATGTAGCTAAGGGATGAGTTGTTACAGAAGAGCATGTCATAGCTCAAGCACAGTACTTAGACCTTGTATACACATAGTCTGGTACTTTCTACGAAAAATTTCTTGACTTGCCCCGTCCAGGTCAAATAACTGTAGCTCCTTCTGGTTATCATTCTGCATATCGTGTAATTGGTACAGTTAGTGCTAACAAGAGTAAGAAGATGTCTTCCCAACCTACTTCTCCCATCATAAATTTACCAAATTCACCTAAAGGAGATTCTTCCCTTGAAACTTCTGCCGACATTCATGTTGTAGATTCATCCACGACTAAAGCTAAAACTGGCAATAAGAAGAAAAATAAAAAATATACATCTCCTAAAGAGAAAACAAAAAAAAATGAACCAGCTGATGAAAAGCGGAAACCTCGTTATCCTTGTCTTATCTGTGATGAGGATCATTATACTAAGGAGTGTCCACATTGGTCTAAGATATCCAAATTTGTCAAAGGTTCACAACACCTACTGTTAGTATGAATCCTTTGTCGATGTGTACGAGAAAAGACCACTTTAGCTACGCATAACTAATAGCCCTAACATCAAAAGTGGCTGCCAATATCTTCAGATCTGCAGTTAGTTGATCAAGACAAGAGCTGCAAAAAACCAGATCTATGCATAGAAAGACATTAAGAAATAAAAAGAAGGGTTTGCTCCATATATCCAATAGACAAGACAAGAACAATTTTTGAAAGAATTTTTGTATTAAGGGCACCTGGGAGGAAAACAAGAAGATGTTTCCAATTATCCTCAATGGGATGGGTTCTTGGAAGTCCTCAGCACTTCAGATCTAGAATCTCTCTCTCTTGTTGGTATAGAAAACCCAGACAAAGATAGAACTAAAAGGGAGCTCACACAGCAAATAATGTAGAAAAATGTGACCAAGTGTATAGATCCAGAGTGATCTAATAGGCAACAAAAGGTGAAGAATGATAGGAAAAACCCTCCTATTTATAACAAAATATTGGGTCATTCTAGACCTTGGTGCATGATTAAAATAACATTAACCAAATCTAGATCCACCTTTTATGGAATATTTTATTATATTTGTTGGAGGGAAAAAGTATTTGACTTGGGTCAAATCCCTTTATTTGTTAATAATAAATAAATAAATGATTTATTTATCTTTTTAAGGAAGTGGTTGAAGGATAATCAAACAAATAATGATTTATTTAATTATTTGTGGGTGATTTGGTCATATTTAACAAGGAATATTATCTAAATAAGATTTAAATAATTATTCCTAGAAAATAATAAGATAAATAAAGGTTTATCTCATTAATTTCTTTGTTTTGGGTTAAACATGACTAGGAATAATAATTAAATTATGGTTTAATTAATTATTCCATGAAGAAAATCAAACAAAATAGGTTTGTTTAATATTTCCTTTTGAGGTTTCTTGTTTAGACCATAAACAACCTAATAAATGTGGTTTATTAAGTTATTTTACATAGTGAGAGCAATTTTACTTAGGGTAAAATTGGTCTTACATGGTGTACTTGGGTCCATCTAATGATAGTAGGTTAGATGCCCAAAAAATGGTGTAACACCTACTGTCTTGAAGGATCCTTTTCCCACTCAAGATATTAAAATTATAGGATCTTCTTCAAATTCATCGGCAGATATTCTATTGATGTCTCAGGTTATAGTTGTGACACGATCTCAAGGCTATGGAACTAAAAATCTTGTAATTGGTAAAGAGACTGAAAATTCTAGTCAAACACCAACAATACATCCTTTAATTTCTGAATTGCTTCAAATCAAGAAACCTAATCCTAATTTACCAATTAAACCGCCTGCTAAAGGCGTACTTCGAAAGTTAGATTTCAATCTACATGCGAGAGCTGCTCAGAATTACAACATTGTTGAGGATTTGGTGATATCCCCTTCAAAAATGTCAGCCTTAGAAGTGCTACAATCATGTCCATCACAAAGGAAATTACTATTATCATCTATTAGAGCCATTGATCCTCAGGATTCGATCCTCATGGTCTTTGACCTCGAAATTTTTTTACCGAGACTATCTCACCATATGGCTTTTCAGATTCTAGTATTATTCAAATCAAGAAAAAATTTTCATATTGTAATTGATGAGGGGGAATCCACGTGTATAATTTCTTTAAATTGTTGGAAAACCCTTAGTTCTCCAGCACTCAACCAATCACCAACTATTCTTAAAGCCTTTGATGGAAGAAGATTTCATCCATACAGAATACTCCAGGATCTACCTATAGAAGTAGAAGGAAAAACAGTTAATCTAGAGGTGGAAGTTGTTGATGCCCCTCTTTATTACAACCTTATTTTGGGTCATAGTTGGTCTTATGCCATGATTGTTGTAGTTTCATCAGTATTTCGAGTACTCATGTTTCCTCATAATGGAAAGGTTGTGAAAATCGATCAATTTTCATACTTTTCATCATACCCTACTTCTACAGATAGCATCCAGCATGTCTGAAAATCAGTTATCCCATATGAATATGTTGGTGTAGGATTAATGAAGGAATATTCTCTCATGGGAACTTTCACTATACCTCCACCCAACGTACCGCAAAAAATTGCCAACATAAATATGATCTCATCAAGCACTATACCATCTGATGACACATGGGCAGTGCCTTTAGAATCATAATTGGACTCTTTCAATGGTGAGATGCCTTTGAGTCCTTTTGAAATGGCATATGTAGCACTAAAATCATATTATGACACCCCTTCAACTATTCCTGATCAAATGAATGTGATCAGCGAAGAATCATCTTCTCTATCGAGCTCAGCCTTAACACCATTTTTAGATCCCTTTCAGCATGTATTCGAAACTGATGAAACTATTCGGGAAATTTTGTTATCGAATGAATTACCCTGGGATGATCTACATCATAGATCTTCATTTTACCTAATCTTGATAAGCTTGAAAATTATTTTTTGTCTATTTTTACGATTCATTATGTCAATGATCAGGAGATCATGTCCAAGTTCAAAAATGAAAGTGCTCAAAAATGGTTGCAACCTAAACAAATGGAAAGGTATCGTCACTGTGATTCTGGTACCATGAACAGTTCGTAAAACAGAGGTCGTATGCAAAAGTTATGAAGGTTTGAAAAGCCCGATAAACTCCAAAAATGATTTGACCAAGTTTGTTTTTTAATTAAATTTGGAAAGTAAAAAAAAGAATATTCATGGAATATTCCTTGAAATATTCCTCAAAATATTCCATGGAGGGCGAATTATAAATTGACAAGTGGCAAGATATGGTTTGAAGGTTGTATGACCTTGATACACCAGACCAATGACAGGCTGCCACATGGCCTAGGAGCTGTATTACAAAATTATTGTGGAAGCCTAGGGAGTTGAACACCAGACCTCTCATTCGCAAAACCAATGCCCAACTGACTCACCTACTCTTGATTCTTAACATTATGGATTGGTGGAATTTATTTATCGTTGAAATTTTAAATCGGCAGAAAAAAAAATTAGGACTAGCCCCCAGGGCTAGCTCATTCATATGACCTGGTCATTTAAAACCTTGGACTTAAAGGCCTTAACCCAGGGTCAGTAAATGTTTAGGAAAATCGTGACCCATGTGACAACACTTTAAAATATTTATTGTAATGGTTTTAAAAACCGTTAGGACCACAGTTAAGACGGTGGTTTGGGCGGCGGTCACCATGTGACCACCCCACTTAAAATTAAATGCTTGGTTGAACTGTCTGCTAGATTTGGAGGAGCGTACCCAGATTTGGGGAATTTCACCAAAATAACTCCAGTTAGCTTCATTTGCTCCACATTTAGTGGAGGTTTTCAAGGGATATTGGGAAAACTTTGTTTTTGCCATAACTCCTTCATTATTCGACCAAAATTTGTTTTTGCCATAACTCCTTCATTATTCTACCAATTTGGGTACAAAAATAGTCAATTTTGGGTATTCTCAACATTATGAACACATTTGCATAGGTTTCAGAGCCATCATAGGTCATATTCAGCAGGTTTAGCTTCATGAAAGATCAAGGAGCCACTAGGGCCACCAAGGTGTGGGCAGTGTATTGGGAATCCTTTGTCTGATTTCTGCAAATGAATAGTCATCTTTGACTCATTCAAGCATTCTAAACTGTTTTTATAGAGAGCACAGCCTATTGAGGCTTTATTTCACATGTACTTACCATTTTTGAGTAATAAGATATGAGGGACATGCCATTAAGAGTTGGACCAGCAGATGTAGCTCAGGAGGGGTGAACTGCTTCATCAAATTTGCTGAGTATTGTGCTATGCTATCTTTATTTCTCTATTATTTACTATTTTAAAATGTTATACAAGAAAAATACATGCTTTAACCTCACACACAAATCTATTTAACTAAGCTAAAATCATTTTTTTAACTTCAGAGTACCTTATGCGCACATTTTAATTATTGTTTGGATACTTAGCACAGCAAAAATAATACATTCCATTCAGATCAGTCAAGGAACCATGGAATCCCACATTGATTACACATTCAGATTATAAGACAAATTTTGGAAATATTTCTACAAATGTTCCTATTGACATATCGGTTAAACTTGGAATTATTGAAAACATTCATATAAGTGCTTCTTGTTCGATATGAGATATTAACACTTATAAAGCCCTATTTCAGGAATTTCCAAACATTTTTTCTTGGTCCTACGAAGAGATGCTAGGAATCAATCTTAATATTGTAATTCATGAAATTAATACATACCTAAAAGATAAGCCTATTAGACAAAGATTACATCCAATACATCCATGGAAAGTTGCAACAATAAAAGCTGAAGTTGAGAAGTTATTACGAGAAGGATTTATTTATCCAATTCCTTTTATGGATTCGGTATCCAACATAGTTCCCGTTATAAAGAAACAAGGGATTATAAGAGTATGTGTCGATTATTGGGACATTAACAAGGCATGTCCAAAAGATAACTATCCTAAACCCTATATCGACCAAATTATTGATGATTGTGCCGAAAAGGAATTTTTCTCATTTATGGATGGTTTTTCTGGCTACAATCAAATCAACATACTCCCTGCCAATCAACCAAAAACATCATTTATATGTCCTTGGGGAAAATTTTCTTATTGCAAGTTACCTTTCAAACTAAAAAATTCTAGTGCAATGTTTCAAAGAGCTATTTCCTATGCTTTTCATGATATTAAACATATTGTACAGCCTTATCTGGAGAACTTACCTGCTCATTTTTTACGCAGAGAAGATCATCCTATATGATTATGATCTATATTCATGAGATGTAGGCCTTATAAAATTCATTTCAATCCACACAAATGTGTATTTTATATACAATCAGGATGGTTAATTGGATTCATCGTTTCAAAATATGGCATTCATGTCGATCCTTTGAAGGTTGAGGCTATCATCAATTTACCTTCTCCTTCCACTCTTCACCAACTCCAGAGTTTGCAAGGGAAAGAAATTTTTTTATGTAGGTTTGTCCTGAACTATGCTAAGTTAACAAAGGGTTTTAACCAGTTGTTAAAACAAAGTGTTCCTTTTATTTGGGATGAGATTGCCGATAAATATTTTGATGCACTAAAAAACATGTTGACCCATGCACCATTATTGCATCCACCTAATTACCACCAGTATTACATTTTGTGCTTAGTTTCCTCTAATTCTATAATTGGAATGGTTTTGGTTCAGGAGGATGAATCTCAAAATGAACATGTGATCTATTACCTAAGTCGAAATCTCAACCCGATGGAAATCAAATATTCACATGTGGATAAATTGGCCTTGGCAGCAGTTCAAGTTGTCCAATGATTTCGTCGCTACATATTGTTACGTCAAACAACAACGATATCTAATTGCAACCCGATGATGTATATTTTGACAAAACAATTACTTGGGGGGAAATACTCCAAATAGATTTTCACCCTACAAGAGTTTGATTTGGAATTCTAGAAATCCAATTCAAAGAGATCACTAGTATTTGTTGAGCTTATGTGTGATTTTCCCAATACTAAGATGGAATCTGTGGCAGAGAATCCAATCATGGATGAATCTATATTTCTCATCAGTACTTTAGACCCATGGTATGGATATATAATTATATATCTTCAAACCAAAACCTTTTAGCTAGAGCTTTCATGTTTAGATCAATGGAGAATCTAATATCAATCCCAGCAATACAAAATTGTTGGGGACACTATTTATTGTCGTGGTGAAAATTCTATTTTTTGACGTTGTATAACACACGAAGAGGCTAAAAAGGTTTTGAATGATTGCCACTCTGGAGTGTGTGGTGGTCATATGTCTGGGCTTGCCACTCTGGAGTGTGTGGTGGTCATTTTTGGTCGCCTTTATTCAAATATTGTATCATTTCGGTCCAAAAATGCCACAACTACCAAATTTTTGATCGAAATATGCGTGCACCTCTATCTCCTCTTCACCCAATCAATTTTGTCGGTCCTTTTGTGAAATAGGGAGTTGATTTCATTACATGTAACCCTCACTCGGCCAGGGGGCATGGGTATATTATTATGGCCGTAGATTACTTTTAAAAATGGGTTGAGGCGATGCCTACAGTCGCGACTAATGGAAAAGTTGCAGCTACTTTCATATTCAATCATGTAATTGCTCGTTTTGGTGTGCGTCAAGATATTATTACGGATCATGGGAGTCATTTTCAAAATATTATCGTGACCAAACTTTCTGATCAATTTGTCCTATGCCGTGATAATTCTAGTCCATATTACCCACAAGATAATGGTCAAGTTGAGGTCATCAACAAGGTTTTAACCACCATGATGAAACAGATTGTCAGGACTCATATTTCGAATTAGCATACCATGATTTTTTCTACATTATGGGCATACCGAACCTCTGCAAAAACTGCTACAAGGTTCACTCATTTTCAACTCGTCTATGGTTTAGAAGCTATGTTACTCATTGAATGCGAAATACCATCACTCAAATTATCCATTGTGTTGTTACCAGCTACCTATGAAGAGGAGAAACACTTTCTATACTTAACACAATTAGATGAGACTCGGTGCACCACTGCATTGGCTACCAAAGCTCACAAGAAATGTGTGAAAGTTCAGTATGATCAAAGTGTTAACCTTCACATTCATTTAGAAGTTGACCTAATTTTAGTATACGATCAAGCTAATGAAAAGTTAGGTGCTGGTAAATTTGAACCGATGTGGCATGGTCCCTATATTTTCAAGCATGTGCTTGCAAAAGGAGCCTATGAATTAATTGATTATGATGGTGTCTCTTTAGATAAACCCAGAAATGGTCTTTATCTTAAGAAATATTATGCTTGACTTTCGTGTGAATATCTCTCTTGTACAATAGTTACTTTTTATAATAGTGTGCCTTGTATTAGACAAGTGTGCCTATATTATTTTTGTTGTTACTACTATCATTGCTTATCTTGATTACTCTTGATATTGCATATGTCGACATTCCTTCAAACATACATTGGTTTCGCTGATTGCGCCTCTCGTAGTACATGGAATATCTCTTCCGCTGCTTGGTTTATCTATTCAGCCACCGATGAGTTAGTTTCTATTCATGGGATACACCTTGGTCAAAAAACAAACAATATTTCACAATATAGTGCATTCATTGAGTTAATATCTGATGCCATTACATTTGCTATTCGACATTTGATCATTAGGTTGGATTCACAACTCATTGTATTACATTTAAATAGAGTTTATGAAATTAGAAATCTAGTGTTGTTAAGATTATTTTTGAAGGTTCGTCTCTTGGAACGACAATTTGATTATATTGAATATCAACATATTTCAAGAAATTTAAGCACATTGGAAGATGCATTAGATAATCAGGTTTTAAATAGACATTAAAAAAGTAAATTAAAACAATATTCAACCCATGTTGAACAAGATACTTAGAGAACGAAAGTAGTAATATCATTATGATAGGTAGGTTTCTGTTCAAAAAATATTACATCATCTATGATCATAAGTGAAAACACCTTACGATCTAAAAGATATTGATACAAAAAATAAAAATGTTGATCTACATTACCATCAACTATTTGTGATGATAATCATGGTAATAAACTATAGCACGCGCCACCTTGCACAGAAATCTCCTGAATAGATTTGGAACACTTGTCATATCTCTCTAGAGCCTGAGAGGGATATCATTGGTTCCTGTCTCAAGAATATCAATGGTCAACCTCTCAAGGTTTTGCTCCATGTCTGCCAGAATCTCTATTGCATTGTCTTGTGGAGGTGCTACGGGTTGTGCTTATCACCTGTAAAAGCAGACCAACATTTGCATTTAAAAAAAAATTCAGTATTGGATGATAAAAATAAAATAAAATTTAGATCAAAAACTTCAAAATGATTCACTAACCTGTCTCATCCCTCTATGCCCCTGGAGGAAAAGATGTTTCAAGATCACCCCTATAATCCATTCCTACGTAAGGAAAGTCTTCAATGGTGAAGACTTGGTTCTTGAGCCACATGAAATAAGCCGGAGTAAACCGAACTACTGAACCACCCTCGCCACCATGGCAAGCCATTAGTGCTACCCATCCTATCATCCGAGGTTCCTGAGGAGTTCCACGATCTACTGGAATTAGTTGAGGAGTGAGAAGTGGAATTCTCTCTAGAGCAAATGAAATAATAATGGCACCATATCCAAATTTTTTCAACTTCGCATTCTTTTCTCTAGTCAATTGGCCTTTCATGTTGACCAATACTCCTTCACACCAATTGAATATTGTTCCTTCGAAACACTCGATTGCAGTTTGCATCCGTGATTTAGTAGCCACATGAGGAGCTGCACTCCTACATAACCTGGTTACTATGAATTCTATGACTTTAAGTTCTAGTCGCAAGAAATTTTTAGTGTCTATATGACCATCCTTCAACTCTGCGTTATTACTATAATACTGAACTTTGTAGAGGGCAGTGGGAATACCTCCCTGTATAGTCCCAAATAAAGAGATGTTTCTCCCTCTCCAAGATAATTTGGTAAGGAAATATATGTCTACTAGCTCAATCACGAGCCGGTGATCACTAATTATGAAACATTGGTCTTCAATGTCCCATGCATTCACAAGCCAATTCATTAACTCCACTTGTACCTTCATCACTTGCATAGCCCAGAATTTTTACAAACCATAGTTTCAATGCACGCATGGTTTCATTTTCATCCATAGATTTGTTATCTATGAGCTCGTTTTCTTGTTCTCGCCATTCCAACATGGATAAACGGCCTACAAATAAACAAATTAAATAGTTAAAACCAATTGGAAGAAAACTTGAACCATTTTTGTGAAGAAATTTTAGTTTTCAAAATGTTCACGACGCCAGCATAGGTTCTGTGTACAGACAGTGTGGTTGTTTGCACACGCTCCACACAAAACCCACGGCATCTTGACAATTTTTATTTTTAAAAATCGTCGAGGTCCATGGTTCATTAGGAGAATTTTGAGGTCTAAAATGGGCCTCCTAAGGAAATTTTAAAATAATAGTGGAAATAATAAAATAATATTTGATTACGTCATCAAATTTTGGAGGGAAAAAAGAAAAAACTACTTTTCCACCTCATATTTCCAACTTATCTCCTAAAGTTTTTATTCAAATTTCGAGCGAGAGTACTCATTGGATGCAAAATTTAATTCCTCATCCAAGGATTACCCATGTTGCATAATCTAGATGGATCATACTACATGAAAAAAGATAAATACATGAAAAACGTGATTGCAATCACGTTTTTACATGTATTTATCATTTTTCATGTAGCAAGGTCCATCGAAAATATGCAACATGGATACTCCTTGGATGAGGAATTAAATTTTTCATCCAATGAGTACTCCCGCTTGAAATTTGAGTAAAAACTTTGGGAGATACATTGAAAATACGATTTGAAAAAGTAGTTTTATTATTTTATTATTTTTTAATATTTTTACCCTTCTACTTAAAATGGTGAATCAACCCCCATGGTTGACATCATCATCTTGAATCCTATAGGTTCTTATAAAGTTTATTTTGGTTGTACATTTTTCTTAGGAGGCCCATTTTATGCCTCAAAATTCCCCTAATGATCACATGGATCGCCCACGCACCCCCTATGGCATATTTTGAAACATGAATTTCTCTCAAAAAATGAAACAAATGAAAACGTAGCTAAGGATGATATGGATTACCTGGTTCTGATGGCTTGAGAAATGAACGGTTGGTTCTCCTGATATCTACTCCAGAATTTTTTTGGCCAAAAGCTCTTTATGCACTATTCTAAAAAAAAAAGGTGAAAATGACTTATTCCAACTCCTTTTATAGTTTTTAATGAATAAAATATTATTATTTATTTATTTTCCAATTTTTAAAGGTCAATTTTAAATATTTTTACTTTTTGGAAGTAGATATTTGTAATCTTTTGAGTTTTTGTGTAAGATACAGGATCTTTGGTAAAAAGAATTATTTTAACATTGAGTATATTTTTATCATTTTTTTGGGCTCTGTAAAAATACGAAAAAGCGAAACCCTGGAGTCCTCTTTTAAGCCCTTCTCAAAATCTCAAAATATGAAAATATTGTCGAGTACTTAACTATTCAAACTTGTTAAAGTAAATAAACAGCCGTCCTTTCAGTATAAGTTTACCCCTTTTCCGGATTGAACTGGACTGATTACGAAAAAGTTATACGTTCACTAATCATGGTCAATAGAGTTCTCTCCTACATTATTTTATCCTCTTTTGGCCCTGAGAGACTAAATTTAAGAAAAAGAGCAACCATGGAGTTTACTTATGTTTTTCTTGTGACTCACTAAAACTGAAAAACGCTGAGTTTCTCCTATACTGGACTTGTTAAAATTTAACAGTAAAGGACCTGTCGATTACAATAGGACCAAACCACTCTTTATTAGGGTTTGATTTTAATACTAATATGGACTCATCCAAAGGATGAGCTTACACAAACAAGCAAATTTTATCCTCCTCAAGCTTGACAAAAATAAAAAGGTACTTGCCAATAATGGTTGGGGAAAAAGAGAGAAAAATAATCCAGTTTTCATCCTTGTTTCAAAAGTAGCATGCCACTCTTGAACACGACACTTTTTCACACTTGTACCTGGGTTGGGAAATCCTTTGCCTAGCAGTTAATCGAACCACATTGAAAGTATTCAGCTGGTTTCTAGGTATTAGCTTTAGTTCGAATGTTTCCAAGCCATCTACAGTGTTGTTATGTGTTCTAGAGAGAGTTAAAATAAACCATTCATTGCAAAAATTTGTCTTCATTCACGTTGACCATCCTTGAGTCAGTCCTTGGAAAATATTTCTTTAAAACTTGACCTAATGTTTTCGTGTTGTGGTATTTCTTACGACGAATCAATTTCTATCGACATCAGCTCATCATCTAGAAAGTTGATCTAGAATCCTATCAATGCCTTGGGATATGCATGCCCTAATGGCAGGTTTAACACATTCAATGACATGTTGCATCATTGACCTTCAATTGAACGATTCTATGAGTGTTTGACTGCAAATCATTCATTCACACCTCATAGATTGTACTAGAGTACTTTGAGAGCCATTGTCATTATTGGTGGTTTCTCTCACACTTGTTAATGGTTCACATCATTGACGGGTAATCAAGTGGTTTCTACCATGTTCTACTTCGACACAATCAATCACATGGATAGATTCATACTAGTTTGGGAAGCGGAAATCAAGACCTTGGATCTAGCTTCTACCATCTAAGCTACGAGGAGTTTTGTTATTCATGATACAGTAGACTACTCATGATAGATGGTTGCGCCCATACTGTGTCTACTTTTGATGTAATATTGAAACCACATCTGTACCAAAACATTTAGTTAGTTTTGATCTGAGAATGGGAATGCCTACCTTAGCAATGATATATATATATTTTCATTGAATGTTTTTACAGGTTTTCGACCGGTGTCTCCAATCCAATCCTCAAAATTATAAAGCACTTTACTCTTCATAATAACCTCAGACTTCACACTTTAGGGGGAAATATGTTACACGTCATTTTTTCACTATGAAATTTGATTATTCATATGGGTCTATCATCACCTATATCACGTTCCCTTAGAGTTAAAAAACATTAATGTTCCTAAATCATGTCTTGGAATTGCAAAAAATATCTGTAAAACCCTTAAAATCCTACCTGCGCAGTTTTTCTAGACTTTCCATGCTCATGCGCTGATGTTCTGTCCACTAGCTGCGGAAAGTCACTATTACCTGCGCACCCCCGTGAAAATCAAATAAAAGAAAAAATAAATTTTATAAGCCTAGTTGGTCAAATATTCTCCCAATTAGAAGCTTCTAGAGATGTGATTAGTTCGATATTTATCCCTCCACTCATGGAGCTTATCCATTGGTCCATGGAGCTCAAATCCCTTCATGAGAGGAATCCATCCCCCTCTTCATGGAACTGAAACTACCTTCATTTCCCTATAAATTGAGTTCAAGTTTCAGGTTGAAGGGTAGATTCTGAATCATAGAAACTGACTTACAGAGTTTCTAAGCTGAAGAGATTTCATAAGAGTGCATACTTTATACACTATTGAGTTTTTTCTGGCACGAGAATGATCATACCCTTGTGTATATAATTCCATGTTGTTATTTAGAGAGGAAGGCTTATCAAACTTAAGGAGAAATGATTATTCAGGACCCCAGGAGAAATTTGTATGACATCAAGGCATCAGGTTGTAAGATTACTCTTTTTATTTAAGATAATAAATATGGGTCTCTTTTTCTCATTGCATTGTTTCTATGCTTATTGGAATAATTTCAATACTTAGACTCCTTGATCACTAAGTTTGATTAGAATTTTCTAATTATTATATGTTGTAGATGCTTTGATCTTTTTTCTTGTCTTTGATTGCAGGTTCTGCTTATTGGAGAAACCACTTTGGAGCAACGGAATAAAATGCCACATAAAACGTTTGGATTTCAAGGTAGGGGAATTTCCTCTCTACTTTATTATTATAATCTTTCAATGCAATTAATCTATAGGAAAATGTTTTCAAATGGATCTTTGTTTCTAGTTACTCGTTGAGTACTGGGGAGATCGCTCTTGTCCGCAAGATGGATTGATCCACGTAACGACAAGGATTTGGCATACATAGATACATAAATACATATATGCATATGTATGTGTGTCTATCAAAAATCAACATAGATACATCTTATGCATGAGTCAAGCATTGAGATGGATCAACCCTCTCAAGGTGTAAATCTTATTTCAAATTTTTCACTTTAAAAGAACTTTGCACCTTGGGATATTTTTTCTCTCTCGATGCTTGATAGATCTGAGATTATAATGGATCTATACTGGTATAAAACAAGTAAGAATAACTTTTATAATGAAGTTACTTTAGAAATTAGAGTTATAAGAAAAAAATAATACCCATGCACACACACGCACATATATAATTTATTTTATAGTAATTCACTTTTATAATACAAGTGAGATATTCTTTGCAATGAAGTTATGATATAGCTTGATTCGAACTCAAGACCTATTACTAAATAAAGTAACTTTTAACAAAGTGAGCTACCGCAAAACACACAATGATAGTGGTGGAGATGGTTGTTGTTGGTATTGTTATTGTTATTTCACTTCAAGGTACATTGTTACGAGAAAAAATAATCATCCAAAAAAAACAATAGTTTGAAAAAAAAAATCCAAAACTCAAATAACAATTTTCATAGATCTCAATTAGCTTACTTGGAAAAAGAAATTTTTCACTCTATTTATGATTTTCCAAGATCGCATAGAGCACACGGAAAATAGCATACATGGTTACTAAAACACTTTTTACTTTATTTCTAATTTGCTAAGATTGCTCAGTGTAGGGAAAAGAGAATATTCATACTAGAAAGAGTAGCATACCTAGAATATAAACTAAAAATTTGAAAAATGAGCTTTGAAAAAAAATCATATTCATACTATATACCTCCAAATTTGAAAGAAAAAGGCTATAACTTTGGAAAAGATATACCTTTTTAGATGAAATGAAAGGATCGTCGTCAAATAATTTCCCTAACATAAATTATCAATCCAAGGGTTTTGTAGACTTACAAAGCACATGCACTGGAAATGCAGGACTGGGGTTAAATTAGCCTATTCTAAAGATTTCGTCTCTGATTCAAGATGCAATAAACGACATAAGAGGCTCCTAACTTAGGATAAATTGGTCGTCCTTCCCTAGATTGTTGTCCTTAAGAAGAGAGACTAAAGAGCGGCAATTTATGATGTGTAGAAAGTGAGAGAAGAGGCTACTAGCTTAGGAGAACCCGATCGTCCTTCCTCAACAATTCTACTCCAACAGCATTACTACCACATCATATCAAAAACTAGAAATGTGCAATAGTATAAGATAAAAACAACATGTGAAGAATAACCCTGTGTTAACATATATTAGTGATGAAGAAAAACAATAAAAGATTACAAAACCAAAACTTATTCTAAACTCTAATTCACATCTCTAATTTCCATATATCTCCTACATTACATTACATTATCTACATATCTTCCATTTCCTATATTTTCAAATGAAGAGAGAGCACTCTCTTTTATACATGAGTGCTTTGAAAACAAGATAAGAAACTCATATTAAAAATCCACTTTTATCTCAACCAACATCCCTATAATTACAAAATATGGTCCCTTCAAATCCTCACTCATCTCACAAATCTTGGATGGGATATGTTATCCAAAACTCCATGATCTTCTCCTTGGAATAAGCATGAACAATTATCCTTTCAATTCTTGAAATGGTAGAGGAAATATTTGAGAAGCTTTTTGAATAATCCTTCAAAACAATCCTACATATTACAAATCTCATCCACATTTGAGATATTAATGAAATATGTTAATTTTCCAATAATTAATCATACATTCCCTTATAATATTAAAAATAAATAAATTGGAAAATAATAAGGTGAGCCCATGGAAATGGTATGATGAATGGTTAAATGAGGTGATGGAATGTGATAAATGGTGAGGATAAACATGATAAAAATGTAAAAATTACGAGACCCAACATATCCCCCAACTGAACTTGTTGCATGTCCTCATGCACCCTTGCATGGATTAAAAACTTTTGGCTCTACATGATTATGGTTTCTAACAATGTATCATTCCAGGATCTAAAATACATGTACTGCAACTGATATTTTCTATGGTTGATTCTTGTGTTAACAACCATGTATATAACAAATGTTGGTTCTTGTGTTAACAACATTCATTTCTTTTCTTTCTTCTCTCTCTTTTTTTTTAACGCATGTACTAAAAATGATAATTCATGTACTGGAAATGATAAGTCATTAATATGCATAAGAAAACCTTTTCTCATATTTTTGAATCATGCTGAAATATATATCAATGTATGTGAATCAACTTTAATGAAGTGTAGTTTGGAAGAGTCATGTTGGTCGCCAATATATGAGGTGATGGATGGAATGAAATAATTATGAGTACCCCCACCCCCCAAACTGAAGATGTGTTATGTTTACGAAAAAGGCAAAAGATAATGTAATATGGTGAGGGAATTTTTCAAGTTCATTTATTTTCAACATATAAGAAATTTTTTGATTAAAAAATAGAAAATAACATACCTTCACTTACCCAAAAATTTGATGAACTATGCAATATAAATGTAGTTGTTGCCACTTCTTGATCTGGAAAATGTCATGCTGATTTTCATGAGAGAAAATGTCATGCTGTTAGATCAGGAAAATATCATGGTGTTAGATCATGTGAATATCATGTTGTTGGATGAAGTGAAGGAATCTGAAGTGCTGCTTGGTTGTATGAATCTGGAGATGATGTTTTAAAGTGGAACTATCGTACTTTCATGGGGCTGAAGGAATGTTGTTGCAACTGCTGATAGAGTCATGAAAAATATATAGTCTTCACCCGCTACAAAACCCGATGGTAAAATCTAGTCATGCGAATGAATGTGTCGATGTCGAGCATGAAAAGAAGTCATTGTATTACCGAACATTAATGGATGTCGTTAAACAATGCAAGGAAAACTCACCATTGATTTAAATGAGTGCCAAGGTACCCTAGTACATCTTGTGAAGTGAGAATAAATGATCTAATGTCGAGCCACTTGCAAGATCCAACGATCAAGGGACATTGATGTATTCCTATGATTGTCGGCGAGAGAACTTTTCATTAGGGCATACAAGCCTCAAGGTACTAATGATGACTCTAGTATCTATCCCAGATAAAGTACTGAGGTTGATGGGTTGAAACTTTTTGAAAGGTGGGTCTTAAGGAATCTTGAATCAGTCAATGCAATTTTGTACAAAATTACTGGTATGACTATAGATGAAAATATTGCAGTAGAAATAAGTTTTTAGGAAAATGATAGCAAGGAAATGGAGTCATGGAAAAAGGAGATGTTTGGTTTTATTTATGAGGAAAAAGATGAACTGGAAATGATGAAAGAATGTATGCATATATGAAAAGTATGTAGTGTGAAGTCAAAATGAAAGTGGAGGAGAAGGGTAAATGAACATTCTTGGTGCAATGGATTTTTTTCAAAAAATTCTGTGTGACAGGCATGTGCGATGAAAACTTTAGCTCCTCCAAGCTTTCAATGATGCTTGTTTTGTTGAAAATCACTTCTACATTAAACCATCTTCAAACCAGAAAAAGCTTTGCACTATTTCTACATTAAAACTATGAGATATTTGAAAAACATAAAATGCAGGAATGTTTAAAAAAAAAACATCTTACTTGTCGCATTTTTGTGCCAGCTCCATTGATGATTCCTGTATGAAGTAACTAAAAGAAACGAATTTAATTTTCAAGAATTTTGAAATGTTTAATTGCATTTTTTTTTATTATTGTTTTTTTGATTTTTTTTATTTATTATTTATGTTCATTTTTTTTTAAATAAAATATTTAAGTGAACTAAAAATTAATAAATAAATAAATAAATATAGCTTTTTTAATTATTATTATTTATGTTGATTTTTACTTTTATTTTAAATTTTTTATATTTATTTTTTAACCAAAAAATTAAAAAAACAAAATAAATTTTAATTATTTTTTATTTATGTTGATTTTTTTTTATTTTTTTATTTTTGAGTACTCAACAAACTCATTTTTTTAAAACATGGTAATTCAATGCCACACTATACATCCACTCATATGCACACCATCGCATAGCTTAACAGATGATAAATAATGGCTCAAATTGGCCTTTGTAATTGCTCATTTATCCATGGTATTATGCGCACAGAAAGTGCCAGCAATTTTAGTTGTGTAGCTCTTAGGATTGCATGAAATATTCCAACAATTGTATTCCTCCATATAAAATGTATATATCTACCCTATTAGGATCCCCATAGTTTGCAAAATTGGAAAGAACAAACACCGCAGGGCCTACATCAAAACCACAAAGGTATCCTAGGATCTAGCCCTCCTGGATTCAGAGAGGAATCTCTCTATATGTGTTTTAAGATGATATGCTTATAGGCTCATGATATGATATTAGGCTAGTTATGAAGCTCAAGGGAACTTGTTTTGGTTTTGGTTGGGTAGGATATCATCAAAATAAAGGAAGTATTTTGAAGGGTAAAGGTGTGATTAAGTTGAAAGAATGGTTCAACTGATAGGATAGGTAAGAGACAGTATCAATCCATTGGGCTATGGAGTCACAAGAGGATTTAATTGCACAACAAGTTTCAAGAGTGTCCTGTGGGGAAAGTCATCTATATCAAAGGATCTCTTTAGATTGATTTTGTGATATGGAACATTAAGAAGTGTGGTGAAAGAAGCAAACATATAAGAAAAAAAAGGGAAGCCTAAGATCAGGTAAGGACTTTGAACCTATCCTGCTTTCAGCATACTCTCAGGGATCTTTCAAAGCAATTGTTTGAGGTAAACTAGAGGACAGGGCTAACCATAAACTTCTCTAGTTCAACTTTAATTAGCAGACTTTTCAAGAACTTTCAAAGACAATATCTCAAGTTGTACTCAGGAAACATGGGCTCACCAACACTTCACTGGTTATACTCTATTGAATTATCCTCAAGGCAACAATTAGAAGAAAACATAGAGATAAAGTTTATCAGTGAGAATTAGGGTACCTTTTACAGTAAATCCTAATCTAAATTTGTTGTTCTTTATCAGAGAAAGTGGACAGTATGAAAACATAAGAAAAACA
This sequence comes from Pinus albicaulis, assembly GCA_034641835.2. NCBI lineage: Eukaryota > Viridiplantae > Streptophyta > Pinopsida > Pinales > Pinaceae > Pinus > Pinus albicaulis. The sequence continues at coordinate 49,816,019 of CM076583.1, forward strand.
ACAATTACAGTAAGAAAAACATCACCATCGACATAAACCAGGATCCCATAAATCAACTTGTATATTTGATGTTCAAACTAGTTACAATATTCAAGTCCAGTAAGTCTTTACAGCTTCAAACTTCTCTTCTCTACCTATCTTTCTTCAATTACTAACAGAGCTTCAGCAGCTTTAGCAACTATTTACATTCAATAAGTATTCAACCAACAACAATAATGGGCTCCTCATATGATATATATCGGTAAATTGAGGAGGTGGAGTGAAAGGAAGGTCTAACTATTCAATTAATACAGAGTAAATGCTTCTCGACCTTTGGGAGGCCTAATGGAGAAGATATCTAATGTCTTAACTCTGTTAATTTATTTTTACATTCACTTCATCTACTTCAGTCACTTTTGTTGACTTTTGAGGCTTTTGGTGGCTGGCAATTACTTTCTGAGCTGTCTTTGTAAAATATCTTTGAATGTGCATTAACTTTGTAGGTTTTTGAGTAAATAGGCCTGTAGGTGGCATTTTTAGTCTTTGGGGGAGTAAATAGCCTTGATGATCTGGCAATTAAGGTTGTCTTTTGCTGATTTGTCTCTGTTTCAGTTATTTAATCACGAATTAGTCCTTTGATATGCTTTAAGGCCTTCTTTATCATCTTTGGTCTTCATCATTATGTCTTTATCTTTAAAACTATAGATTAAGATTTTGATCTTCACACTTTGTGCTTAATCCCTTAACTTTAATCTCTGATTCTCTTTACTAATCTTCATTAACTTTTATTTTTTGCTGATAGGTACTTTCTTTGTGCGCTGGAGGGTTTTGTTGTGTAACCAATGCTTATGAAACAATTGGTCAAAACATGGAAATTAACCCTTTATGTCCCTATTTGCCATTGATCATGCCTTTGAGGATCGTCACCCTTGGCGTTTGTCACTTTCTTTGACTGTGGAATGGCTTTTATGATTACCGCCATGAAACTTACAACAAACAACCAATCGTTATATAAAACCTACATTTATATGGTTAAACTACTTCAAAGGGCTCAGCGAGAGGTGGAGGAGCAATGCGGAATAAGGTGGATGCAACGGAGTGGATTCCATGGGGGAAACCATGAAAAACAAGATTTAAATCTACTTGTGGCGTGAAATAATGATAGGCATTTTCGTAGAAAGCCGGAGGTGGTTTTCGCGTGGGGTCAGAGCAGTTTGTGGTTTTGCACAGGGTGGATGCAATACGCATCGGAGGCTACCACGTGTCCATTAAAACCACCCATTTCGCAATTATATGGAGCATTAAATCATTTTGGTGGACTAGGCATGAAAATAGTTCCGGACCATCAGATCTGGGAAATCGATGGTTGATATCAAAAAATAAGGGAGAAAATATGTGCGAGAGGAAGAAAGGTGGGACCCAATAGATGACATCAACAATTTTGTTAGGTAGCGAAAGGCTATTGGGCGAAGTTAAAAGGAGAGGATTAATGGGAGCCTTTGGATCGGGGAAATGGATAGTGGAGATTAACTCGGAGGATCGGCAATTGGCAAAGAAGAGTTCTGGGAGGTGAGACTTAGGAATTTGTGTTGTGCCGATGGCCGATGGGAAAAGAAAGTGCGATGGCCGATGATCGATGGGATAGCGAAGTGTGATAAATGGAGGAGAGTGCAGACCGCCTAATTTGGGGGAGAATGAACGGTCCAAATGTGATCGAGGTTTCACATATCGGCGGTGAAAAGGGTCAGGGGACGAGGGAACTAGGATCGCTGAGGAGTGATGCGCCGATGCGATGGAGCGATGCAATGGCGATGGTCATCCGATCTTGGCAAATGGACGATCCAGATCTCATCGGAGGATCGGCCATTAGAAGAAAATGGAAAATGGAAGCAAGAACTTGGAAAGTGCGATATCCGATCTCCAATGGGCTTAGTGCTCGATCACGGAGCCTGGTCGCATGGTGAAAAAGGTGCTAGGGTTTAAGCGAAAGGGGCTTAAGGCTTGATATTTTTAAAATGAAGTTTTTTGAGCTGAAAATGAAGGTTTTTTAGGATTTTTGGTGTTTTCGATAGGGCGAAAAAGGGATTCAAACCTTAATAAAAGGATTTTATCGGGTTTAAAGGGGATTTTTGAGGAAAATAAGGGGTAAAAATTGGAAAAATGGGTGAAATCAAGGGGTTTTTAGAGAGATTTTCAAAAGGAAAAAATGATGGAAAATGGGTCTGAAAACAGTCTCTTTTATAACAGCAAGGCTTTCTTTGAAGGTTTTGAAGTGAAGATATCAAAGAGGTAGCTTTTTTAGACAAGGTACATAGCAAGGCTTCAAGAACTCACAATTTTGCTTAAAACCTGTTTCTTGAAGACTAAAAGACCTGTTTTAGCCATCATAGTATATGGAAAATTTATAGATGGCTAACAGTGGCTCCACTTGGGGATGGCAGCTCCTTGGAGGCATCAAGAATCTCAAAGATTTATCTCTGGAATGTAGACCTGTGCTTTGCATTTTGACAACCTTTTCTTCTTTGATCTTGCTGCTTGAAAAGATGATATGCAATATCATAATAAAATGATTTCTCCCAAACATTCTACCTACACAACCTACTTTCCTAACATTTTTTCTTCGTAAGGTGCACTTAGACTTGCAAACCTTTTGACATCAATGTTTTATTCTTTTATTGAAAGAATGAAAACTAATCTAGAACTACCCTTATAACTTCCATGAGTCCAGATTAAACAGTTGGACTCAAAAATTCTCTACCTAATCTACTATCTGCCAGGATTAAACTGTCTGACAGATCTTCATTCACTATATTCTAAAACAAAAATTTAAAATACAGCCAAACCAAGATTAAGCTGTCTAATTTTCTATAATACTATGGCATAAAAACAAGCTGCACATAGACTAAAATTTACAGAAAATTGAAACAAAATTGTGAAGGCTTAAGATCTAAAAATTGCAAGCATCCTTCCTTCTTCTTATGACTCATATTTTGATCTGTTTAGAGTCATCCTTTTCCTTTTTATGTCTTGGTTCAAATTTTGAGCACGTTAGAACCATTATTTTCTATCTTTGGCTCAAGTTTTAGTCTGATTAGAGCCATTTCTTTCTATCCTAATCTATTCTACTGATAAGATAATATTTCATTGTTTGGAAAATCTTCTTCACTAACCTATCAGCAGTAAATGGAAATCTATCTAGTCATGATTAGGCTATATAACTAAATAGTAGTGCTCTCTTTTAGTAGTGGCATTTAAAATTGCACACTTTTAGCCTCTCTTTCTTTTTTGGTATGGGGCTGTACCTTTCTTCTTTTTCTAATCCACCCTCTTTTTCACTTTTTCTATTGTTTTTGTATCTTTTCCTTTTTTTCAAATTCAAAAGTAGTGTTATATACAATGAACAAAAGCTTTGAAACCAAAATATCAGTTAACAAAAATAATGTTTGAGCATCCTGCCATTGACAAGACCTCCAAAGTATTCAACTCCATCCAATTCTTGCAAAAAGAATGCATTGTTTTCAATAGCAGATTGAATAAGATAAGGTCCTTGCCATAAATTATCAAAATTTCCATGTTTTCCCTTATCTTCTCTCCTTGAATCCCATTTCAATATTTTGTCACCAATTTGAAAGTCACTTGCCTTGGTTCTTTTTTCAAATAGCTTCTTGATGTTTTCTTGTAGTTGTTGTGCTCTGATGTATACCTCCTCTCTAGTTTGTTGTAGATGTATAGTCCGATGTATTCTTCTTATCATATCATCATCTTCAGACAGTACTTCTTGGATCAGCTTCATGACTAGCACTCCTAGACTGGTTTTAAATATTGCATATGATCCATAAACTAGTTGGTAGGGAGACATTCCAATTGATTTTTTAATTGTTATTATGTTTGCCGATAATGCATGTACTAGCTTATTGTGCCATGATTTCTTGTTATCTTCCAGCAACTTCTTGATTATTTTCACCAAAATTTTATTTGAGGATTCTGCCAACCCATTACCTTGAGGGTAATAAGTTGTAGAATGACCCAATATAATCTAATATTTATGACAGAATTCCAGAATTTCACCATATTTTTAGACCCAAACACAGCAGCATTTTTAGTTATGATCTTTCTAGGACAACCAAATCTAGACAGTATATGGTTTTCAAGGAATGAAATGATAACTAAGTCTGTGGCATTCCTAGAAGGGATGGCTTCTATCCATTTGGTAAAATAGTCTGTTGCTATGAGGATCCATTTGTGTTGGGAAGATGAGGCAGGATGGATTTCCCCAATAAAGTCTAGACCCCACTTCTGAAAAGGAGCTTCAATAGTGATTGGTTGCAGAGGTAAGGGAAGCAACTTTATTTTGCCTTCAAAGATTTGGCATTTGTGACAGGCAATAATCATTTTGTGGATATCTTGAAAGAGGGTGGGCCAGTAATAGCCAGCTCTAAGGATTTTTTTAGCAATTGACTTCCAGTAGAGGTGGCCTCCACATTCTCCTTCATGAATCTCGTGCTTGATCTTATCCGCATCATTATCAGGCAAACATTTAAGCAATAATCCACTAGCATTTTTCTAATATAAACATTTATTCAAAATGCATTAATTTATAGCTTTCAGCTTTAAGAATCTTGCCTTTGTTTTAGACAAACCAGGAGGGACATTTAAGTTGAGCAAAACATATAAAATATCAGCATACCAAGATGAATTCAGAAAATGATCTTCAATAATTGGACTTGTCAACTCCTCATGTTCATATAATGCATTAAACATGTTTACATCAAGAGCCTGAAAGTTGGATTTAGCCATAAGTTTTGCTATTCCTTTCACCTTTCATGAGCTTATTGGGCTTGATTTCAAATTTATATTCTAAAATTACAGCAATCCACTTTCCTTTTTTTCCATATGGATCTTGGGTCAATATGTCTTTTACAACTGAATGAGGCACAAATGCTATAATGTGAGAATTTAAAATGTAAACTCTGAAGTCTTTTAAGGCTTTGACTTAGGAAAAGGCTTGTTTTTTCATGATATTTTACTTCAGAGGTGCATCTCTTAATGCCTTGCTGAAAAATGCAATTGGCTGCTCTTGTCCCTTCAGGTTTTTTTGTAATAAGATAGTAGCTACTGTGTGTTCCGATGCAAATGAAAATATGAAGAAATATTTTGTAAAATCAGGACTGATAAGAACTGGTGTTTTGGTAAGTGATTGTTTTAGCAGCTCAAATGATTTCTTTACTTATAAGGTCCATTTAACTACTCCTCTCTTAAGCATATTTGTCATGTTGATAAGGAGTTCATCTAGATTAGGTATGGACCTTCTCAAGAAATTAATCTTTCCAATGAAAGATTGAAGTTCCTTGATGTTTCTAGGATGGTTGATTTGCAATATATCATCGATCATTTTTGGGTCTATCCTTATTCCTTCTTCAGATATGATATGTCTAAGAAGTTTACCTTCTTGCAGACCAAAAAATGTTTTCTTTGGATTTAAAGATAACCCATATTTTCTGCATTTCTCAAAGACTTTTCTCAAGTGTATCAGGTGTTCTTCATCTATTTTTGAATATACAGTTATGTCATCTAAGTAAATCACTATGAAGTAACCTATTTCTTCTGAGAATGCAATATCCATGGCTCTCTGAAATGTGGCACCAGCATTCATTAAACCAAAGGGAATTTTCAAATACATGAAAGTACCCCAAGGAGTAGTAAAGGCTATTTTAAGTTGATCATCATGATGTACCAATATCTAATTGTAACCTGAGAAGCCATCTAGCAAAGAAATTCTTCTAGAACCAACTACCCTTTGTAAGATATGATCCATTTTGGGCAAGGGATAGTTTTCCTTTAATGAGGCTTTGTTTAAATGTCTGTAATCAATACAAAGCCTTATTTCTCTTATTTTCTTCCTAACATATACAAGATTAGATACCCAATCTGAGTATCTAAAAGGGACTATAATTCCAGCCTCGTACATTTTTCTAATTTCTTTCTCTACCAAAGGTAATTGAACAGGGTTGATTCTGTGCAATTTTTGTCTATATGGTTTTTGGTTTTCTTTGAGGGGTATCTTATGCTGAACTATCTCTGTATCATATGATTTTAAGTCTTCATAACTCCATGCAAATACATCAAAAAAATCTCTTAAAATATTAATGTATTTCAATTTAATGTGAGCTGGCAGTGTTTTAGATAGTTTGATCATTTTGGGTTTATGTTCACTGCCTGTGTTGCATTCTTCCACTTCAGCTTCAATAGGTTCCATTTTTGGCTTTTTGGCAACATCATTCAATTCAAACAATTCTTCTAATGGGACCAGTCCTTTTGGAAAGCTTTGATTTTTATATTGTAGCACTTCTAAGTCTTCATTTTCTAAATCTGTGCTATTTTCTGTTATATGTTTGGGTTCATGGGTTAACAAATTTATATCAGCAATCTCAGAAGATTTTTATTCTTCAGAAAGTGATTTTTCCTCAGTAAGACAATCTTGTTCATACTCCGAATCTAAGCTTTGCACTTCAAATTCATTTCTGGACTGTAGGAAGTCTTCTATTTGTTTATCTCCTTCCAAAAATTTCCAGTATTTTTCATTTTTTGGGACAACAGGTCTATATTTTACTTGGATGGTGTATTATTTTCTTTCATAAGGTCTTCGACAAGTATTAGCAGCAAAGGCTAATCCATTGGCAAGAATTTTTTGGTTCCTTGGGACAAAGGTAAGTTGGAATTCATCAAATGTTTTTAACAAGTCCATGGCATCATCTCTATAGGCTCTAAGTCTGGGATTTTTAGCAGTATATTCCCCATTTACTTGCTTAATTATCAACTCTGAATCCCCATGAACTGTTATTCTTTTGGCCCCTAGTTTTTTCAATACATGCCGGCCTAAAAGGAGAGCTTCATACTCTGCTATCTTGTTTGTACATTGGAAATTTAATATATAGGAATGACCCTCATCATGATTGTTTTCAGTGTTGTGCACCCACATGCCTACTCCTGCACCAATTTTAGAGCAAGACCTATCAAAACTCATACTCCAAAGAGGATTGTTCCCAGATTTTTCATCAATTTCCTCTTTGTCTTGTTTATTATAGTTGTTGTTGTGTTGCTTTTGTAGGACTGCACTATATTTGTCTTTAGTTTGTTCCTTAAGATTTTCAATGTTTTGAGGCTTTATTCTTTGATTTTCCTAATTTGTACTATGTTCATGATTATTTTGATGCTCAAGACCTGTGATCAGTTTGCTATGATTTTCTGAATTAGCAAACTGATTTTTAGTTTTCTCCTTGCTTTCCTCTTCATCTATGGCTGCCACTATGTTTGGATGTGGAGTGGCCACTATATTGGTTTATGTTTCATTGATTAATCCTTGCTCATTGGAAATCTCATCATTATAAAGAATGAATGAGTCAAGGTTAATATGTATAGAATAGAGAGGGGAGTTTTCTGGTCTTTCTTGACTACTCTCCATATATTTCATGTGTGTTTCCCTATAGAGTATTCTAGGTTGACTGAAGATAGGGATGGTGTCATAAGTCATATCCATCTGCATAGTACCTTGCAACTTAGCACCCCATGACCTTGAAAAAAGCATGCCATATTTGGGGGGTATATCAACCACTACAATTTCCATCACTAGGCTTTTGGCTGGAATTTGGTTTAAGTTAACACAGATCTTTTATTAGGCCTAGGCATTTCACCCTACTTGAATCAAATGAATATAAATCTTTGTATGGTCTAGTTACCTCAAGGCCTAATCTTTCCATTATTACTTTAGGCATGAGGTTATGTGATGCCCCTAAATCCAGCATGGCATTATGTAACATCTTATCATGGATATTCAAATTGATGTAGAATGGAGGGGTAGCTCCTTCTTGAAATTTTCCTTCAATCTTTGGACCGAACAGAAGCTCTAGTGTATCATCATTCAAGTTAACAGTATCATGAATATCTTCTATGTTCAAGGCTTTCAAAACTTGAAATCTATATACATTTCAATGACTAACTCCATGAGTGGGACAAAGATTTTGATTTTGGAAATTTCATTCTCTAGGCTAAAGGGAATCTGATTTTTCAAAATGTTTGATTCAACCTTGTTATTCATTCCTTTATCAGCAAAATCATCTTGCTGATTTCTACTATTTACAGCAGTCCAAATGGTTTTTTTAGGAGTGTTAGCTGAAATGATAGTGCTACTAAGGTTACCACTATGTTTGTCTTGAATCTGAGCATTTTTTCCCTTATTTTGATTAGAACCTTCAACCACTGTTTTATGATTTTCTGTTGTCTTTTTGGAAGTATTTACAGGGCTATTTTTGGAAAAATTATCAGAGGTTTTCTTTTTGGGAGTTTCTAGGTTATTTTTACTTCTTAGGTCATATTGTTTAGGTGCTCCTATGATGGAATTTTTTAAATCTTTTTCATAGTATTCATTTTCTAATCTTCCATCATCATAGGGTGTATATAGACCTTGTTTTCTTTTATGGAGGAAATCAGAATCCTCATTGTTCACCTCCAACACATTCATGTTATCATCCTCTATTTGTTCAATTGTTTCTCCATCCTCATTAACATAATTCTCTTGAAAAGGAGGTCTGATCTGGTGATTAGAATCTCTCTGTCTATTTTTAGGTTGATTTCTCCTAAAGTTCTGCCTTTGGTTTTGGGATTGGTTTCTGTTTTGAGGAGCTGTTTTGTTTTCTCTAGTTTGAGCTCTCTCATATATGTTCATCCTTTCCATCTTCTTTTCCATCATCCTTCCCAGTGTTGATTCAAATGTTTAAGGTGAAACTTAATCCCTATATGATACCCTCTTCTTAGTCTTCATTCTAGCTCTCTTGGCAATCAAATTTTCCTCAACACTTAGTGCCCCTGCTTGCATATCTTCTAATGTGAGGGGTTCCCTTTCTCTTAGTTGGTAGGCCATTTCAGGATCAAAACCATCAGCAAATTTCATTAGAGATATGCCTTGTGGAGGTTTCATATGGAGAGGTATGGCATTGTACACACTATTAAATCTAGTGCAATACTCTTAGACTCCTTCTCCAACATTCCTTTTAATGTTTTCATACTCAGATAGAATCTAGAGAGGATTCTTCTTGACCTCCCATTTGTTCAAAAATAATTGATGGAAAGCTTGGAGGTCATTAATACTATTAGGGGTTAAGTTTTTGAACCATTTTCTTGCTTCTCCCCCTAAACTTTGAGCACACAACCAGAGTTTAACAGTTTCATCATCTATCTCATTTCTATCAAAATAGTCATTCATCTTGTCCACATGTTGTAAAGTAGTAGTAGAACTACTAGAATCATATAATGTAATATTGCACTGATATTCCCGTGGACAATTGACTAAAGGTAAAGGAAGGACTAGAGAAGCATACCATGTTTCCATGATAGGAGGTTGTGGAAAAAATGGGGGGTTTAGAGGTGGAGGATGCAGGATAGGAGGGGGATGATGAAGTGGAGTAGTTTGAATAGTGGGTGTATGAAAAACAGAAGTGCTTAGATCAACAGGAGACTATTGAGTAGATCTAAGATGAGAGAAACCAAAATTATGAATGAAATGCAGATCAGGTGGGGTGGTTTCTCTGCTATTAGTATGTTCACCACTATGTTGAGGTGAGTATGGAAACTCAAAGTCTATCTGATCTATATCACTAAGTGACTTAGGTCTAGATGGATTTATTATGAATGGTAAGTCAACTTGTGTATCTTGCAGAGTTGAGAGATGTTCAGGGACAAAATTATCTCTATGAATTGGTCTGACAACAGTTGAAGTCTTGGACTTAGGAGATTTCCTAAGGATACTTTCTGGATTATCAACTATCTCAGGAGGATTTGGGTTAGGATAGGCTCTAGTATGAATTATTTTAGAAGCCACTATGTTGTTCTTTCAGACCTAATCATGAGAAATTTCAACCAAATATGACAGTGTTTTAAAGGCTAACTAATATTTTTCAAATAAAACTCAATCCTCAAAATATTCTTAACTGGGTTTGAATGATGTTTGAAGGATAAAATAATTTCCCAGTGGAGTGTTAGGAAAAACCAGTGGGGTTAGCAGGCCTACTGAATACCAATGGAGTCGCCAAGTAAAGGATTTTTACTTGTTTTCAAGGTTTGGTTGTTGTTGACCATCAACAATCAATAATAACAAGCCTTCGTTACACTTTTCTCATTTAGGAATAGGGGTTCGTTGAGTTGTGAAGTTATCTATTACTCAATATGTCCCCGGTATGGTCGCCACTATGTTAGGATCCCCGTAGTTTGCAAGATTGGTAAGAACAAACACTGTAGGGCCTACATCAGAACCACTTTGGAATCCTAGGATCTAGCCCTCCTGGATTCAGAGAGGGATATCTATATATGTGTTTTAAAATGATATTCTTATAGGCTCATGATATGATATTAGGCTAGTTATGAAGCTCAAGGGAACTTGTTTTGGTTTTGGTTGGGTAGGATATCATCAAAATAAAGGAAGTCTTTTGAAGGGTAAAGGTGCCAGTAAGTTGAAAGAATGGTTCAGCTGATAGGATAGGTACGATACAGTATCAATCCATTGGGCTATGGAGTCACAAGAGGATTTAATTGCATAACAAGTTTCAAGAGTGTTCTATAGGGAAAGTCATCTATATCAAAGGATCTCTTTAGATTGATTTTGTGATATGGAAATTTAAGAAGTGTGGTGAAAGAAGAAAATATATAAGAAAAAAAAGGGCAGCCTAATATTAGGTAAGGACTTTGAACCTATCCTGCTTTCAGCATAATCTCAGAGATCTTTCAAAGCAACTGTTGGAGGTAAACTAGAGGACAAGGCTAACCATAAACTTCTCTAGTTCAACTTTAATTAGCAAACTTTTCAAGAAATTTCAAAGGAAATATCTCAAGTTGTACTTAGGAAACATGGGCTCAACAACACTTCATTGGTTATACTCTATTGAATTGTCCTCAAAGCAACAATTAGAAGAAAACATAGTGTTGGGTATACGACCAAAGTCCCACATTGACTAGAAGTGGGGAGGATCATGGGTATATAAGGATGGACAAATATCTCCATTGGTATGAGGCCTTTTTGGGTAAAGCCCATAAGCAAAGCCATGAGGGCTTAGGCCCAAAGTGGACAATATCATACCATTGTGGAGATATGTGGTGTCCAGAATCCTTACAAGTGGTATCAGAGCCATGCCCCGAAGTTAGCGAAGTGGATGAATCCTCGAATGCCGAACGAAGGTGGTGGGCCCCGATAATATCACGATGGGATCCGTGGATGAGCTCGGTTAGACAGGCGGTATGTTCCGGATTCTTCATGGACATGTCCTGGTCCCAACACGGTGAAGAGGAGTTGACCTGGGATAGAGCAAGCTCTCGAGGCAGGTGGTGCTCCATGTAAGGCGTGTGCTTCCAACGCATTGGAGCGGAGAATCCTGGTTGGTAGAGAGTGGACGGATGGATAATCGTTTGAGGGGAGGCTCGATAGTCCTTTGTTCGAGGGGAGGATTGTTGGGTATACGACCAAAGTCCCACATTGACTAGAAGTGGGGAGGATCATGGGTATATAAGGATGGACAAATATCTCCATTGGTATGAGGCCTTTTGGGGTAAAGCCCATAAGCAAAGCCATGAGGGCTTAAGCCCAAAGTGGACAATATCATACCATTGTGGAGATATGTGGTGTCCAGAATCCTTACACATAGAGATAAAGCTTATCAATGAGAATTAGAGTACCTTTTACAGTAAATCCTAATCTAAATTTTTTGTTCTTTATCAGAGAAAATGGACAGTATGAAAACATAAGAAAAACAACAATTAAAGTAAGAAAAACATCATCATCAACATAAACCAGGATCGCATAAATTAGCTTGTATATTTGATGTTCAAACCAGTTACAATCTTCAAGTCCAATAGGTATTTACAGCTTCAAACTTCTCTTCTCAGCCTATCTTTCTTCAATTGCTAACAAAGCTTCAGCAGCTTCAGTAACTATTTACATTTAATAAGTATTCAACCAACAAAAATACTGGGCTACTCATATGATATATATAGGTAAATTGAGGAGGTGGAGTGAAAGGAAGGTCTAACTATTCAATTAATACAGAGTAAATGCTTCTCGACCTTTGGAAATCCTAATGGAGAATACATCTAATGTCTTAACTCTGTTAATTGATTTTTACATTAAATTTCATCTACTTCAGTCACTTTTGTTGACCTTTGAGGCTCTTGGTGGCTGGAAATTACTTTCTGAGCTGTCTTTGTAAAATATCTTTGACTGTGCATTAAATTTGTAGGCTTTTGAGTAAATAGGCCTATAGGTGGCATTTTTAGTCTTTGGGGGAGTAAATAGCCTTGATGATCCAGAAATTAAGGTTGTCTTTTGCTGATCTGTCTCTGTTTCAGCGCTTTAATCATGAATTAGGCCTTTGATATGCTTTAAGGCCTTCTTTATCATCTTTGGTCTTCATCATTGTGTATTTATCTTTAAAATTGTAGATTAAGCTTTTGATCTTCACACTTTTCTCTTAATCCCTTAACTTTAATCTCTGATTCTCTTTACTAATCTTCATTAACTTTTATTGTTTGCTGACAAGTACTTTATTTGTGTGCTGGAGGGTTTTGTTGTGTAACCAATGCTTATGAAACAATTGGTTAAAACATGGAAATTAACCCTTTATGTCCCTTTTTTCCTTTAATCAGGCCTTTGAGGATCGTCACCCTCGGCCTTTGTCACTTTCTTTGACTGTAGGATGGATTTTATGATTACTGCCATGAAACCTACAACAAACAATCAATCGTTATATAAAACCTACATTTATATGGTTAAACTGATTCAGAGGGCTCGATGAGGGGTGGAGGAGCAGTGCGGAATAAGGTGGATGCAACGGAGTGGATTCCATGGAGGAAACCATGAAAAACAAGGGTTAAATCTGCCTGTGGCTTGAAATAATGATAGGAGGTTTCCTAGAAAACCGGAGGCAGTTTTCACATGGGGTCAGAGTCCTTTGTGGTTTTGCACAGGGTGGACGCGATATGCATCGAAGGCTATCGCATGTCCATTAAAACCACCCATTTCACATTGATACGGAGCATTAAATCATTTTGGTGGACCAAGTGTGAAAAAAGTTCCAGACCGTCAGATCTAGGAGATCAACAGCTAAGATCAAACACGAAGGGAGAAAAGATGTGTGGGAGGAACAAAGGTGGGACCCGGCGGATGACATCAGCAATTGTTTCAGGTAGCGAAAGGCTATTGGGCGGAGTTAAAAGGAGAGGATTAATGGGAGCCGTCGGATCGGGGAAATGGACGGAGAAGATTAACTCGGAGGATCGGAAATCGGCAGAGAAGAGTTCAAGGAGGTGAGACTTAGGAAGTTGCGATGTGCCGATGGCCAATGGGAAAAGCAAGTGCTATGGCTGATGGCCGATGGGAAAGCGAAGTGCGAGAGATGGAGGAGAGCGCATACCGTCTGATCTAGGGGAGAATGAATGGTCCAGATATGATTGGGGTTTCATATATCGGCGATGAAAAGGGTCAGGGGACATGGGAACTAGGATCGCCGAGGAGCGATGCGCCGATGTGATGGAGTGATGCAATGGCAATGGTCGTCGGATTTTGGGGAATGGACAGTCCAGATATCATTGGAGGATGGGCCATCGGAAGAAAAAGGAAAATGGAAGCGATAACTTGGAAAGTGCGATGTCCGATCGCCGATGGGCTTAGCACTTGGTCACGGAGCCTAGTCACATGGCGAAAAGGGGGCTAAGGTCTAAGCAAAAGGGGCTTAAGGCCTGATATTTTTAAAATGAAGATTTTTAGGATTTTTGGTGTTTTTGATAGGGGAAAAAAGGGATTCAAACCTTAATAAAAGGATTTTATCAAGTTTAAAGGGGATTTTTGAGGAAAATAAGGGGTAAAAATGGGAAAATGGGTGAAATGAAGGGGTTTTTAGAGGGATTTTCCAAAGGAAAAAATGATGGAAAATGGGTTTGAAAATAGTCTCTTTTATAACAGTAGGGCTTTCTTTGAAGGTTTTGAAGTGAAGATATCAAAGAGGTGGATTTTTTGGACAAGGTACACAATAAGGCTTCAAGAACTCACAATTTTGCTTAAAACTTGTTTCTTGAAGACTAACAAACCTGTTTTAGCCATCATAGTACATGGAAAATTTATAGATGGCTAACATACCCAACCTTACCAAATTATCCAAGATGATATTTGTGAAAGAGAATGTGATGGTGGTGCATACCTCCAGCGTTACCCCTACCTATAGTATAGGAAAATCAAATCAGCAGCAATATTATAAGGGTCAAAGACATCTAAGGATCGAGTTGCACGTACCAGCCATGCCTGCAAAAGCCCAAGCTCCTAGAGGTGTATACACAGTAGATGCAATCCTTGTGAATTTTAATTTCTACTCGGATTCGGTAACTGTTGGAACAAGGTCTCCTACAAAGCTGCGAATCTGGTCCATTTTGTATATTTTTTATTATATTTAGTCTAACGCAGGGGTTTTGGGGTGGGTCAAAGCCCCTAATGCATTGTACGCAGGTCAAGGGTAGACCAAGAGTCTGAAAACCATGGTTTGTGGACCATTGGATGTGTAGGCTAAAATAGTATAAATAGTTGAACCTTTTTGAGTCGATAAGGAGAAGATGAATAGAGATTGATGTGAAGTATGAAATACTAGATCTTGGGATGGGTTGTTTGGGTTAGGATTCCTGCTAGCTGTGTGTACGGAGATCCTCTATCCTGCTGTGTGTGGACCCTTTTGGCTCTATGCGCAGGTGGTATTTGGGGAATGTAAGAGGTTTTTGATAAGTAATATATGTGAAGTATTGCTGAAACATATGATGTTTTTTGGATCTATTATGTTATGATTGATGCGAACTGAGATTATCTGCTTAAGCTGCAAACTCGCCTATTTTAACTCTGTAATATGAAAGCATCTACACTTAGTATATTACTGTGATAAGGTTGTTGTTGCACATACTAATTGCATTCCTGTTAATGAACGCGAACTGTATGTTTTGGCCATATTGGCTACGATTATGTTGTTTTATGGTTGTAATTGATGATACGCACGTGGATGCGAACCTAATAGAGCAGATCTGATATGAAATATAGTCTGGTTACATTCTGGAACCTTGTGAATCACCCCTCTGTATAGATCTGATATTTTCGGGCCTGTGTTATTACCTACTCTCTCTCAGAGTGCGGAAACCTGGTTCCAACACCCTCTCATACTGCTTCGGGCGAGAATTTAACCTGCGCAAGTGGGTCACTACCAAAAGGGCCAGTAGTATAGGGGTTTGTTGGCAAATCTTCACCTCCGAACCTGGGTCAGGACCCCTCGAGCCAAAAAATGGTTCCTTGGCCGGGACCAGGAGCATTTTGAGGGAGATATTTGGTAATGCCAAGGTCGTATTGGAGGTCTGAAAAGAGAGAAATCAACGAGTGATTTGAAAAGCAAGTTCAGGAATTTGTTCTAAAAGAAAATTGCAGTGTGAACTTAACTATGGAGAAGTGGAAAAATAAGTATATTTTCTTGGAAAGCTACGAGATTTTCTTTGTAACTTTTGCAATCGAGCTACAGGAGTGGCTCGCAAGGCTGGTCGAGTTTCAAAAGTGTTGGAAAGACGAACGAGTCATGCAGTGGAACCCGGAACTAATCTGGCAGTTGGAAAAGATTGCTAATACCATTACTCACACTATAGATCATTGGTTGGATAGTGTGATAGGAGGATTTGTGAGTAAATTCGCAATTGATCAATTTATGTCCTACTCAGAAGCGGAGCGGAGGTTCTTCAAGCGTTTCCAGGGTAAGTTTCTAAAAACTTTGCCGTTACTAATTAAGATTTTATGGTGCGATAAAATTATCCTGTGTAGCCATACCGAGTGAATGAGCTCCGATCAAAATGAGGGTACAACGCGCAGTGGTAAGTACTTCAAAACTGATCAAGAAGGAGATTGATCTGTCTACAGTCTAGTGACCAATTTTGCTGCGCATAGCCCCCCATCAACACCATCTTCGAATCCTAGTAAGGGCAAGAACCCACCTCCGCCACCACCAGAAGACGATATGGATTCATAGATGAAGCTACCCACCTTCAAGGGTGTGGGGGACGAAGATATGGATTGATTCTAGTTTGTAGCAGGGTTTGTATGGACTGCGCGGAATGTAGCGAGCGATGTTGTGAAAAGAGCACAATTGTCTCTTGATTTTGAAGGAAGGTCCCTAGACTGGTACATGGGATACCTCGACCAGCATGTGAACACAAGCATTGATGACATTAATAATGCCTTGAAGCAATAGTTCAAGAAGCCTAAGGCCTACTCCTAGATAGTGAATGACTTGAAATATTTCAAACAAGGTCCATCTGAGTCTGTATGGGAAGTTGATAAGCGATTGAAAAAAGTAATCAGAGAAGGAGGTTTCCAGTACAATGATAGGAAGCACATGGAATGGTTCATCGCTATGTTTTTGCCTCACCCGCACGTACCTATGGGTCACCAAAATTTTGAATCGTAGGAAAAAGCCTTGGAGATAGCAATGAAGTTTGAGACTACGCCTCGAGATGAAACCTAGTTGGGTGTACAATAGATACAAGGCCAGCTGGAAGCAATGCACATGGAGATCCAGAATCTGTGAAAGGAACGAGGAGCGGAGGCTAGCCCTGATAGGTGGTGCATACGATGCAGGGTAAACAGCCACACTAAGGATAATTGTTCGCTATTAGCATACTATATGCAGGCGGGGGGACCTATCCCGCTGCGCCCTAGAGAACCTATGGTGCCAAGTAGGGCGGCACTATGGTGTCATGACTATCGCGTTGCAGGGTTGCACGACACCAACCGCTACCCTCACCTTGTTGCTTGTATTTTGGAGGTTAAGCAGCAATGGTGCAGGTTTTGTAGGTCTGTGGGGCATGAGGAGTAGAACTTCCAAACTTATGATCTGCTGATAGACCAAGGAAACATCTATAGGGTACAGATAGAACCTTCGTCACCAAGGACCCCCTTCGGTATCGGGGGCTCCCCCGTTAGGGGCAGGGGAGGGGGCCTAGGAGGAAGTGTAGGTAGGGGAAGAGGCCAACTAATCTATTATAACTTTGGGGAGATATGTCACTTTGCAAGGGACTGCCCAAACCCTATCAAGAAATCCTACAGGTATTGCAGGTAGTTGGACCATGTGATCGAGGACTGCCCGATTTTGATCGCTAAGGTGTAGGAGAAACAACAAACACCTACGCAGAACATGCAAAGGGTTACAACGGAGCCTCAAAACGAGGGACCATGTATTAATATCATAACCCGTAGTGGCCTAGCAACCGGGGGGACGGAAGAAAAAGTTGCAGCTGAGCCTCTGAGCAGGAAAGCGGTCATCAAATCAGAGGGCCTGGACCTCCAAAAGGAAAGGGAAACCTTTATTGTAGCTCAACAAACCTTCATAGAAGCATCTACTTCACAGGTCCTTGCAGCCACCAAAGAAGGAGAGGGGGTCCAACCATTTTTACAAGCCTTCATGGAACTGTTGCACAACTAGAGGTTCGTTGAGAACCTCCATGCACTATTAAACAGCTATGCAGAGGAAACCAACCTGCCCCTGGAAGTTAAGGATGTAAACACATTATACAAATACAAGAAACGCACTGTTAGGGAAATGCGGCTCACGACACAACTACAGGATTATGAAATGGAGAAAGATATTTTTGATCTAGGGTCAGACGTGAACGTGATGCCCAAGAAAACTTGGTAGTGCATTGGGAGAACCCAAGTTGGAATGGTCCACTATCCAACTGCGCATGTCCAATCAGCAGAATATCATACCGTTAGGAAGGTTATCACAAATTGTAGTGGATATTGTAGAAGTTAAGGTCTGTGCCGACTTCAAGTTCATTCATATTTTGGAAGATGAAAACCCTTACCCTGCACTCCCGGGGTTAGATTAGGCCATTGACATGGGCTATAATATCCCCAAATTGGGACTATCAGCAATGCATGTCTGAAAAATGCATTTTTCAAAAATGGATGCTACAGTAGTGGAAATAAACTCTTGGATCCCTTAAATCTGAAAATATTACATCTAAATCCAAGAGGAGATTAGAAACAAATCATTCTAGGTGAGGTAAACAAGTCTCCCACTCCTAGTATGGCTGAAAAATGCCCAAGAATGGGACTACAGCAATATATGAACAATACTGCAATAAAATAACGCAGTTTAATAGAACAGCAGTAGGAGGCCAATATGGAGGCTCAATAATCACTCATACATCAGCAAATCAGATCTATATTGTGGCCCATACAATGTATAGCAGGAAATATAAGACTTATACAGAAGAAATCCCTCATAAAGAGGTGCTACAACACATGGATTCACTGCAAAAGGCTTGACAGCATTATTTTATATAGAATATAGTAGCTAATGATTAAAACTCATATCTAGAGCATATATTTGTACAAAATATTAGATCTATATCATATTTGTACACTATATTGTCTCTACTTTACATACCCCTTGGGGTTTTCAGCAATACATGAAGCACCTAGAGTATATCTAAGATCTTATGCAACAGATCTGCAGATTGACTCAGAATTTCTGAAGCATATACAGGAGTATTTAAATCAGATCTGAATATGACATGGAATAGATCATAAATCCATGCATCACCACAGTGAAGGGCAGATCCCCAACACTAGAGATCACTCCTCAAAAGTTTCCAAAGCACCCTGCAACTTTCCTCCTTGCAAATAACGTGGTGTTGGAAGATAAACTGCATTGTAGACTTGATGAACAGTTTTTCTTGATGCCAAGGTATGGATCTGAAGCTACAATGATCCAATACACTCTTTTCAAGGGGATAGAAGACTTTCCCACTGAAAAGAGGCACTAAATTGGCCTAGATATGAGTAGATCTAGCCTCCACTTGTTGCAACTTACAAGGACAACCAAACCCTCAACAGGATCTACGTTGTAGTTGGAATATGAAGCTTGTCCAAATGCCTAATAGTGGACAATATCAGCAAGACTCCTCCAAGAGCTACTCAATGGAAGAGGTGGGATTCCCAATCCGTAACACCCTAGTGCTAAAAAACACTATTCTCAGCTAAACAACAAGAGAATGATATATGTCTAAACAGAAAATATATTTATAAAATGTAATCACATAAAAAACCTTCTTCTGTTGTCCTCCTCTTTCTTTTATAAGATTAAAGTCTTGCAAAACCCTAAACCATCTCAATGATTTAGTTCCTTTCACATGTGTATCCTCCATCTAAAACTGCGTTGTGCATCTAGGAGGTTCACTACATCTAGACAAATTTGTTGATTTGTTCATGGTTGACCCAGTCAAACAGCTCAATCCCTTCCACACATAAGGGTGTTTTATTAAAATAGCCCAAATTTAACCTTGTTCACATGGGGAATTGATTTATTCACTGTTTTTAGGAGTTTTGATTGTCCTCCTTTACACATTTATTCTTGCAATAAGAAAATGAAAAAAAAATTATATTCCCATTAGCTTGGGCTAATTGGGAATATTACATGAGCGATATTATCAACTTGAAGAAGAGAATCATGGTATTTGAGAATGGAGGGATACAAGTGATCATCCCTTTAGACCTCGTAGAAGGAGAAAGGTATACGGAGATGGTGCGTATCAATGAGGAGGTAGATCAAATCTACAAGTTAACTACGTAGGATGAATATTGGATCAACCCTATGGCTGATAGTATGCTCTACTGGGAAAAGGATAGCGACTCTGACGAAGAACTGGAAAATTCGCAAAACCGGTTACACGACGTATTCGCACTGCAATGTCTCAGAATTTCAAGGGATTTCCGATGTATATCTTCAGAGGTAAGATATTTTC
Organism: Pinus albicaulis; assembly: GCA_034641835.2. Classification (NCBI taxonomy): domain Eukaryota; kingdom Viridiplantae; phylum Streptophyta; class Pinopsida; order Pinales; family Pinaceae; genus Pinus; species Pinus albicaulis. Next base: position 49,835,855 of record CM076583.1, read on the forward strand.
CCTCCTTTGATGGTTCTGGTAGCATTAAGGAATTTTTGCAAGCATTGGAAGTTGAAGTTTCAAAGGAACGAAGGTTATGGGCCCTTAATCTCTCCCTACGCGCAGCACCTGCGAAGTGGTGAGATGAGCGTAAGACGACATTCCAGGAATGGGGGGCATGTCGGACTATGTTACTCCTGCACTTCGACCCTCTCATTCACGTACGCAGGGAACAACCCGGATTGGTAATCCGAAGCTGCGCAGACTTGCTCAAGATAACTACCGCTGGTGGGAAAGGGTGCATGAATGATAGGTGCATCTCCTACAGAATCTCTCTCAAGATGGTGGATACTATGGATGCTACATATCTGTCAGTACCTATAGTTATGAAAAAACTGCGCTCACTCCTCCATGTCGTAAGTTACTATAGAAAAACTAGGCAGGAGTACACGTTGTTCATGGCACCTCTAAAAGAGCTGCTTCGCAAGAACATTTCAGTTCGCAGGGACACTAAATGTCAAGGGAGTTTCAAACTAGTAAAGAAGACAATAGACCCACTCAGAACACTGATGGACTATTGGCTGGACCACTGTGCACGTAGGTGTGCGTTGAACGCACCATACCTACAAAAACTAGCCGTTGGGACAGTCAAATTGAGTAAAATGCAAAATCTACCATTGAATGGAGTGGGCAATTGAAATTTAATGAGGCAATTGCGGGAGATTTTTTACCATTTACATGATGGTAAGTTCCAAGTACAGCTTGCCCAACCACTGACCGATCGCGTTAGCTATAAAATAGGTCGAATAGAATAGAAAAGGTTTCGTATTAGTTGTATAGCTTGTATTTGGCATATCTTACCATGACGATTTGGTGCTACAAGACGCTCCGTGTTTACAGTATCTCCTTCATGTCCAATAAAACTACCCCCTTGAATAGTAGCAACCTAGAGTTTATTTTGCATGCCAGAATGACGGCTATGAACCCTCTTGAGCCTTCTGAACCAATGACTTCAGTAGAACAGGGGACTGAGGAAGTGGTGGAAATCGAGTTTGAGGCGGAAGAGATTCTCTCCACACCGAGCCCAACCATGAGGAAAGAAAAAGCAAAGGCACAGAGCTCTGAAAATTCCCTGAAGCTCATGAAATGGGCTGCAAGAAAGCCGTGAACTTCCCTGTGAACCACAAAATCCCGGCAGGTAGCTCAGGAGGAAGCACAACCCGTCGAGCCAATTCACTAGTTACCTCCCTTTGTTCGACCATGCAGGACATCGATGTGCATGCCAAATAATATTGATGGCCTGGTCACTTACCTGCAGATGCCACTGACCCCAGGCGAGGTCCCCATCATTGGAGAACATTTTGGTAAGATTCATGAGGTCAAGTTTGACGATCACGACCTAGCCAACTTCGAAGCATTCCCTGAATTAGCACCGGCGTTATACCTCAACTCGAGTCATGAAAAAAATGGAGTTAAAATCATCCCCCAGCACTGGGTGCATGGGTTGGCTAGGTCCGGGCTCCTGAACTTGCTCAGGATGCCCCATTTTGGTCATTACAATGTTACAAACCAGGTCGCACGACATCTACTCACCCTAATACATGAAGGCTACCTGTGGATCTAGGATTACACTTTTATTGATGTTGCACTGATTCATAGGATTAATGGCCTCCCGATGAATGGACCAAGCCCTCTGGAGTGAGTGGGTAAGAAATATGAAGGCAATACTGTTGAATTTGTGCACCAAAAATACAAGGTGGATCAGAATACCCGAGGTTTTATCATCAAATTCATCAATGATCCCGCTACGCAGTTGGGCACGATGTTGCTGGCATGCAAGTTGATGCGAAAATGCCAAGTTGCCACTGTCCCCACCTATGTGATCCAGCTGGTAGGCCAAAGTGGGAAAGGGGTATGTTTTAACTAGGCTCAGTACTTATGTGATGAATTTTTGGCCAACGTCTAAGAATCCCAGGACTTAGGGTGCGCCTTTTGCTACTCGTGGTTGTTGTTAGTGTTGGTCGCCTAGGAAGCTCCTGCGGAGTCATTCCTCCCTGAGCTTAACCCGGATATGTGTGAAGGATCCCATTATGTGCACTTGTGGGACTCCAAGGATGCGCAACGCATAGAGGACAATCAATTCTTCTAGGTCCTCTTCCAAAGCAATGTGGCGGCTGCCATCAATTCTTGACCACACTTATCACCCGCAGTCTACGACAGGTACAAGTGCATCATGACCTTTCAGGTGACCATGCACAATATATAGATTCGGAGCCAGAAGGAGAAATCATGGACTTCACTCCCCTATATGGTCGCAGACGAAGAAATTGACAATGTTATTGCACTCTGACCCCCGCAGTGGATGATTGGCTTCAAGACTGGGGTGTAGGGCCCTAAAGATGCCAGCACAACAACTCCCTCTGTCACTATTAAGGATATTGGGGGCTCCAGCAAAAGTACTGAGAAGGACACAAAATCGGCTGCAAAGAAAGATGTGCAGTAGAAGCAGAATGATGAGAAGGACGTCGAAGTAGCAACACAGAAAGATTCGCAGCTGGACTTAGAGACAAAAGGAGGTGATGCAGGAGGAACTGCATCCCCTCGTGAGATGAAGCGCATAGGCGACCCTGCCAAAGGACCTCGACAGAAGTAGCGTGCTCAGCGGATAGAACACAATGAAATTGTCACCTTGACCGACGGTGACCTTGAACAGATTATTGATGTAGTCTCTTTAGCCACGTAGGATCGATGGGAAGCCCTCAAAGGATAGTAGAAGGTTGTGCTCGCTACATTATAGGTCGAGCTCCGTGAGCTGCAACCAAAGACAGACACATTGCACACAAGTGTGACTTTTATATGGACACCGCAAACCACCAGCAATGCTACAATCACAATGATAGAAATCCGCCTCTACCCTTTGCCTAGCGCTGCCCTGATGATCATTCTGCCCAACCTGAGCATGTAGGTCCATAGTTGTCGGGAGGTATAGCTAGACTTAGCCAGACTACCCCAAGATGCTTTGTAAGGGCTCCACATGGGTATATTTCAGGAGATTCAGCATCGGGACCTGCAAATTCACCAACAGCTAGGATTGGATAAGCAAACGATCATTGAAAGCAACGTCGCTATTGCCCTTGCCACCACGTATCAAAAGGAGCTTGAAAGCTTCATTCACTAGCTTTGCGTAGAAGTTCTAGCAGAGATTCTGGGTACCGCTACACCCCAGGAAAAGGTGGAGGGGTTGGTCACCACATTGAAGGCATCTCGAACAGAGGTTGAGAAGGTTAAGTCACGGATGGAGTAGTAGATTTTCGATCTGCAGGCTAAATTGTAGCCTAAAACACCTCCGGAGGTATGGGCCCAGCGATCTGCGCTGGTCACCGCATCTACGAATTTCATCACAGGGAAGATCGCATAGGGTGCTCAACTACTAGAAACTGCCATGCAGCTATGGACTAAGGTCCAACATGATCTGCTCCTGCGAGAAATAACCCAGGTCCTATGGCAGAAAGAGGATATGTTTGAAACATTGGAAGCCACCCTGCCCACATTGGTTCCTGCTCATCACTTGGCATGACTATGAACCAGCCAAGATCTCCAAGTTGAGATAGAAGAGCTTCAACAGAACAATAAGGACCTCAACAACCACCTGAAGCCTTGGGCTACTAACGCCATTAAATTTTCCCAAGATGCTGATGTAGTCGTGAATTATCTCAACCAGACCTTGGAAAGTGTCACTGCTGCGACGGAAGGCCTAATTTCATAGAAACTGGTCGACATCACCCATAATTATGCTGCCCAAAGTGAAGCCATGCTGCCTCCATTAGCTGAAGCGATCAAACTATTGCAGGTGTAGGTGGAGACCCCACCATCTCAGTGACTCGGGACGAATCACAAGATTGTGTTGGGGGACTGTTGGAACAGGGTCTCCTACGAAGCTGCGAATCTGGTCCATTTTGTATATTTTTATTATATTTAGTCTAACGCCAGGGTTTTGGGGTGGGTTAAAGCCCCTAATGCATTTTAAGTAGGTCAAGGGTAGACCAAGAGTTCGCAAACCACAGTTTTTGGACCATTGGATGTGTAGGCTAAAATATTATAAATAGTTGAACCTTTTTGAGTCGATAAGGAGAAGATGAATAGAGATTGATGCGAAGTACGAATTACTAGATCTTGGGTTGGGTTGGTTGGGTTAGGACTCCTGTTAGCTGTGTGCATGGAGCTCCTCTGTTATGCTGTGTGTGAACCCTACTGCCTGTGTGAACAGGTGGTATCTGGGGAATGTAAGAGGATTTTTGATAAGTAATATATGTGAAGTATTTCTAAAACATATGATGTTGTCTGGATCTATTCTGTTATGATTTATGCGAACTGAGATTGTCTGCTTAAGCTGCAAACTCGTCTATTTTATCTCTATAATATGAAATCATCTGCACTTAGTATATTACTATGATAAGACTGTTGTTGCACATAATGATTGCATTCCTTTTAATGAACATGAACTATCTGTGTTGGCCATATTGGCTACGATTATGCTATTTTATGGTTGTAATTGATGATGCGCACGTGGATGCGAACCTACTAGAGAAAATCTGATAAGGAATATAGTCTAGTTATGTTCTAGAACCTTGTGAGTCACCCCTCCATGTAGATCTGATAATTTCGAGCCTACGTTATTACCTACTCTCTCTTAGGGTGTGAAAACCTAGTTCCAGCACCCTCCCATACTGCTTCGAGTGAGACTTTGACCTGCGTAAGCAGGTCACTGCCGAAAGGGCCAATAGTATAGGGGTTTTTTGGTAAACCTTCACCTCCGAACCTAGGTAAGGACCACTCGAGCCAACAGTATCCTTATGCAGGATTCAATCCATTCTCCATCGAATTTCATATTTGTAACTGCTTCAAGAAATTGTCAAAAAATAACTGGACAAAAGCAACACAACGTTTCGCTCATGTACACTGGAATTCCTAATAGTACTTCTGATGACATCATGCCATTTATTATAGTCTACATGTAGACCTAATGATGTATCCTTCCATTTTGAGGCCAAACCAAGAGAGAGAAAACTCGGCTTCCCTCATCTCCTTCCCATCACGTCGCTTTCATACTACCTTTCCGTGGATCTATTTCCTTCTCACTGCTGTGTCATTTGGGCAAAGTCTAGACATAGATTTGTTGGGGGTTACCACCACTAGATTAATTTTTATTCAAGCAGTATGTTTCAAGAGCTTGTTCCACTGGTTTGATAGTTTACAAGTCCATCTTAACCTTAGATTTGTTTTTTTATTTCCAGGAAGTATACAACAATGCAACCTACAAGTAGCGATTTTTGCCTATTTCCTTTGGCCATAACCTCAGCAATTTCTCAGTCAAATTCCATCCATGGAATTTCAACAACATGTTGAACTATTGCACAATTTTCTTTAGAGAAGCCTTGGTGGATGGAATCTTCTGTTTTTGACCCCAAAATGCATGAATATATATTTAGATTGGAACCACACCATGCAGCCAGATCCGATCTATAGATGTGCTCAATGCATAACATAATCCATAAATGAAAATTATTCGCTCTGCAATATCAAAAGCTCTCTAATTGTTGGGGGTCTTCTCAATCAAATCAATAAATTTGAAGCCAAGAGAAAAAAAATAAGAATATAAAATCGACCACTTGTCCTCCAACAGATATCGACGTAACTTAACTTGGAATAAATTAGTCAACAAAATCTGTTGAGGATCGCAACAAACCTTAACTGGAACAAAAGGCATCAAGATCTCTACGCACTGTGATTTGGGTTAGATGCACCATCATAGATTTAGACCGAGAAGAATAATCCTTATATTATGCTAAAATGTTTCATCTTCTTATCAACTTCAGGCTTTGTCTCACACTCCTTATTGTAGAACCTTTTGAAATGAGTAATCCCAGGACCAAAATATGATATTCCTTCTCCTCGCTATGATGTCCCTTACTTTTGTAGCCAAAAACACAGACCTTTTCTCGCACTGTAATCTTAGACTTGATCTGAACTTGATCGATCCAAATGAGGCCGCAGGATGTCATAGTTCTTTCTACTGGAGCATCTCTGCCAATAGCATCATCGTCTTCTTCACGACTAAAATTATCTTCTCCTTTGTCTCTTTTTTCGCCTTTGCCTTTACTTTTATTTCGATTATTCTCTTTCCTTTGAGCAACTGACTCTGCATCCACTTTTTCTTCTTGAAAGAGTGAACATATTTGAGCTTGCGACTAATTGCATACCACCCAAGCTACTCTATGCTCCATGATTCAAACAACCTTATTGGCATGTTTAGATCCTTTGGGAAGGCCGAATGGAAATCACCCTATGGTGCTCGAGCCAAATCAATTGACGAAGCAAGCAATGGGTTAAAAAAAAAAATGCGTAGAGTGAAACTATTGTCGTCAAACAATTTCCTTAACATAAATTATCAATCTGAGGGTTTTGTAGACTTACGAAGCAGATGCACTAGAAATGCAGGACTGAGGTTAAATTAGGCTAGTCTAATGCTTTCATCTCTGATTCAAGATGTAGTAAAAGATGGAAGAGGCTCCTAACTTAGGAGAACCTGGTCGTACTTCCCCAGATTATGTAGAAATTATATACAAGATGCATGCATATATCCATATTCTCCTGATCTAACAATATTTTTCTTCTTGCTAAATACAGAATCCTTCCACTGTTAATATTTTGCAGAAATTAAAATCAATTGCAAACACATGAAGTAATAAAAACAATCGCACATAACATAGTTGTTTAACGGGAAAGCCTGAAGCTAAAAACCCAAACTATCATATATTATGTATCATGGATATCATGTAACAATCTCATACAAAGCTTAGTACATCAAGCTCTCAGTACAATCAATCATCACACACTAATCAGAAGAAATATGCAAATCCATGCACCAATTTATTGCCACCTGTTAGCCCGCCTCAACTGTGCAATCCCTGCTGAAGAATAGATTTGAATGAATTCGAATTACCCTTGCCTTGACTATGCAATCCTCATTGGCAACTCCAATGTGTTTGTGATGCAATCAATGCATCACCCATTAGGGGAATTTTGAGGTCTAAAATGGGCCTCCTAAGGAAAATGTACAATCAAAATTCACTTTATGAGAACCAATCACATTTTAGGGGATGACATCATCCCTAATGGTTGAGGTGGCATTGCTTGAGTTAAAGGTACTTACTTGTTACATTCTCAATGGTGGATAAAAACTCATGGTTAACCATGGTAGTGCTCTAAGTATTTTTAAAGTGAAAGTAAAGTACTCATAATAAATGCCATTTCACACTTTCTGAATAAAAATATATTATTGTCATTTCATATTTCTTGAAAAAACAATGCATATCCCTATACAATTATTATATTATATTATATTATTTTTATATAGTATATTAATTTCATGTTCTTATAGAATTTAAATAATATCAATTTTAATTAATAGCATATAATATAACTTAAAAAATTTGTATTTATATTTATATTTTATTTTAAGCTATTTAAGTACAAAGGACAAATGCATTAGTTGTTCAATGATAATGATTTTTTCTTGAAAACCTCATTCTTATGTATAGTCACATCAATACAATTTTTTTATTAATTTTATTTTGGTACAAATTTTGAATTGAATTTAACTATGGTTACATGGATTTTGGTGCAAAAAGTGAATTGAAAATTAAAACTTTATCTATTATTTTATTATTTCCTTAGGAGGCCCATTTTAGACCTCAAAATTCGCCTAATGATTGTCACAATAGATAGTCCATCTTGCCCTTTCACCTATCTCTCCACTGGGTCTCCACTAGAACTGACATACACTGTAGTTAATTGTTGTATTGTTCAGTTGATTAATGAGTTATTATTTGTGAATTAACTAACTAATTAATTCACTCCACTCTCAGTAGTGTATCATTCAGTTAGACTAGATACAACTAGCTCAACTGAGTTTAACTCCATTAACTAAGTTAAACTGAATAACAACTCCATGAACTACTCTTCCAACTCTGTCATAACTTTGCCACTTCAGTTCTAACTGAGTCATCCATGCATGAACCACCAGTAAACCCTAGGAATTGCATAATTCCTTCAGCCCACTGATTTGCCAAATCCATATACTAAAATAAAGTGCTCCAAGAGAATAAGTTATTTTTTATTGTCGGATTATTATTAAGAACTAATAATAATCGAAACTTCTATTTTTAGATCGATGATCTATAAATAGACTTCACCCAATATTCTAAAAATAGAATTTCATCTATTTTTCCAACTTGACCAACCATCCACAAATAACATCCTGCATTTTCTGAAATATGATCACCATGTCTAAAAATAGACTTGTGCCAAAAATAGCCCGCTGACCCACTTAGTGAAGGCAACTCTTTTCACTAAGCTCATCATGTTGTTGAATCTCAACACTCCCTCTCAAAAAGATAGGGATTATCTTTCACCCCAATCCTGCCTCTATGGTATTCGAATTTGCTCCTAGTGAGCGCCTTCGTCATAATATTTGCATCTTGATCCTCCGTAGGAATGTACTGACGCAACATGATATTCCACTGCACACAATCTATGATATGATGATACCGGATATTAATATGTTTAGATCTATCATGAAACACAAGATTAATCGAGAGTTTAATGCAACTCTGATTATCACAATGTATCACTGTAGGATCTAAATGTGAACTAAAAAAACCAACCAGGATCTTCCTCATCCAAATAGCCTCACATGCAACTTGACTTGCTACCATGTATTTTACTTCCATTGAATTGAGTGCCACAGATCTTTATTTCCTGCTGTACCAAGAAACTGTCGTAGATCCGATACTAAAAATTCCTCCTGATGTGCTCTTCCTGTCTATTGGACTGCCTGCCCAATCTGCATCCATGAAGCTATGCAACTTCACCTCATCCGTCTATATTTACCATAAACCATACTCATATGTTCCCCTAAGATACCTCAAGACATGCTTTCCTACCTTCCAAAAGAGCTTGGTAGGCTTAACCATCGCTTATGAAATCTGGTTCACCGCATAGCATATGTTCGGTCTTGTATTAACTAAATACATGAGCGAACCTACCAACCATCGATAAAAAGTGGCATCCACTACCTCTGCTGATGTAGCATCCTCTTTCCTCCAATTTCTTGGAAGAGGAGTGTCGATAGGCTTGTAGCCTTAGATGTGAAACTTCTCCAGTATCTCCTGGGCATACTTGCCTTGAGACACAAATAGTTCACCTTCCCGCTGCCATATTTCCAATCCAAGGAAATAATGAAGGAGGCCCAAATCCTTCATCTCAAACTCCTTTGTAAGATATTCCTTGCATGAGTGCATCAACTGCTCATCACCCATTAGTATTAAATCCTCAACATAAAGAACAATGATTAAAATCTTACCCTCCACCACAATTTGGTACAAGTTTGCATCTGCCTCACTCTTGGTGAAGCAAATTCCAGTGAAATAGCTATCAATACGAGTCTACCAAGCACGTGGTGCTTGCTTCAGCCCATACAACACTCTTTTGAGCCTACACACATGCGAATCGCTGCTAAAGATCTCAAATCCTTTAGGCTACTCAATGTACACCTCTTCCTCAATGATCCCATTAAGGAACACAATATTCACATCCATTTGATGAATGTGCCAACCCATCTGCGCTGAGAGAGAAAGGATGGTCTGTATGGAAGAATACCGTGCGACAGGTGCAAAGGTTTCTTCATAATCAATCCCCTCGATCTGTGAGAAGCCCTGGGAAAAAAATCTTGCCTTATACTTTTCGATGCTCCCATCAGCAGCTTTCTTTACCTTGTAGATCCATCTTAATCCTACAACTGATTTTCCCACCAGCCTTGGAACAATCTCCTAAGCACTATTTCTGACAATGGAGTCATACTCCTCCACCATGGCATCTACCCATGTGGGCTCCTGCACTGCTTCTTCAAAATAAGATGGCTCTATCATGATACACTTGCTCATCAGAACCATGCATCTAGTAAATCAGTCAGGTGGTTGTCTCTATCTGCGCTGTGATGTAGGGAATCCTACATTATGTGCCACATCAAGCTTCAATCTCTTGGCTTCTGTGGTATGCTTTATGCCTTGTCTGATGTTTGGTTCTGCATGAGTGGACTCCTCCACTCCATGGATCTCTTCTTGTGGCTGATCCACATCTAGAGGCTCATCTTTTGGAACAAGGAGTTCCTTCACTGCATGCAAGTCTATCTCCCTCTCAAGCATGGCTTGTGCAGCACCCACGATCGTTCTGTTCTTCCTCTCCGCGACCCCATTTTGCTGTGGGTTATGAGGTGCTATGATTTCTCTTTGAATTCCTTCTTTGCTATAGAATTCTTTGAATTTTCCCGAGATATATTCACCACCATTATCGCTCCATAGAGCTTTCACTTGCTTCCCCAACTCCTTCTCCACCAATTCTTTAAACTCACAGAACTTTGAGAATTTTTCACTCTTCTTCTGCATGAAGAAGATCCAGCATCTACAAGAATAGTAATCAAAAAATATAACATAATACTTGTTTTTTTCTGTTGAATCAACCGAGAAAGGTCCACACACGTCTGTGTGAATTCTCTCCAAGATCACCGAAGCACGGTTCTCCTTCTCATGAAAGGTGGTCTTCACAAACTTACCCATAGTACATCCCTTCCACTAATCTTACTGCGCAAGAGTACCCTTGGGAAGTCTAGTAGAAATCTGCTATAAAATATTCAAGGCGCCATGGTGAAGATGGCCTAATCTCCTGTGCCATAGTTCGCCCTCATCCCAGCTCACCACTTCTTCTGCTTTACCCACCATTGGAGCACAGCCATCTACCTCCATCTTGTATAGATTCTTAACTCAAATCCCTATGCTCTTGGTTTGACCCATTTTTTTATGTCGAAGGATAGCTTTTCCCTCACTTAAAACAACATCATAACCTTTGTCTTCGAACATTGCGACCGAGACCAAGTTCTTCTTTAAACCTGGAACATTCATAACATCCTTCAACAAGAATGGATTACCGGACTCCCTCTCAAAGGTATGCCAGTTGCACTATATCGACCATCGTCACCCATCTCTATATGATCTAGAGTTCCTTCTCCTCCAAGTCACTAAACAGCGCCTTATCTCCCGTCGTATGGAAAGACGTACCACTATCAAGATACCACACTGATCCCATATAGCTTGAAACAAAGCATGTAATCAAAGAGAAATCAATTTCAAATTGTGAGGCTAAGGCCTCCCTAGCTTCAGCTCTAGCAACCTTATTTTTATTCTTCTTCTATGGGTAGTTAGTGGCGAAATGCCCATGTTCGTGACAGTGAAAACACTTCACTTTGGACAAATCCTGCTTCTTGCCTTTAACATCGAATTTTGAAGGAAATTTATTCCCCTTCCCTTTCCTTGCTTTGGTAGCCAAAGCGTAATTCTCTTCATCTTCATTCTTCGATGAAGATCCATCCCTGGTACCCCGCCTTATCTCCTCCTGCACAAGATCCGACCAAAGTCGCTCCCATCTCGTCAGTTTCTCCCATCCATTGACAGAGTCTTTGTAGCTATGCCAACTCTTCGGAAACCCAAAGAGAGCCAATCTCACCAAGTCTTCATCATCAACAGCAATCCCCACACTTCCCAGTTCATCTCTACAGTGGAAAAACTTTGTGAGATATTTTGGAATAATTTCGCCCTTCTCCATTTTTATTTTTCTAAGCTTGTATAAAAGCGCTAACTTCCTCTGGTCGCTGCTGCTTTGGAACAAATCTGTCAAAGCCTTCCATATTAAGAATGGAGTGGATTTCCCATGAAGGCTAGACACAATATGGTCCTTCACACCTTCCAATAAAATTATTCTTGTCTTTGCTATCTTCATTTGCCATGCGTCAAGTAGTGCAACATCGCTAGATCCTGGCTTAGGAACATTGCTATCGATGAACCCCTTCAGTAAAATATCCTCCAGCACTGCCTCCATCCTATCCTTCCAAGCTATTTAATTCGAGCTCCCATCAATGGCATACTCCAATTGCAACCCATTGAAAGAAAATTCAATGTATACTCAACTTCTACACCAATAATTTTCTGTAGCAAATTCGAATTGTCCACCAGCACAAACTCAACAATTCTTCACAATTTCAATCTTCAAGAATTAGAACTGCTCTAATACCATGTAGAAATTATGTATAATATGCATGTATATATCCAGATTCTCCTGATCTAACAATATTTATCTTCTTTCTAAATGCAGAATCCTTCCACTGTTAATCCTTTGCGGAAATCAAAATCAATTGCAAACACATGTAGCAATAAAAACAATCGCACATAACATAGTTGTTTAACTGGAAAGCCTGAAGATGAAAACCCCAGATATCATATAATATGTTTCATATAGATCATGTAACAATATCATAAAAATATTAGTACATCAATCTCTCAATACAATCAATCGTCACACACTAATCAGAAAAAATCTGCAAATCCATGTTGTAATGATCACTTATTGGAATAGCTAGCATTCCATGGCTGGAAAATGCATTTTCCAGAAATGGAGGCAGCAATATTTGATACCAAGACATGGATCCCATTATACCAATGTGTCTAATACCAAAATCCAAGGATTGGGATCAAATAAATCCTCCTAGGGTGGTGAGACAAGCCTACCACACCTAGTTCCCTTCAGAAATTGCCTAGTGAAAGGGCTGCAGCAATACATGCACAAGACTTGGAGCATCAACGTTATTCAAACACACCATTAGAACAACAGTGACATATATCTCATAGAAATGTGAATGAAATCCATGTTCATCTCATTAGATAATAGCAGCAGCAAATGAATACAAGATCATGAGGGAAATGTTACTCGATGACAAGCAAACCCTGCCTCAAAATACTGCTACATAGGTACCCCCAAGCTAAGACTGCGTAGTTATATGAATATACTGCAACATATATAATGGAAATATAATGATATATCAATGATAGCTCAAGAAATAAGGGGGAGAAAGCTTTCAACCCCTGAAAACACAAGTACAACAATCCTTAGAAGGATTGGCTACAATACATGTACAAAATGGGAAAATACAATAATGCCAGAGTTGTTGGGTAGTAGCAACAACTCATAAAAAAAATAGCAGGAGATGGTTAAATATGATCTGCAATCTGAAATAGTCTCCTCCAATGGATCTCTAAAGTGAAAGGCTTATCCCTTCACCAAATATTTCCCCTCCAATCAATATTGCAATCCCTCATTGCAAATACACCATCAGAATAATGCAGTATGGAGAAGAGACTACACTGTAGGTGAGATGGAACATGTTGGCCTGATGCCAAGATCTGCAAATCTGTCCAAGAACACTCCTCAATGATCTCCCAATGAAATGGAGATCCCCTCCTCTGAAAATCAATCTCTTAAGTGGTGTTGTAGAACTCTCTTCGGCAACACCCAGCAACACAACCCAACCACCAATGGAGACTGCGCTATAGCTAAATGAAATTATTTAGCCTCAAACCTGGATATGGGTAATAATGAAGTACAATCCCTCAAGAGGTATCTCAAGAAGGAGAGGAAATTCTTAATAGGAATTCCCTCAGCAACTCTTGCTAAACAAAAAGAAGATGCTCCAAGTCTAAAAAAACATGGAAATATATAATCCATAACATGAGAAACAATGGTTGCCTTGCCTTCCTCTTATACAATTGTAAGCTCCCTCTCCATGGGCCCCACTCATTAGGGTTTTCCTTCTCAAGGAATCTTCCCTCCTCTTTCTTTGCGCTGCCCCACAATGTGCTCTCTACCTCATGCTACTGCACTATTTGACTTGGTCAAACCTAACCTAGTCATCCTACAAAATTCCCTTTTCACACATGGAGGTGTGAAATCAAGCTCCCAAAAGTGATCCCCCTTCATACCAAGAGGATTTTATTACCTATTCATGAAATGAATGAGTCTCCTACTGTTAGGTCCCTATATTACTATTATAGTCCCTTATTATTGTTAGTGTAACCCCCTTATTGTTATTATTGTACCCTTTTAACCCCCATATTGTTATTATTGTGCCTTTAAATTATTATTTCTAGGTTGGCTAGGATTACATTGTGGCCCCACTAGGATTACATTATGGCCCCACGGACTCCTATATATAGAAAGGAGGTTTTGTAAATTGTATCATCTAAGAATTGTTCATTTATGTAATGTATTGGAGGTTGCCCCCTTGAATTGGGTTATTTATAAGGCGTTGATATCTCTTTTCTTCTATTTTTGGAGCTGGTTACACAACATTTGGTATTAGAGCTTTGGATTATAGGGTTTCACTGCTCTAAACAAGTCATCCTGGAATTTTCGCTATAACTTTTTTTCTATGAAGGTTCAGAATCTAAAATTCTTAGGATGCGAAGCTGAAATCCTGAGGAAACTCATTAAAAAATTTTAGAGTTTCATTCGGAATAGTTTCTGAGATATGATCTGTGGAAGGTAGTGCTTTTTCAGGCTCCCAAATTTCATCTCAAAGAGGTGATCGTGGGAAACATTTCACAACTCTCTCTCTGAGCATCAGATTGGAGTGCTGTCAAAATTGGTCGCAAGTACATGTATTTTAGTTTCTTGTATATCAATTTCAGAGACGAAGGACCAAACAGTGACATGTGGCAAGCCGTACAAGTTAGCTCTACTGAACCAGTCCATAATTAGTTCATTGTGGGAGATTGGACATAACTTTGTCTTGGAGAATCCAAATCAGGTCAGACCTATGGCATTCAAAAGATAATTTAGAGGGATAATTCAATTATAAATTTCAAATTTTGAAGAGCTACAATCACAGAGATAATCCAATTTGAATATCGAGCTCTTCAAAAGCAAGAAAAAGGTGTGTATTTTTTTTTTCTGAATTGCATAAGTCTTGTTTGAAGAATCAATTTGAATTGATTCCAAGGGAATATTGTAGAATATATATCGGTATCAGGTTCTAATAAATGCCCCGTAAAAATAATTCAACACCCATTAAGCCTTTAGAAGGCTCTACTATGACTCGTGAAGATGAAGAATTGCAACATGATCTATCAAAATTACAAGAGCAAGTGCACCAAATTTCACTCTTGCAAAGAGCAACAAAAAATGAAATGGAAGTTTTGAAGAAAGGCATGGAAGCGAAGATGGATGGTGTGAAGAATAATATGGATGGTTTGAAGAATAATATATATGGTTTGAAGAAAGGTGTGGAATCTAAGATAGATGGCATGGAAGCTGGCATGGAATCTAATATGGATGACATGGAAGCTAAAATGGAAAACATGAAGAATGATCTAAAAGCATACATGGAAGGTTTGACAAAGTTGATACAAGAAATGTTTCCTAATGGCCAAAAGATAGTAGAGGAAACTCATGATGAGAACAAAATAAATGTTAATAATGATTTCATAAACTCTAATGTTGGCGGGAAGAACCACCATATTCCAAAAATGGATATGAGGAAGTTTGATGGAAAGGATCTTGTAACATAGATACTACATATGGAGCAATATTTTGATCTCCATAATGTGAAAAACACATAAAAGGTGCGCATTGCAAATTTACATTTACAACAAAATACATTTGTATGGTATCGATGGCTTTGCTCTCATAAAAAAATTGTCACTTGGTCAATTTTTACAGAGGAAATGATAGCACATTATGACGATACAAAGAGAAACACCTTCTTTAGCCAATTGAGAAATCTCAAACAAAAGGGTTTAGTGGGGGAGCACATTGAGGACTTCCAAAAATTGAATATAAGGGTAACTGATATTCCAGAGGAACACAGGATTGATCTCTTCATAGGCACTTTAAACGATAACATCCAACTGTTGGGTAAGTGTTATATTATTCCCATGACTAGCCCCATGCGTTGTAAATTGCACCGGGCGCAGCAGGGGGGTCACAAGGGGGGAGGAAGCCCCCACTATTGGGGTCCAGGGCAACGCCCAGGCGAAATTTTTTTTGGTGTCCAGACCCACTCATAGGCGGACCCACCCATGTTTTGTGCATGAGTTTGCACATGGTTTTGGGGTACGATGGTTTCCGACCCCTGGTATTTTGTAGATCCGGTCAAGGGAACTACGGTTATGTTCTAATCCAGGGTTAATGGATAGGGTTTATGTATGCTTTGACATGCATATATATGTGTTGTAACACTAAAAGGAATATAATGAAAAATCAAGTTGGTCGTCCCGATTTGGGATCCAAGGGAAAATCTCTTTGTTTATCTATTTTATGGTTTATGCTCTTGCTATTGTTTATTTTCTGTTATAAGATTCGTGTGTAGATAATTTCTGTTCAGGGTTAAAACCTATACCAACATGAATTTCATGTTTTGGGACCTGATTCATTGGAGAAGGCATTCAAGTTGGCAAGAAAAATTGAATGTAAAATTATGGTGACAAGGAAGCCTACCACTCAATTCTATAAAGAAGGAAGTGTTGCTATGTCTAGATCTCCACAACCTACAAGGTTGACACCACAAAAATTGGAAGAAAAAATAAAAAGGGCTTTGCTACAGTTGTGATAGCAAATACACTAAAGGTCATAAGTGTGCTGAGAAGAAATTATTTTACATAGATTGTGAAGAGGAAGAAGAAAATGAACAAGAAGAGGATATACACCAGAAACCAGCCCTAGAAGAGGAAGAAATGAATCCGACCATATCGTGTAATGCACTGGCAGGAATTACCACTCCTCAAACTCTCAAGATAGAAGGACATATCAAGAAGAAAAAGGTAATAGTGTTGATTGATTCAGGTAGCACCCATAAATTTATTCATTGTAAGGTAGCCAAGGAATTAAATTGTTTCCTATACCCAGCACCAGAATGTCAAGTGATGGTTGCAAATGGAGGAACTATAAATTGCTCGAGAAAATGCCATAATATCAAGCTAACCATGGGGGAATATGTATTGACTAGTCCAATGCTTTCCATTCCTATGGGAGGTGCTGATGTTGTACTAGGAGTACAATGGTTACAATCTTTGGGGACGGTAGCTTTAATTTTCAAGAACTTTTCTTGAAATTTTTTTCAGAAGGAAAGGAAGTCGAATTACGGGGTATTGAAGGGAAGCCAGGAAGGATAATAAGCTCTAATGTCATTACAAAGCTTCTAAAGAAAGAACAACGAGGCGTAATTGCACAATTATGCTCACTAGAAGTTCCGACATCAAAATCATCTATTTCTGCAGATCTCCAACAAGTCTTGAACAATCATTCCAAGGTGTTTGAAACTCCCAAAGGACTCCCACCGATTCGTGATCATGATCATGCTATTCATTTGATTCCAGGAAGTGTTCCTCCAAACATCAGGCCTTATAGATATCCTTACTTCCAAAAGAGCGAAATTGAACGTATGATTGCAGAAATGTTAGAGGCGGGTATAATTCAACCTAGTCAAAGTTCTTCCTCTGCTCCTGTAGTATTGGTACACAAGAAGGATGGATCATGGCGAATGTGTCCGGATTATAGGGAGCTCAATAAGCTCACCATTAAAGATAAATTTCCCATTCCTGTGATCGATGAATTATTGGATGAATTACATGGAGCAATTTATTTTACCAAGTTGGATCTTCGTTCAGGATATCATCAAATTAGAATGAAGACTGAAGATATTCCAAAAACAGCATTTCAAACTCATGAGGGTCATTATGAATTTTGGTCATGCCTTTTGGCCTTACCAATGCACCTTCTACATTTCAAGGGTTGATGAATTCCATTTTCAAACCCTTCCTTAGAAAATTTGTGCTAGTATTTTTTGATTATATACTAATCTACAGTAGGTCTTGGAAGGATCATGTTGAAAATGTTGATAGGGTGCTCAAACTATTGCAGGAGAAACAATTATATGCAAAAACATCCAAATTTTTATTTGGAGTACAAGAGGTGGAATATCTGGGTCATATTGTATCTCACGAGGGTGTTAAAGTAGACCCTACAAAAATTAAAGCCATTAAGGAATGGAAAGTCCTTAAAACCATAAAGGAGTTGCGAGGATTTCTCGGGTTAACAGGGTAGTATCACAAGTTTGTTAATAATTATGGGAGAATAGCAGCACCTCTAACAACATTATTTAAGAAAGATGCATTTTCATGGACTCCTGAAGCAACTAAGGCCTTTGAACATCTTAAAGAGGCAATGTGCCTAGCACCGGTCTTAGCTATGCCAGACTTCACAAAAAAAATTATTGTGGAATGTGATGCCTCAGGAAATGGAATTGGTGCGGTTTTAATGCAGGAAGGAAGACCCATTGCTTTTGAAAGTCGTCCAATCAAAGGAAAGTATTTACAAAAACCTATTTATGAGAAAGAAATGTTAGCAATACTGCATGCACTAAAGAAATGGCGAACTTACCTAATGGGAAGACACTTCAAGGTAAAAACTGATCATGATAGTCTTAAACACTTTGGAACAAAGACTATCTTCAAAAGAGCAGCAAAAATGGGTCACAAAGATGTTGGGTTATGACTTTGAAATAATCTACAAAAAAGGGAAGCTAAATGTTGTTGCAGATGCACTCTCAAGAAAGAATGAAGAGGTGGAAGCATTTATTTGTGCCATTTCTATTATCCAACCAGATTGGATAACCGAAGCAAGAGATGAATGGAAGAAGGAAAAATATGTATGGACACTCATTCAAAAGTTGCAGCAAGATCCTAGTACATCTGATACGTTCAGTTGGAAAATTGATTCCTTATGGTACAAAGATCGCTTATATCTTTGTAAGAATTCCCAACTAAAGCAAAAGATTCTTTTGGAATTGCACACTTCTCCTTTAGGAGGACACTCAGGATTTCTAAAAACTTACCACAGGGTGAAGAAAGAATTTTTTTGGGATGGCCTTAAAACTTATATTCAAAATTTTGTGGCGGAATGTTTGGTTTTCCAGCAGAACAAATTTGAGACAATTAAGAACCCGAGACTTCTACAAACTTTATCCATTCCAAGTCAACGTTGGGAGGAGATTTCAATGGATTTTATCACAGGTTTACCTAAGTCCGAAGGAAAGAGTATCATCATGGTGGTAGTTGATAGACTTACCAAGTATGCACACTTTTGTGCATTATCTCATCCATTTAAAGCAAGTACAGTTGCTACTGCATTTATGGACACAGTTCAAAAGCTACATGGAAGCCCAAGGTTTATTGTGAGCGACAGAGATCCCACTTTTACTGGAAATTTTTGGACGAAGTTATTTTCTGGTTTGGGTACTCAATTAGCTCATAGCTCATCTTATCATCCTCAATCTGATGGTCAAACTGAGATAGTCAATAAATTTCTGAAATGATATCTTCGTTGTTTTGTATCTGATAAACAAACACAATGGGTCAAGAGGTTACCTCTCGCTGAATGGTGGTATAACATTTCCTTTCATACTGCAGCAAAAATGACCCCATTTGTGGCACTTTATGGATATCATCCACCATCCATCACATCATCTTTAAGGGAAAACCCAAAGGTTCAAGTAGTGGAATATCACATCGAGCATCAACAAGAAGTTCCCCAACTCTTAAAGGATAACCTGAATTTGGCACAAAATCGAATGAAACAACAGGCAGATCAACATCACAGTGAGAGAAGTTTTGATGTAGGAGATTGTGTATTTTTACGTCTACAACCATACAAAAAAATGTCCTTGAATCAAGCTAAGAAGGATAATAAATTATCACCAAAGTACTATGGTCCTTACAAGGTGTTGCAAAATATTGGTACTATGGCATACAAATTGGAGCATCCTGCTTCTTCACGAGTGCATCCAGTTTTCCATGTTTCATGCTTAAAGAAGGTTATAGGTGAAAATCTTTCAGTTCAAAAAATATTGCCAGAACTTGATGAGGAAGGAAAAATCATATTGGAACCTGAAGTGGTCACGGAAACAAGAACTCGATAGCTACAGAACCGATCAATTTCAGAGTATCTCATCAAGTGGAAGAACTTACCCACTGAATATTCTACATGGGAGGATGAGAATTTAAACAGAAGCACCCAAAGCTACTCAAGCATTGAGGACAACACTTTTTTGAAGGAGAGGGGCATGTTAGGTCCCTATATTACTAGTATAGTCCCTTATTATTGTTAGTGTAACCCCCTTATTGTTATTATTGTACCCTTGTAACCCCCATATTGTTATTATTATGCCCTTAAGTTATTATTTTTAGGTCGGCTAGGATTACATTGTGGCCCCACTAGGATTACATTATGGCCCCATGGACTCCTATATATAGAAAGGAGGTTTTGTAAATTGTATCATCCAAGAATTGTTCATTTATGTAATGTATTGGAGGTTTCCCTCTCGAATTGGCTTATTTCTAAGGCGTTGATATATCTTTTCTTCTATTTTTGGAGTTGGTCACACAACACCTACCCATTTTATTTATCTCCTAAGTAAAAATGGAAAAAATTAATGTTCCATAAAAATTAGGAACATTACACATGCACCGATTTCTTGCCACTTGATAGCTCGCCTCCATTGCGCAATCCCTACTGAAGAACAGCTCTGAATGAATTCGAATTACCCTTGCCTTGATTGCGCAATCCTCATTGGAAACTCCAATGTGTGTGTGATGCAATCAATGCATCACTATAGTCACAATAGATAGTCCATCTTGCCCTTTCACCTATCTCTCCACTGGGTCTTCACTGGAACTGACATGCACTGTAGTTAACTATTTTTGATTAATGAGTTATTATTTTTGAATTAATTAACTAATTAATTCACTCCACTCTCACTACTGTATCATTTAGTTAGACTAGATACAACTAGCTCAACTGAGTTTAACTCCATTAACTGAGTTAAACTGAATAACAAATCCATGAACTACTCTTCCAACTCTATCATAACTTTGCCACTTTAGTTCTAATTGAGTCCTCCATACATGAACCACCAGTAAACCCTAGGAATTGTGTAATTCCTTCAGCCCGGTGATTTTCCAAATCTATATTCTAAAATAAAGTGCTCCAAGAGAATAAGTTGTTTTTTATTTTCAGATTATTATTAAGAGCTAATAATAATCGACACTTCTATTTTTAGATCGACGATCTATAAATAGACTTTGCCCAATATTCTAAAAATATAATTTCATCTATTTTTCCAACTTGACCAACCATCCACAAATAGCATCCTGCAACTTCTGAAATATGATCACCATGTCTAAAAATAGACTTGCGCCAAAAATAGCCTATGGGCACATTTAGTGAAGGCGACTCTTTTCACTAAGCTCATCATCTTTTTGAATCTCAACATATTGTTGTCCTTAAGAAGAGAGACTAAAGAGAAACAGTTTTCGATGTGTAGAAAGCGAAAGAAGAGGCTCCTAACTTAGGAGAACCTGATTGTCCTTCCTCAATAGTTCTACTCCAACAGCATTACCACCGCATCATATCAAAAACCAGAAATGTGCAATAGTATACGATAAAAACAACATGTGAAGAATAACCCTGTGTCAACATATATTAATGATGAAGAAAAACATTGAAAGATAACAAAACCAAAACTTATTCTAGACTCTAATTCTCATCTCCAGTTTCCATATATCTCCTACATTACATTACATTCTCTACATATCTTCCATTTCCTATATATTCAAATGAAGAGAGAGCACTCTCTTTTATACATGAGTGCTTTGAAAACAATATAAGCAACTCATAATTACAAATCCACTTTTCTCTCAACCAATATCCCTATAATTACAAAATATGATCCCTTCAAATCGTCACTCATCTCACAAATCTTGGATAAGATATGTTAGCCAAATCTCCATGATCTTCTCCTTGAAATATCCATGATCTTCTCCTTAGAATATGCTTGAACAATTATCCTTTGAATTCTTGAAATGGGGGAGGAAATATTTAAGAAGATTTTTTAATAATCCTTCAAAATAATCCTACACATTACAAAGCTCATCCAAATTTGAGATATTAATGAAATATGCTAATTTTCCTTTAATTAGTCACACATTCTCTTATAAAATTAAAAATAAATAAATAGGAAACTAATGAGGTGATCCCATGGAAATGGTATGATGAATGGTTAAATGATTTAATGGAATGTGAGAAATGGTGAGGAAAAACATGATAAAAATGTGACAATTACGAGACCCAACAGGTAGTTCACAACCTTTCCATATATGTTTATTTATGTTCCTTACATCACCCATTTACGCCCTCCATACTAGCCAAGTATTCATGGTGTTGGAGTTCCCATGTTTTGGCAAGTTTGGCAATACCAAAAGATGAGACAACATCAAAACAACTTCTAGACCTAAGGATCTAGCCCTCCTAGGTCCAGAGAGGGATCTCTTTATATAGGAAAATTTGTATGTCTTTGAAGCTTGTTTTAAAGGTATTAGGCTAATAAAGTGCGAGGTTTGTTTTGTTTTAGTTTGTTTGTTTGTTTGGTTGTTGGGAATCAGGAATGAAGGGTTCAATACAAGACAGAGGATGAACAAAGAGGACTTTAGGCAAAGGAGATATAATTCAGATAACACTCGATACCATTGGGCAATGGAGTTAGGAAAGGGTTTACTTGCTATTCAATATTCAGGCTTTCAATTGGGCTAGTCATCTAAAGCATTGGATCTTAAAGATGATAGTGTGGTATGAAATGATGGGAAAGAAAGTGAATGACAAGGAAACTTCCAAGGTGACCAATTAGAAAATAGATCCAGGGACAGGACATGCCATTAGACACCTGTGATCCACCTCCTAAAAGGTTAACTCTTCAGACAAAGGAAACATTAAAGGTTTAAAAACAAAGGTGAAAACCTGAGATCAGAGAAAGGCTTTGAACTTTCAATGCTTCGACATCCAACTTAAAGGAACTTAGAAAGGTTCAATTGATTGAAAAAGACCCTAGTGAGATAGAATCAACGCTCTAATACCCCCAGGATCCCAATTCTTTCAATTAAAACCCAACAAGAACATCTAAGCACAAATTCATTAATTCATACATCAACTAGCAGTAAACATTAGCTACTACACTGGTTAAATCAACTTGAATCAGTACTCAGATAACACATATAGTAGAAAACATCGAAGGTGGGGAGAGATAGGGTACCATGCGAGGGTAAATCCTATTCCATATTTCTGATGCATACCAAAAGAAATGAAATGATTGAATTACAAAGGAAAACAGAGATAGAGATAGAAAAACATCACCGTTGCTTTAAATCAGGGTCCAAAGAAATGTGCTTGTCATATTAAATAGCAACACCAGTCATGTACAACATTACCAATAGCTTGATATTCAGTCTGAAAACATCTTCCTCAACCTATCTTACAACTTTACAGAGAGAACTATATCTTAAGAGAAACAGCTTACAATTCACAGATATCCGATCAACAACCTTTACAATGAGTTTCTTCATGAGTTTTATAGCTGAAAGAGAGGCATAGGAGGTAGATGAAACACTAAATGTAACATTAAAATAGAGTAGAAGAAGAGGGTTGGAGGCCCATTCTGTCTTAATATCAACGCATTAATCTTCGGTACTCTTTAGATGAAAGAGTGGTCTTCGACAGGCTGAAATTTACTCCAGGTATGTTCTTGACGTACTTTGGCTATAGTACTCTGCAGTACCCTGGTGAATAAACAAAAAGGCCGATAAATGACTTTGAGGTCTGTCATGCTACATAAAAAATGCTCTGGTAGCATAGGACTATTCTGTCAGAGTGGAAATCTTCTTACGAGCACGGTATAGAATGGAAACAGTATCGGTACTGTGTCCTTTCTCAGGGGGTAACTTCTGCTGATGTGAAACATTGTCAATATTGTTTTCTGTGCTTTAGGCCTCATTAGGCCTTCTATGTTGATCATGAGGTCTTCAATCTGGTACATTTTCCTTTTAAACAATGAATCAAGGCTTAAATTCTTCAATTACAGGCATTAAAATCTCTGATTATCCACTGATACTCTTTGTCGCTTCGTTGGTTGTCTCTGTCTGTGAAATTTGAGCTTTAATGATGTTGGAGAGGTTTTATAGAGTTAAGCTCTATAATTTTAATGAAATATTTCCTGTAGAAACCTTCCCGAACATTCCTTTTTGCAATATCAGGCTTAGAAAACCACCTTCTCTGCGCTCTGTGTCACTATAACAGTGACTGTGAGAAATTGGCGATTCTCACTACCTATACACCTGAAAAACACACAAACATGTTAAGAAATCCATGCATGGGAGGATGGATGTAGTGGAATGCTGTGATGATGGCAGTGCAGCATGGTGGAAACGGTGGATGCAAGGTAAAACAGGTAAAATGCAGTGCAATGGAGGTTTGGTGGAGTAATGCATGTGGGCCGTTCCATCAGGGTAGGAGGTGATGATCGACAGTGGAGGTCAGCTTATGAAATGACCTTTAGAAGGTTGGGCGAAATGAAATAACATTAAATTTTTAATGTTGGCGGAATGATATAATGTTTTAATGTAAAACGTGAAAGCTTGGACTTTGGTGGAATATGCAGAAATGAATGAAAAACATATGAAATGAGTTGGAATGGTGGGACCCGGCGATGGTGGAGGGTGATTTAACCCGTACCGTCAGATCTCAAGAGAAGATCGACGGCTGTGATGGTCCGAAGAAAGCTGAGGTCTCACGATGAAAAACTGTGAATGGAATGCGATATGCAATGAGGGTCATTGATCAAAATAGATCAATGGTAGAGATTTTTTAATAGGCTTTCGGGCTTGGAAATGGGGAAGTGGTTTTGGGAACAAAACTGATGGTTTCGTGCAGTGAAAAGGGAGGGAGGCGGTTTTCAATTTTTCAACGTGATATGGGTCTTCAGCTGACACGTGGCTCCAAAAAATAGCCCATATCGCGTGAATTTGAGATGTTAAACCTTGGACACCCCAATCGTGCGATATAGTTGTGGGTCGTTGGATCTGGGCCCGCTAGATCCGACGGCGATTGAGGAGCGCGATCTGAGGGACATGTAGGGCCAGTAAAGGTGGGGTAAAACGGACGGCGGTTTCATTGTGGACCATCTGATCTGAGGATGAGCAGCTGAGATCTGCAGAGGAGATACATAGGCGGAGAATATGGCTAGTGGGTGAGAGAAATCTAAGCCGTTAGATCATAAGGGATGGATGGCTGCGATCTAATCGAATGGGAGCGATGGAAGGGCCAAAACTCTGATGGGCGATGATGCGATTGGCTCTAGACCGTCAGATATAAGGGGGATCAACAGCTTTGACTGGGTCGGAGGGTGAAAAATCGGGAAGCAGGGCAGAGTAAGAAGACATATGGGCCACAGGATCAGAAAGGGTGAACGGTTCAGATTAAATCGAGATCGGCCAATCGGGGCATCGGGAGGGTGGCATATTTAAAATCCCCGATTGGCAATTGAAGCGGTGCAGCGATGGCCGTTGGATTAAAAGGTGAATCGACGATGGGAATGATCATCAGAGGTTTTCCAAAGAAATATGATTGGGTGCGATAAAACCTATGTGGGCCGTTAGATCTTTTCATATCGACGGTCGGGATCACTTCTGAGACCAACAACATATTTCTTCCTCGCATCGGAAGATTTCTTCTTATCAAAGAAAACGCGATCCCGACAGCTTCTGATTCCGATTAGCACTCTTTGACTTAGCGCTAGGCTGCATGGAGGAAAGTGGTTAAGGAGCTGGGCCAAAGGGGGCTAAGCCTGTAATATGTTAGAAAATGGGGTTTTTAGCTTAGAAACAGAGTTTTAAGGCTAAAATTAGGCTTTCGGTAGGGGGAAAAAGGGAATTAAAATCAAATGAAAGGATTTCACTTGGTTTTTAAAGGGGAATTGGGTGGTTTAGGAGATTTAGGAATGGATTTGGGGGTCAAAGGGGAAACATTGAAAATGGGAAAAAGGGTTAAAATGGGAAATTTGCAGAGATACAAAGGGGCAAATGGAGGCCTTTCTGAGCACAAATTTTTCACAGGAAGTGAGGCTTTTTGGATGAGAACAGAAATGGAGATTTTTTCAAAGGCAAGGGACACATAGAGGCTTCAAGGATGAGAGATTTTCATAGGAAATGTATCTCTTGAAGGCTCAAAAACAATACTTAGCCACCTGTTTTCTTGGCAAAAAAATCATAGGTGGCTAACAGTTGCTCCACATGGGGATGCCTTCTTCTTGAAAGAGTCAAGAATTCAGAAAATAGATCTTTGGAGTAGGCCAGATTCCTGATCTTTGAACCATCTTCCTTCTTTGATTCAGCTACTAAAAACATGATTAATCAGCAGAAAACATTCCCAAACAATCTACCTACCCATCCTATAATCCTAACATTTTTTCTTCAAGGTGCATTTGAATTAGCAAACCTTCCTCATCATTTTTTATTGAAAGCATAAAATAAACTAATCTAATTCTACCCTTATCACTCCATGAGACCAGATTAAATTGTTAGCTTCATATGTTTCTCTACCTAAATCTAATATCTGTTGGGATTAAACTGTCCAGCAGATTTCTTCTCTACATTTTACAACAGAAATTTAAAAACAGTCAAACTAGGATTAGACAGTCTAGTTCGTTGTGGATCCAAGGCATAAAGACAGTTGCACGTGGACTGAAATTGCAGAAAATTGGAAACAAAATTTCAAAGGCTTGAAATCTGAAACTTTGAAGCATCCTTCTCTTGTTCGTGACTCAAGTTTTGAGCTTGTTAGAGTCACTTTTCTTCTTCATTTCAGCTCTGGTTTTGGGCTTGTTAGAGCTTATCCTTTTTTCTTCTTTGCTGGTTCAGATTTTGGGCAAGTTAGAACCAACTTCTTTTACTTTATTTGGCTCAAGTTTTGATCATGTTATAACCAATATTTTCACTTCCGAGGTTCAAGTTTTGAGCATGTCTGAACCTCTCTTTCTCTATTTTTTGAAACATTTTTTCTTTTTTCTTGAAAATAAAACACAACAATGGTACTTATAATGGAAATGAAAATTGGAAATCAGAAATCAGCAGTAGTAATGTTTGAGCATCCTGCCATTGACAAGACCCCCAAATAGCTCTGTACCATCTAGCTCTTG
Source organism: Pinus albicaulis (assembly GCA_034641835.2). Lineage (NCBI taxonomy): Eukaryota > Viridiplantae > Streptophyta > Pinopsida > Pinales > Pinaceae > Pinus > Pinus albicaulis. Next base: position 49,862,853 of record CM076583.1, read on the forward strand.
TAGAAAAAAGGCATTTGGACCCACAGTGGCCTAGATGATGTAAGGACCCTGCCACAAACTGTCAAATTTGTTGTGTTTTCCTTTGTCCTCTCTCCTAGAGCCCCACTTTAAAACTTTATCTCCAATTTTGAAGTCGCAGGATTTTGTTCTTTTGTCAAATAACTTCTTTATATTTTCCTGAACTTTCAGAGCTATGTTATAGACCTCTTCTCTTGTTTGTTGGAGATGAATTGTTTGGTTTATCCTCCTTACCATACTGTCTTCTTCTGTCTGAATCTCTTGGACTAGTTTAATCACCGGTACCCCAAGGCTAGTTGGAAACATTTCCTCTATCCCATAAACAAGCTGATATGGTGACATGCCAATGTATTTCTTCGTTGTTAGCCTGTCAGCCCACAAAGCATGCACTAAATTGTTATGCCATGACTTTTTGTTTTCTTCAAGCAGCTTTTTTATGATGGTCACCAAGCTCTTGTTTGATGATTCAGCTAACCCATTACCTTGTGGGTAATAAGAAGTTGAATGACCGAGTGCTATGTGATATCTGTGACAAAAATTAATCATTTTATTGTATCCAAAAGCAACAGCGTTATCAGTGATTATTTTTCTTGGGCAGCCAAACCTAGAGAGGATGTGGTCTTCTAGGAACTTATTGATGACAAAATCTGTGGCATTCCTAACAGGTATGGCCTCTATCCACTTAGTGAAGTAGTATTTGGCTGTAAGGATCCACTTGTGTTGTGCAAAAAAAGAAGGGTGTATTTCTCCTATTAAATCTAGGCCCCATTGCAAAAAGGGACTCTCAACAGTAATGGGTTGTAATGGTAAAGGGAGGAGCTTCCTTTTGCCCTCGAAAATCTAGCACTTATGGCAGACAATTATCATTTTGTGGATGTCATTGAAAAGTGTAGGCCAGTAATAGCCAGCTCTGAGTATTTTTTTAGCAGTGGCTTTCCAGTTTAAATGGCCTCCACACTCTCCTGCATGGAACTCCTATTTAATCCTCTCGACTTCAGTTTCAGGCAAACATTTAAGCAATAGACCATTTGTATTTTTCCAGTATAAACATTCATTCATTATGCAATAGTTTCTGGCTTTTAGCTTTAGGAATCGGGCCTTAGTCTTTGATAGATCAGGAGGGGCATTGAGGTTTGTGAGCACATAAAGGATATCAAAATACCAAGGAGAATTTTGAAATGTTTCTTCAATAGTAGGATCAGGCAACCCTTCCTGTTCGTCCAAGGCATCTACCATGTTTATGTCCAGGGCTTGTAAATTTGATTAAGCCATTAGTTGAGCTAAGCCCTAACCTTTGATCAGTTTTGTGGGTTTTATTTCTAGATCATACTCTAAAATAACAACAATCCATTTGCCCCTCTTTCCATCCAGATCTTGGGAGAGGATGTCTTTAACCACTATGTTTGGTGCATAGGCTATGATGTGGGAATGCAGTATATACACCCTAAAGTCTTTCAAGGCCTTTACTAAGGCACAGACCTATTTTTCCATTATGTTGTATTTCAAGGGTGCATCCCTCAAAGCTTTGTTGAAGAAAGCAATAGGCTGTTCCATTCCCTCTGGATTTTTCTGCAGTAGGACTGCAGCCACTATATGCTCGGAGGCAAAGGAAAATATCAGGAAATATTTTGAGAAATTTGGGCTAACTAAGACAGGTGCCCAGGTGAGTGCAAGTTTAACTGATTCAAAATATTTTTTAGCCTCTACAGTCCACTTAACCCATACACCTTTTTTTAGCATGTTAGTCATATTTCTAAGGTGCTCAGCTAAGTTAGGAATAAGCCTCCTTAGGAAGTTAATTTTCCCAATAAAGGACTGTAATTATTTAATATTTCTCGAGTGTGTGATCTATAGTATTCCCTCAACTCTCTAAGGGTCTATTTTAATCCCCTTCTCTAATATAATATGGCCAAGAAGATTACCTTCTTGTAGCCCGAATACAGTCTTCCTGGGATTTAATGACAAACCGAGCCTTCTACATTTTTCAAAAACTCTTCTTAGATTTTTTAGGTGCTCCTCATCACTATTGGAGTAGACTGTTATGTCATCCAGATAGATTACAATGAAGTGCCCTAATTCCTCTAAAAAGGCTATGTCCATTTCTTGTTGGAAGGTCGCACCAGCGTTCATCAGTCCAAAAGGCATTTTTACGTACATAAAAGTGTCCCATGGAGTGGTAAAAGTGGTCTTGAGTTGGTCTTCTGGGAGTACTAATACTTGGTTATAGCCTGAAAAACCATCTAATAGGGAGATCCTTTTTTAGCCTACTACCCTCTGCAAGATATGTTCCATCTTTGGTAAAGTGTAATTGTCTTTAAGTGAGGCTCTGTTAATGTTCCTAAAATCTATGCATAGTCTAATCTCACCTGTTTTATTTCTCATAGCTACAAGGTTTGAGACCCAATCAGAGAACCTCACAGGAACTATTATTCTTGCCTCGTACATTTTCTTTATTTCCTTTTCAACTGCAGGCAGTTGTTTCGAGTTAATTCTGCGAAGTTTCTGTCTGACGGGTTTTTGGTTCTCTTTCAAAAGTATTTTTTGTTGTATAATTTTTGTGTCATAGGCCTTTAAGTCCTTGTAGCTCCAGGAAAACACATAAGTGAATTATTTAAATAAGTCAATGTATTTCTTTTTCATGTCTGCGGGCAAGGACTTAGCTAGCTTAATCATCTTAGGCTTATCTTCAGTGCCTATGTTGCATTCCTCAACATTAGAGTCTGAGTGCTCTATATTGGGTTTTTTCGTTACGTCGTCGAAATCAAATAGGTCTTCTAAAGGTGCCAGACCTCAGGGTATATTCTTATCTTTTGCCTGTAGCACCTCTATTTCTTATTTATCTACATTCTTATATTCTTCAGTGGGACTTCCAAGTTGTTCAGTTAACACGTTTATTTCAATGTTATGGGGTGGTTTTTCTTCATCGAAGGGCTCTTCACTCAGGTGGCTATCATCAGATTTAGAGTCTAAATCATAGAATTCAAACTCGTTCCTGCCTATCAGGAAATCCTAAATCTACTTATCGCTCTCAAAGACCTGCCAATATTTCTCATTATCAGGCACTGCAGGTTTGTATTTTTTCTGAATGATGATTTGTTTGTCACTGGGAGGCTTATGCTATGAAGTAGCTATGCAGGCTAATCTGTTTTCAATTATGTTCTGACTCCTAGGAACAAACACGAGTTCATACTCTACAAAGGTTTTCAGTAAATCCATAGCATCATTCTTGTACGCTCTCAATCTAGGGTGTTTGGTTGTATATTCTCCATTTACTTGTTTTATGATTAACTCAGAGTCTCCATGTACAGCTATCCTTCGAGCCCCTGGTTTTTTCAATAAATTCAGGCCTAGGATTAGAGCCTCATACTATGCGATATTATCAGTACATTTGAAGTTCAGATTGAGGGCATGGCTCTCTGCATAGTCACTCTCTGTGTTATGTAACCACACCCCTTCTCCTGCAGTCTTTCTAGTGCAAGACCCATCGAAATTCATTCTCCATAAGGGACTGTTGTCATGTTTATCATCGTTTTCCTCCCTAGTGTTGGTTTCATTGTTATGCTGTAATATGGGGTCTGCATCGTGGTGTGGAGGGTTTTTTTCTTCATGATGTGTGTGGGGTTCGGAGATATGACTAGTCAACTGTTTGCATTATATTTCTTGTCTACTCTGAGTTTCAGTTTCAGTGCACTGTCCAAAGTTTTCTCCTTCGTTTTCTGCTAAGTCCAGAGTGGCCATTATGTTAAAATATATGGGCTCTGTTTCATTATTTGTATCTCTATTTTCTAGTTCTGGCTCTTCTATGGATTCATCGTTGTAAAGGATAAAGGAGTCCAAGTCTGTGTGTACAGAGTACAGAGGCGAGTTCTCGGGCTTTTCAGGGCTACTAACCATGAATTTCATTTGTGCTTCTCTATACAGTCTCCTAAGCTGGCTAAAGACAGGGATTGTGGCATATGAGTCATCCATCTACATTGTACCTTGCGGCTTGGCTCCCCATGACCTCGATAGCAACATACCATACTTAGGTGGCACATCTGCCACTACAGCATCCATAACCATACATTTTGTTGGAATCTGGGTCAAGTTCACACACAGGTCTTTGATTAGGCCAAGGCACTTTACTCTGCTAGAGTCAAATGAATATAAATCTTTATAAGGATGGTTTATCTCTAGGCCTAACTTCTCCATAACTACCTTAGGCTTTAGGTTGTGTGATGCCCCAAATTCATGCATTGCGTTGTGAAGGATCTTGTCATGGATATTGAGGCTGATATACCCCTTCCTAAAATTTCCCCTCTATCTTTGGACCAAACAAAAGGGTTGGTTGATCATCACTTAGATTGACAGTGTCGCTGTTTTCACCTAGATTTAATGCTTTCAAAATTTGGCCTTTACACACCTCCTGAGTGGCCAGCTCAGAGAGTGGGATAGAGATTTTAATTTTTGCAATCTCACTCTCCAAATTGAAGAGAGATTGACTCTTTGTAACGCTCAACTCTGTTTTGTTAGCCACTACCTTAGTAGTAGAATCAGTGTGTTGATTCTCATTATGTACAGTGTTGGTAACAGTTTTATCAAGAGCACTAACTACATTGCTAGTGCTGCTAGTTGGTTGACTCTGTTTATCAATGTTTTGGTTATCTTTTTCCTTGTTCTTCCCATAACTCTCAGCTGTTGATTTTCTACTTTCAGCAATCACTTTAGAATTTTTCTCAGGCCTTTTCTTGATGGTAATCTCAGAAGATTTTGGTTTGGAATTTTCTAAGCTCTTTTTGCTTCTAATTTCATACTATTCTCTAACCTGCATGATGGCATTCTCAAATCCAAGCATGTAATCCTCAGATTCTAATCTTTCCTCATCCCAATATGAGGGTGAGGGTTGATATTCTTCTGTGGAATAGTTATGGATTGAGCTATATATTTCAAACATATTTATTGTGTTTCCCTCATACTCTTCTATTATCCCCTCATCTTCATCCAGGAAGTTCTCTTGAAATGGGGGTATGACTTGCTAATCATAGTCTCTTTGTCTCTTGGGAGTGGTATTATTTCTCCTAAAGTTCTAGTTCTGGTTATGACTTTGGTTTCTATTATGATTACTGACTGAGACAACCATTTTTTCCATCATTTGTTGTAGCTTTTCCATTTTTTTGGCTAGATGGTCATACTTGGGATCGGATGTGGCAGCTACAACATCATCCCTATAAGTTACCCTTTTCTCAGCTCTCATTCTAGATTTATTCTCAATCAGATTAGCCTCAACACTCACTGCTCCCTTTTGCATATCTTCCAATGTGTTGTAATCTCTCTCCCTAAGTTGGTAGGCCATGTCGACATCAAAGCCTTCCGGGTATTTGACTAAATCCATACCTTGGGGAGGTTTCATATGTGGAGGAAGAGTGTTATAAACACTGTTAAACCTTGTAGAATAGTCATGGACACTCTCTCCTACATTTCTTTTAAATTTCTTGTATTTTGCTAGGATTTGGAGAGGTTGGTCTTGACTTCCCATTTGTTTATGAAGGTCTGGTATAAAGAGGGAAGGTCCTAGATACTATTAGGAGGTAGACCCTTGAACCATTTCTTCACATCACCTCCTAAAATCTGGGCAAAGATTCTCATCTTGACTGTCTCATCATCTATTTCCATATAGTCAAAGGAATCTTCCATCCTGTCTACATGATGTTGAGCAGTGGTGGACTCTTTTGCCGTTAAATGTGGGATTTTTTACTGATAGTCATTTGGTAATGGCACGAGAGGCTGAGGTAACACCAAGGTGCATACCAGGCTGCCATGATGATGTTCTGAGGTGGTAAAGGGTTGGCTTGAGCGACTGGTATGTGGATGACAGGGATACTAGGACCAGCAGAAGTCTGTAGAGCAGATTTAGGATGGCAGAGCCCCAAGTTTTTAATGAAGTGAATATCGGGAGGTGTAGATGGATGGGTCTCTCTATCCCTACTATGTTGACCACTGTGAGATGATGAACTAGGGAGCTCAAGGTCTGGTTGGTCTAGAGAACTAAATGATCTAGTTCTGGTAAAAAAATTTGTAAATATAAGTCAAACAGAGGATCTGATAGAGCTGTAAAGTCTTCTGGTACAGAATTAGCTCTATGGATATGTCCGGAAATATATAGTCTCCTAGGTGTAGGAGATCTCCTAAGAATGCTCTCAGGGTTTTCGACTACTTCTGGTGGGTTTGGGTTAGGAAAAGCTCTTGTATGAATGGTTCTTGAAGCCAGAATGTTGGCTTCAAACAAAACAACTTAATCCTACTTGTTACTTCTGTTATGGCTGATGTTTTTATGGAGGTTGGTCTCCCAGTGGAGTCTTATGAAAACCAAGATAATCAGCAGGCCTAGTGATCACTAGTGGAGTCTTTAACTGTTGAATAACTATGGAGTCGCCAGGTGGAAGGTTTGGGATATTTCAAGAAGGTATACTATCCACCACAGTGGTTAACCACCAAACTAAGGCTACTATGGTTTTCTTTGAGTTCGTGAAGTGTTTAAAGGTGTGTTTTACTCAAAGTAGTCCCCAGCAGAGTCGCCATTATGTTGGAGTTCCCATTTTTTGGCAAGTTTGGCAATAACAAAAGATGAGACAACATCAGAACCACTTCTAGACCTAAGGATATAGCTCTCCTAGGTCCAGAGAGGGATATCTCTATATAGGCAAATTTTTATGTCTTTGAAGCTTGTTTTAAAGGTATTAGGCTAGTTATTAAAGTGCGAGGTTTGTTTTGTTTTAGTTTGTTTGTTTGTTTGGTTGTTGGGAATCGGGAATGAAGGGTTCAATACAAGACAAAGGATGAGCAAAGAGGATTTTAGGAAAAGGAGAGATAATTCAGAGAACACTCAAGACCATTGGGCAATGGATTCAGGAAAGGGTTTACTTGCTATTCAATATTCAGGCTTTCAATTGGGCTAGTCATCTAAAGCATTGGATCTTAAAGATGATAGTGTGGTATGAAATGATGGGAAAGAAAGTGAATGACAAGGAAACCTCCAAGGTGGCCAATTAGGAAATAGATCCAGGGACAGGACATGCCATTAGACACATGTGATCCACCTCCTAAAAGTTTAACTCTTCAGACAAAGGAAACATTAAATATTTAAAAACAAAGGTGAAAACCTGAGATCAAAGAAAGGCTTTGAACTTTCAATGCTTCGGCATCCAACTTAAGGGAACTTAGAAAGGTTCAATTGATTGAAAAAGACCCTAGTGAGACAGAATCAATGCTCTAATACCTCCAGGATCCCAATTCTTTCAATTAAAACCCAACAAGAACATCTAATTACAGATTCATTAATTCATACATCAGCTAGGAATAAACATTAGCTACTACACTGGTTAAATCAACTTGAATGAGTACTCAGATAACACATATAGCAGAAAACATCGAAGGTAGGGAGAGTAGAAACATAGGGTACCATGCGAGGGTAAATCCTATGCCAGATTTCTGATGCATACTAGAAGAAATGAAATGATTGAATTACAAAGGAAAACAAAGACAGATAGAAAAACATCACCGTTGCTTTAAATCAGGATCCAAAGAAATGTGCTTGTCATATTAAAGATCAACACTAGTCATGTAAAACATTACCAACAACTTGATATTCAGTCTAAAAAAATATTCCTCAACCTATCTTACAACTTTACACAGAGAACTATATTTCAAGAGAAATAGCTTACAATTCACAGATATCCGATCAACAACCTTTACAATGAGTTTCTTCATGAGTTTTATAGCTGAAAGAGAGGCAGAGGATGATCCGGATTTATGAAGGAATGCAACAGAATAAACATATAACCATAAATACAGAGATGCAGTGGAAATAACACTTCATTTCATTAATATCAAAGAACTGAAATTTGCTTACAGACATAATGGAAATAAAACTAGCTAGGGTGCTGGTAGCTATCTCTGAGAAGAGATGTGGCGGCTACAGGCCTCTGAACTGAGTTACAATGAGGCTCGAGGGCCTATTTATCATTTAGAAACAATGGGAAATCCTAAACAGCCAAAACCCTAACCCTAGGAGATGAAGCGCCAAAGCTATGGGCCCCGTTTGGGTAAATTGGTGTTTCAACTTCCCAGGGGCGTAACTTTGGCATACGATCTCCGTTTGACGCGTACCATACCTCGTTAGAAAGATCTATCCGAGGACTACAAATTTGGAATGGGCAACATCGGTCCATGGACCCATGTTGCCCTTCGTTTTCCCAAAAAACGCCGTTTAGGGCCTCAAAACGGCTCCGGAAGTTTAGGACCCGAAAAACTGCTAAAAATAGTAAACTGTGCCGAAACTGAAAAACTGAAATAGACAATGGTGGAGCCCCAAGTGGAATAGGCGGGTGACCACCAATATCCACCCGGATCATTCCTCCCCCCTTAGGAAGCAATGGTCCCCATTGCGTTAAGTTCCTCCATGAGATGAGGAAATTTCTGCTGAACTTGGTCCCTGGTGAACCACTTTCCTTGGTGCGGGAGTTGGCCAGCTTTGACAACCCGATACAGTTGGATCTTCTATTGGCAAGTGTTCTTGAGTTGCATGTCCATGATACAATCTGTGGTGGCCTGTTCCATGCAGTTTGGGTTTAACTCTGTTGGTGTGAGTTGTTATGCAATGTCCGAGGTGTCCAGTAGAGGTGGGAGGTAAGGACGAAGGTGATCCACATTGAAGACTGGGTGCAGACCAAGGAATGGTGGAATAATAAGTTCAAAGGCATTGTTCCCTATAGCCTTGGTGATGGTGTATGGTCCATATCAGAGCGGGCGAAGCTTGCGGTGGGGTCCAGTGAGGCGCTCCTTCTGCAAATGTAGCCATACTTTGTCACCCACCTGGAAGTTGTGTGGCACCCGGTGTTGATCATGGCGTTGTTTGTACTTCACATTGGCTCTGTCCAATATATCATGAACCTATTGGCGGATGTGTTGAATGCGCTCGATGAAGCTACTTGCTTTGTCAACTTCAGACTGGACATGAGCTGAATTGGCCTGAGCAGCTGCAAATGGCATGGCTACGTCAATGGGACATAGTGGCTGGAATCCCAAGCCCACCTGAAAGGGGCTATGGCTAATTGAACTGTGGAGAGCCCTGTTATAACTATGTTGTACATAGGGGAGGCTCTCGTCCCATGTGCGTGGATGCTTTGAATTGTACATGCGCAGAATTTGTACAATCATTCTGTTGACGACCTTTTCTCTTCCGGCCATCCGTTCGGGGGATGGAAAGTTGCGACCTGGTGAGCTTTCAGATCTCATCACTGACCGTGGGTTGTTCTATTTTAAATGTGTTGAGGAACCCGCTCGTCACGATCTCATATTGTTGACCGTGATCCCATGTACCTACACTGCTCAAAGAAGAGTTTAGCAAGGCTTCTACCGTGATATTTCTTACAGTCACCATACGTCATTCGATCTGTCGACGACCACAAAAACACAGTCATTTCCCTGCTTAGTAGAAGGCAGGCCCGACATGTAATCCATGGAGATGGATTCCCAAGGTCGATTAGGGGTAGGTAGAGGAGTATATAGGCCTTGCTTCTTGATGGTCGGTTTGGCAATGGCACAAGCAGTGCAGGATCTGATGTGCTTCTCGACATCCTTTCCAAGGTTCGGCCAATAGAAATACTTCTGTAGTATTGCTACTGTTTTCTCGACCCCGAAATGCCCAGCGACTCGACTGTAGTGTGCTTCCCATATCATCTTGGCACGCTCGCTTGAAGGAACACAAAGGTGTCCCAGGTGATATAAAAGTGCATCTTGGAGGTGAAAATTTGGAACTTGTGTGCCCCCCAAGAGTGCCTTGTAAGTGTGGCCGAATTCTGGGTCACTCTCATAGAGAAGCGGCCAATCAGAAGTCTCGTGCCCACAAGAGTTGAGCACGGTGGTGAGCGCCACGATCGGTGGCCGGCTGAGGCAGTCTGCAACATTATTGGTGCTACCCTTCTTGTACTTGATGTTCAAATGAAACTGTTGCAGATATGTGGACCACTTCTGATGGCGATCATTCTGCAACTTCCCTTGTGTCTGTATGAACTGCAGGGGCCGGTGGTCTGTGTGGATGATTGTTTCATTCCCCAAAATGTAATGCTTCCATTGTCGACAGGCTTGCACAATGGAATACATTTCTTTGTCATAGGTGGGATACTTGCGAACTGTCTCAGACAATGTCTCACTGTGATATGCCACTGGATGTCCCTGTTGAGTAAGAACTGCCCCAATAGCATAGTCAGAGGCATCCGTCTCGATCTCAAATGGCTGCTGCAAGTCTGGTAAGGTGAGCACTGGGGCAGAACAGAGGCGATTTTTCAATTCTTTGAACGCCTTCTGTTGAGGTTCCGACCAAAAGAATTGTTCTCTCGCTCCTCCTTTGGTGACTTGACTCAAGGGCCAAGTGATATGAGAGAATCCCAACACGAATCTACGATAGAAATTAGCAAGACCCAGAAAGCTGCGAAGCTCTGTTATAGTGGTTGGGGCTGGCCAATCCCGAATGACTTGGATCTTGGCTGGATCCACATGCACCCCCCTTTCATCAATAATGCATCCCAGATATTGAACCTGGGTCATGCCAAACGTGCACTTCTCCAAATTGGCACACAACTTGTGTTGCCGCAGTGTTTGGAGGACTTGTCGGATGTGATGAAGGTGCTCTTCCCAAGTCTTGCTGAAGATCAGAATGTCATCCAAGTACACCACTACGAATGAGTTGGTGAATGGCCGCAAGATGTCGTCCATCATCCTCGTGAAGGTTGCGGGAGCATTCGTCAACCCGAAAGGCATGACCAGCCATTCAAAAAGGCCTTCCTTAGCTTTGAAGGCAGTCTTCCACACATCAGAGGGTTCAATTGGTACCTGGTGATACCCAGACTTCGGGTCGATCTTACTGAAATATTTTGCACCTTGGAGTTGGTCCAGAAGGTCATCAATCCGTGGGATTGGGTACCTATTCCGGACAGTGATCTTGTTCAGCGCCCGATAGTCAATACAGAGTCTCCACGTCCCATCCTTCTTTTCAGGCCCGCGAACACGTACCTGCCCGACATGGCGAGAACCCCAATCGATGTGACCTTCTCGCAATGTACCCCCGAATGTACCCCCTTATTTCCATCATTCTCTAGGCCCAGCACCGATAGATCGGTCCACGGGGTAGCAACACTCCGGGCCGCATCAACGGTGCCTGACCCGATGCGCAGGAACCCCCCGTCGTGTGTGAATAAACTCGTACCCTCCACAACCTTATCCATTTGTTGTTGTCGTGCAGAGGAGCCCTGTATGGAGGTCGTGGCCACAGTCTTCTTCTTGCCTTGGGGGTGGATCATCAGGAAAACGAATTTCCTGGTTTGGGAAATGAGCTTATAGCGTTATTTTGCAGTAACCAAAGAGATAGTGGCAGGAGGTGGTACCTCTGGTATCCTGTACAACTTATTCCCCAAAGTAACAATAATAGCACGAGGTCGAGACTCATACACAGCATGATGCTTCCACAAGTATGGTTGTCCTAATAATACATTAGAAACATCAATAGGAGCAACGTCACATAATACCTCATCCGTGAAAGGCTTGATGCTATAGGGAAGGCGACCGCTGGTCGACGCGGAGATCTCGTCTCTGGGTGAAGCCACCCGATGGTGTAGGGATGTGGGTGAGCCATACCTGCGTTCAACCGCTTTCTTCACGGCTTCTCGCTCGAAATGAGGTTCTTTTGGCCCTATTGTCAACAATGAACCCACGTGGGAGCCCTTTACCCACTGGGAGAGCAAGAGACGTTCCTCCTCCTCCTGGATCTTCTTCCGAAGCCATTCTAGATCTTTGTAGGAAACAACAAAGGCTTGGCCCGCATAGTTAATCAGCCTCTCTCCATTTTTCATTCCCTTTTTCAGCCTTCCGATTCGCAGTCGAATACGCAACCGACCCGTGCCCTCATCTCACTAGCGACTGCTTGGCCCGACACTCACTTGTTTTGTGAGTGGAGCTCTTATGGAACTCACACCACTTTCCCGTGTCCTTCTTTGGCTTTGTAGTGCTGTTCTTTTCTTGTGGCTTTGACGGGTTTTCTTTAGCCACCATGCCTTGGCTCTATCCTTTGTTCTGCGGTTTGGAAGCACCTTTCCCTTGCTTTTGATTCGCGGATCCAAAGTCTCGCTTCTTCTGTTTGAATTTATGCTCAATCTTGGCAGCATACCGGGATGTCGTACCAAGCGAGGAGATGTCGAGGAACTCCATTTCCTCCTGAATGTATCTGTGAAGACAGCTACGATACTTTAGCACCAAATGTTTCTCTGAATATTTGATACCCAACTTTGTGCGCAAGGTATGGAACAGATTCGTCAGCTCATGCACATCTTGATCCCTTTATTGTCGCAGCGTGGTCCATTGTATGTACTTGTCCTCATAGCTCCCCACGGGATAGTACTGTTCCTTGACGACGTCTCAGAAAGAATTCCAAGTTGGTACGCCCGAGAACAGAGAGGGTTATGTCTGGTCCTTGTTCTCACAGTAGGTTTCCCATCAGTCCTTAACATGGGGGGTAGCTTTGAGGAGTGAAAAAATAATATTCTCTCAGTCTGAAAAGTCATGAACAGAGAAATATCCTTCTAATAGATTCAACCATCTATCTACGGCATCTACATGTGTTTGACCCTCAAATATGGGAATGTCAAAATTTACTTGTACCTTAAAAGGAGTCGCACCTCCAGAGTGGCTGTTGGCTGCATATGCGCCGCCAGTGGGCAGCCGTTGAAGGATTTGAACAAAGTTATCCATCATCGCGTTCCTTTGTTTTTCGAGGGCCTCCTCGAGCAATATTTTGATAGAATCTCCTGCTCCCTTATCTTTATTTTCATCCCCCATGGGTGTCCATCGAGGTTTGCGAGGCTGATCTTGCAAATATTCCACCAGATCAAGCCCTAGCTCCTTATACCCCGACCTCGTTGGGGACATGCAAAGAAGGATCGAGAAAAAGCAGACCGCTCTGATACCACTGATCTGGATTTATGCAGGAACGCAACAGAATAAACATATAAATTAATAAATACACAAAGATGCAATGAAATAACACTTCATTTCATTAATATCAAAGAACTGAAATTTTCTTACAGACAGAATGGAAATAAAACTAGCTAGGAGTGCAAAAATAATCTTCTCCCGGTCTGAAAAGTCATGAACAAAGAAATATCCTTCTAATAGATTCAACCATCTATCTACGGCATCTGCGTCTATTTGACCCTCAAATATGGGAATGCCAAAATTTACTTGTACCTTAAAAGGAGTCGCCACTCCAGAGTGGCTACTGGATGCAGATGCACCACCGGTGGGCAACCGTTGAAGGATCTGGCCAAAGTTATCCATCATCACGTTCCTTTGTTTTTCGAGGGCCTCCTCGAGCAATATTTTGATAGGATCTCCTGCTCCCTCATCTTTCTTTTCGTCCCCCATGGGCGTCCGTCGAGGTTTGCGAGGCTAATCTTGCAAAGGTTCCACCAGATCGAGCCCTAGCTCCTTATACCCCGACCTTGTTGGGGACATGCAAAGAAGGATCGAGAAAAAGCAGACCGCTCTGATACCACTGATCCGGATTTATGTAGGAACGCAACAGAATAAACATATAACCATAAATACAGAGATGCAGCAGAAATAATACTTCATTTCATTAATATCAAAGAACTGAAATTTGCTTACAGATAGAATGGAAATAAAACTAGCTAGGGCGCTGGTAGCTATCTTTGAGAAGAGATGTGGCGGCTAAAGGCCTCTGAACTGAGTTAAAATGAGGCTCGAGGGCCTATTTATTATTGAGAAACAATGGAGAACCCTAAACATCCAAAAACCTAACCCTAGGAGATGAAGCGCCAAAACTATGGGCCCCGTTTGGGTAAATTGGTGTTTCAACTTCCCAGGGATGTAACTTTGGCATACGATTTCCATTTGACACACATAATACATCATTAGAAATCTCTATCCGAGGACTACAACTTTCGCCACAAATATCATTTTGTTCCAGAACGGAATGTTATTTTTTGGAGGCGCGATGCCCAAAAAACGTCGTTTAGGGCCTCAAAACGGCTCCGGAAGTTCAGGACCCGAAAAACTGCTAAAAATAGTAAGTTATGCCGAAACTGAAAAACTGAAAGAGAAAATGGTGGGGGCCCAAGTGGAATAGGCGGGTGGCCACCAATATCCACCTGGATCAGAGGAGGTAGATGAAACAGTAAATGTAACATTAAAATAGAGTAGAAGAAGAGGTCTGGAGGCCCATTCTATCTTAATATGAATGCATTAATCTTCGGTACTCTTTGGATGAAAGAGTGGTCTTCGACAGGTTGAAATTTACTCCAGGTATGTTCTTGACGTACTTTGGCTGTAGTACTCTACAGTACCTTGGTGAATAAGCAAAAAGGCCGATAAATGACTTTGAGGTCTGCCATGCTGCATAACAAATGCTCTGGTAGCATAGGACTATTCTATCAAGGTGGAAATCTTCTCAGGAGTACGGTATAGAATGGAAATAGTATGGGTACTGTGTCCTTTCTCGAGGGGTAACTTCTGTTGATGTGAAACACTGTCAATATTGTTTTATGTGCTTTAGGCCTCATTAGGCCTTCTATGTTGATCATGAGGTATTCAATCTAGTACATTTGCCTTTTAAACAATGAATCAGGGCTTAAATTCTTCAATTATAGGCATTAAACTCTCTGATTATCCACTGATACTCTTTGCCGCTTCGTTGACTGTCTCTATCTATGAAATTTGAGGTTTAATGATGCTGGAGAGGTTTTACAGAGTTAAGCTCTGTACTTTTAATGAAATATTTCCTGTAGAAACCTTCCCGAACATTTCTTTTTGCAATATTAGGCTCAGAAAACCACCTTCTCTGCGCTTTGTGTCACTATAACAGTGACTGTGAGCAATTGGTGGTTCTCACGGCCTGTACACCTGAAAAACACACAAACATGTTAAGAAATCCATGCATGGGAGGGTGGATGTAGTGGAATGTTGTGATGATGGCAGCGCAGCATGGTGGAAACGGTGGATGCAAGGTAAAACGAGTAAAATGCAGTGCAATGGAGGTTTGGTGGAGGAATGCATGTGGGTCGTTCGATCAGGGAAGGAGGCGATGAGCGACGGTGGAGGTTAGCTTATGAAATTAACTTTAGAAGGTTGGGCAAAATGAAAAAACATTAAATTTTTAATGTTGGCAGAATGATATAATGTTTTAATGTAAAACATGAAAGCTTGGACTTTGGCGGAATACGCAGAGATGAATGAAAAACATATTAGATGAGTTGGAATGGTGGGACCTAGCGATGGCAGAGGGCGATTTAACCTGGACCGTCAGATCTCAGGAGGAGATTGACGGCTGTGATGGTGTGAAGAAAGCTGAGGTCGCGCGTTGAAAAACAATGAATGGAATGCGATATGCAATGAGGGTTGTTGATCAAAATAGATCAACGGTCGAGATTTGTTAATAGACTTTCGGGCCTGGAAATGGGGAAGCGATTTTGGGAACAAAACAGCTGGTTTCGTGCGGTGAAAAGGGAGGGAGGCGGTTTTCACTTTTTCAATGTGATATGGGTCTTCAGCTGACACGTGACTCCAGAAAACCGCCCATAACACGTGAATTTGAGATGTTAAACTTCGAATGCCCGAACCGCGCAATATAGCTGTGGGCCATTGGATCTGGGCCCGCGAGATCCGACAGCGATGGAGGAGCGTGATCTGAGGGATGTGTAGGGCCAGTAAAGGTGGGGTAAAACGAACGACAGTTTCATTGTGGACTGTCCTATTTGAGGATGAGCTGCTGAGATTTGCGGAAGAGATACACAAATGGAGAATATGGTTAGTGAGCAGGAGAAATATGAGTCGTTAGATCATAAGGGATGGACGGCTACGATCTAATCGGAGGGGAGCGATGGAAGGGCCAAAACTGCGATGGGCAATGATGCGATTGGCTCTAGACCATCAGATCTACGAGGGATCGACGACTGTGATTGGGTCGGAGGGTGACCAATTGGGAAGTGGGGTGGTGTAAGAAGACATCTGGGCTGCAGGATTAGAAAGGGCAAATGGTTGAGATTAAATCGGGATCGGCCAATCGAGCCATTGAGAGGGTGGCATATTTAAATTCCCTGATTGGTGATTGAAGTGGTGCAGCAATGGCTGTTGGATTAAAAGGTGAATCGATGGTGGGAATGATCATCGGAGGTTTTCCAAAGAAATGTGATTAGGCGCGATAACACTTGCGCGGGCCATTAGATCTTTTTAGATCGACGGTCGGGATCGCTTCCGAGACCAACAACATATTTCTTCCTCGCATCGGAAGATTTCTCCTTATTCAAGAAAACACGCTCCCAACAACTTCTGATTCTGATTAGTGCTCTTTGACTTAGCACTTGGTCTTAGCGCTAGGCTACATGGAGGGAAGTGGTTAAGGGGTTGGGCCGAAGGGGGCTAAGCCTGTAATATGTTAGAAAATGGGTTTTTTAGCTTAGAAACAAAGTTTTAAGGCTAAAATTAGGCTTTCGGTAGGGGGAAAAATGGAATTAAAATCAAATGAAAGGATTTCACTTGGTTTTTAAAGGGAAATTGGGTGGTTTAGGAGATTTAGGAAGGGATTTGGGGGTCAAAGGGGAAACTTTGAAAATGGGAAAAAGGGTTAAAATGGGAAATTTGCAGAGATACAAAGGGGCAAATGGAGGCCTTTATGAGCACAAATTTTTCACAGACCGTGAGGATTTTTGGATGAGAACAGCAGTGGAGATTTTTCAAAGGCAAGGGACACATAGAGGCTTCAATTATGAGAGATTTTCATAGGAAATGTATCTCTTGAAGGCTCAAAAACAATACTTAGCCACCTGTTTTCTTGGCAAAAAATTCATAGGTGGCTAACACATGGATTATATTTTTAAGTTAAACGGAATTTCCTTTCCATTGTGCCGAATCATGATCATTCATGAGAAAATCCTTATAGGAGTTGTTTAAACTATAAGATACAAAATTGAATATGAGCACAACTTATCATCCCCAAATACATGGTCAGAATGAGGTGGTCAAAAAATTCTTTAAAACCTACTTACAATGCTATGTAGTGGATTAAAAGCACAAATTTGTTCAATAAATACCCCTTCTCGAATGGTGGTATAGCACCACTTGCTATGCCATTAACATTTCACCATACGAAGTTGTCTATGGACAAAAACCTCTGTATAAATTGCTTCATATCTATTAAGCACATCCAAGTTTTAGGAAGTGGATTGCACACTTAAAACCAAAGTAGTTGTGGTTAAGAATAATATGGTTTTTCCTAGGAATAAAATGAAGCAATAGACCACTCAACTTTGCCCCAAGCTCTCTTCTGAAGAATAGATCATGGGTTTATTCACCTCTAAAGCTATAAGTAGATTTGTATCAAAGACAAGTGTCCCCAAAGGCTAGTGCCAAATTTGTATGGACCTTATTGGATACTCTAGCGCAATGGACTCGTTGTGTTTTGATTGACTCTTCCAACCCACTGCAAAATTCACTTACTCTTTCATTGGTCATGTTTGAATAAGGTAGTGGGGACAAATTGTCAAGATAATATCAACCTTCCAAAACTTGTTGAACGAGGTTCCATTTGGTTATAGCTTGAGGCAGTATTAACCACTAGAGAAGGTCAATATTTCCAACACACAATTCAATAACTCTTAACACAATGGAAAGATATATAGTCGAATAATGCCACCTAGGAAGAAACAATGACTTTACAACAATTTCTACTTCTCCAACCTCAAATACAATAGTGATTTTCAAGGTGGAGGGCATGTTTGGGCCCTACAACTAACCTTTCTACCATGGGGTACTTAAGAGTTAAAAATTAATGTATGAGGTCATCTTTTATTCATGAATAAGGCTCGTTAAGTAGTTAATGGTTAGTGACTCAATGTAAAAGGGTCATCTTTCTTAAGGCTCACTAAGTGGTTGGCACTAATTAATAATGATACCACAAGTCATTATGGTTTTTCTAAAGAAAAAATATTTATAGAACTAGTAGGCTATGTGATATATTTTTTAAAGTGTTATTGTATTGAAGTTTAGAAGGAGCCTTGTAAACATTGTTTTCTCTTTTCTAATTGCCAAGATATAAGTTATTGTTCAAGAGGCCCTCTCCAGCCCAGTCTGGAAGAGATTTTGCAATGTCCTATCCTATCCTATTATGTAAACATTTTGACTCAGAATAATTACATAGAAATAAAATAATAGTAATAATAATAAAATTAAAAAATAATAATTAAAATAAATTGAGATAAAATAGTGAATTTACTTGGTTTTTGGGCTCCACATTTTTGTAAATGGTATTTAAAATCAAATCTACCAAGCATCTACAAAATCAGATCTCTTTTCACTCTAAAAAAAATTATTCCCAAAAAATTTGATCCATTAAAATAAATCTAAACTTATTTTAGATTGATATTTATTAAATTCTATATCATTATTTATTTTATTTACTTTTATATAATTTATATTTGTAAATTATTATTTCTAGTAATAAATTACATTACATATTATCTAAACTTTTATTAAATAAAATACCCTTAACATATACTAAGGGAACTTTTATTAAATCCTTCATAATTTATACATAGTTTTAGTAATACATGCAAAACATAATTTCCTTTATGTTGGAAATAACAAGATAATTGAAGGGAAAAAGATATATCCTAAACATAAAGTGTAATGTGTAGTAAAAAGAAATTAATAATTTTAAATAATAATAAAAATATTGATAATTCTCTCTGGATGCGGGTGATTATGCCACACGGAAGGCAGGAGGAGGGCCACACGCTAGCCACGAGGCAGAGCACGTGGTGGAGGCATGACAGTGGCGACGTGGAAACAGACATGCAGGGGGAGGACAGGTTAAGCGGGGGAAGGACGGTGAGGGTAATCAGCATTAGGCAAGCCAGAGAAATGGAGGAGGAGGCGGTGGGAACATAGGCTCCCGAGGAGGCAAGGCATCACCTCTGTCCCAGTCTGCACGTGAGTGCGGGAATTATTGCAGGAAGGTGGAGAAATGAAAATTTAGAAAAGTGGGGAAATCAGGAAAGATTTATATGGCCGCGCAGAGGGAAGGGTGACATTGTTGAGGTCTGGTGCAGTGGGGCGCTTTGCCAGAAAGAAGGAGGAGTGACATTGGGGGCGATGGAGGAGATCAATTACAACTCGCTTTAGGAAGAAAGGAGGGAGGTATGCCCTATGTTGGGCCACCACAGAGTGGGTTGGAGAATAGGGAGTGGGAGAGAAGAGGATATCGAGGATGGAACGGATGCGCAATCTTCTCAACCGGTGAAATGGGGAGGCAAGTTTGATTGGGAGGCTTTGTTCTTCGCGGAGAATGACGATGAGGATGCCTGCGCCATTTCAAAATTGGAGGTGGACCTGGTTAAGTCTCTATGTAGAGAGTATGAAAAGGGTGTTGAGGTGCACACGGTCTAGGTGTCAAGGATTCTCTTAGGCTGTTTGATTCGGGAGAGGAGACACATTGGAAATACTATAGGGGAAAACATTAGTAGCCTTAAGGAAGCAATGGTCATAACCCTTGGTAAGCTGCAGGATACTAAGCACATAGTCGGCTACCTAGACATTCTGAGGCCTGACAATGTGACCCCGATGGAAGATGATGGACCTAGGGAAGAAGAAGCAGAGGAGACCAAGCAAGAGTCGAGCAAGCCAGGGGAGGAGGACCAAGACCAGAAATGACGAGGTGCCTCAGCGTCCCTTTTGTCATGAACAACCATCTATGATTTTTTTTCCCTGTAATGTTTATAGTCCAAAGTCTTAGTTGGTTTACAATTCGCAATCTTAGTAGTTTTAGCTGGTTACAAGCAGAGGCCCTGGGCCTATTACCTGTGTTAGGGGTCGTCAAACTAGACTTTCCTATGGTTTCCCGATATGGGCGGAGAAATTTTTTCATTTTTTGACACTTGGTCTGGTTTCCGGAGTTTCTACAGATCACTGTATGTAAATGTCTAAATAGATAGTTAATAGAAGAAGGCCCATATTTGGTGCAAAAAAAAACAAAAAAACAAACAATATTGAGAATTTTAAATTTATACAAATATATATACATATGAAACATATATCTAAATTAAATTAGGTTTAATATAATTTTAAACAATTAATTAAACCATCACATCTCCATTGAAGAAGCTAAAGTCATTGCTAGGATTGATCATTTTCATCATCATAAATTAAGGGAGGCCTTAGAAATTTAAAAAAGACCGATGAATCTGAATAGAGACGATGGTTGGAGCATTTGTAGGTGCTGGATCCCTACCCTATCCTCTTCGTCTTTTTTTTAATTCCTCTATGTTTTTTTCAATCAATATATATATATATATATATATATATATATATATATATATATTAAAAAAAAAAAAGGATCACTTAAATTTAATTATTTATTTATAACCACTATTTTTATTTACTAATAAATAAAAATAATTTAAATTTCTCATTAGGTAAGTACATAATTAATTTTCCCCCTATTTTAGTCAAACTAGCCATTATACTATAACAACTAGTTTGATCCCCTCTGCATCTATGTAAATAGTAGGCCTTGATTTGTGCTCTCATCCCGTCCTCAAGATGAACCACAATAGTTTCTGCTCTCATCCTGTCCTGAAGATGAACCACAATAATTTTAAATTGTAGGCCTTGATCTGTGCTCTCATCTTGTCGTGGAGATGAACCACAATATTTGGTTGGTTCTAAAGGATTGTTTGTATGTGATTATTCTTGAAAGATTTTTATTCGCAAAGTTTAACATAATAAGAATTGTGGATTATTTCAGTAGAATTTGTCGAAATCACAAGCTCGTGATGGATAAACTTTGCACAATTGAAGTGCCTTAAGGGTTTTTAGGTTGTTGAACCCATATATGCAGTGAAAAGGTTTTTCAAGTTGTTGAACCCATATATGCAGTGAAAAATAAAGTTTAAAAAACACAAATTAAGATTTCGCCTCAAAATTTCAGCCAAATTCAAGCTGGCAAAATCCACAAGAAACTCCAAAAAATCACATTAAGGCAACTCTAATAATGATTAACCTCTTCTAAAATTAATGCGAAATATAATATTTTTAGATTTTCTATTTTTTAATATAATTTTATATCTTACAATTTAATTTAAAATTACATAAAATTAGTCATCCATCAATATAAAAAACAATTTACATTTTCAAAAATTTAAAAATATTTTTTAAATTTTCAAAATATTTAATTTAATATTTATTTTTTTCCAAATTTAATAAACTTCTTATAATATATTTACAATTTTCAAAACTAATTAAAAATAACAAAATAAAAAACAATATATCATTCCCTAAATATAATAAATAACAATATATAAACAGCCCTTCAACGGGTATAATAAAGAAATTTGAAACACAGCTAAAGAAACTCAACGACAAATAGTTGAAAACATAGACATCACCACATATAGAATTACAATAATTATTATATATATATATATATATATATATATATATATATCCTGAAATAGAAAAATGGAATATCTTATAGATCATTTCTACTTTTTGCAACTGCGTATTCCATTTTATTACGTTTAATGGATTGATTGATGTAGCTACCCTAAACCCCCAACTTTTTATAAATAAAAGGTTTGCAAAATGTAAAATACTTTAATGTTATTTTTTTTTTTCAAATATCTTTCTCCTTATTTGGCTGAAAGTCAACATTATCCATATTAAATATGTTAGATAATAACACGAAAAGGAGGATGCCGCCAAGTTGAAAAAGGAGCCAAAGGCATGTTTCCACCACCGCTATTTTGTCGGATAGCGAGGTGGGTCCGCTTTTTTGTCGGTTGTCACGACGTGGAAAGAGCTGCGAGTGCCCTCTTGTTCACCAGAAGCCTCTCTCTCGCTTCTGCTGCCCTCCCCGCTACTTTCCATCATCTCCACTTATATATATCGCTTCCATTCTACCACTCCTATTCTTCCTCCTCTTCTCCTTCCTTTGCCCTTTCGTTTCTCAAAGATTTTGTTTCCTGTCGTGCACTTTGACTGATGGCCGGGGAGAACAAAGAGTCGCGGGATCGAGTCGCAGCGGGCAGTTACAAGAAACGCGCGCTATGCCAGGATGAGGTCGCCAGCAATATTGACATACTGAACGAGATATTCAAGTCTCTGGACGCGGCGACTTTGGCCATGGCTTCTTGCGTCTCCAAGAAATGGAAGCAGGCTACCGACGACGAGGTTCTGTGGGAAGCCATCTGCACTCGCCATTGGCCATCCACCGTTTCGCTTCAGAGTGGGCGGTTGCAATCTGTGGTGGTGGCTCTCGGCGGATTCAGGCGTCTCTACGTCAACTCCCTACACCCTCTTCTCGCCAGAAACAAAAGCAATCACAAGAATTCGAAATCTGGTTCAATATCGAAGCAAAAGTGGAGCAAGGACGAGGTCTATCTTTCCCTCTCGCTATTTTCCATCGATCGCTACTGGCAAATACCACCTGTGAATCCAGATTCAGCTCGCATGGCCGAAATTGTTCGCAAGCCCTGTTGGGATAACATAATCCCTAGGAAGATGGGCATGAAGGCTGAAGAAGCAAACTATTGCTGGGGATCCATGGATTCACAATCCTCCCCCAAATAACTCTCACACATGACAAACACCATGATAGGTACCAGAAACTTGCTGTTCGATCGAGTATCTTCACTTACTTCCGAAATCTTTTAATCACAGAGATGTATCACACAATGGTTTCAACTTGCTTGCACATATTTACGTTATATTCTCCATTTTATTAGGGTTGTTGTGCATAGCCATTTAATATAAAAGGTGGAAGCAGATAATAGGGCCATAATTACTGTTACTCAGTTTGCTGCTATTCAAAGTACTTTTTTCATAATGCGCTGAAGCCCTGGTTTGCGGGTGTTACTTTCCATAAATGAAGTGTACTCTCCTGAGGGACATAATAGTGTGCAAACCTCTTTTCAGATCTTATATTTTGTACTGTGCATCAATATTGTTTCGTTTATTCGTTGGTGTCCGAAATACAGATGAATTTAGATGAAAAAGTAGCGGCGTCCATATCCTCTTATGTGTCAGCTTGATGGACCAGATTCAATGTTTTTTTCTTCTCGCCGGCCACGGATTTGAAAGCCAAACCTGGTTTGCGGTTCAATTCATGTAAAGTTGTCCATAATCTTTCTGGTTTAGGGTTTTGTCCATAATATTTCAGGTTTAGAGTTTTGTCCATGATATTTCACAACTAGCAAAGTTGTCTCTAATATTTCTGTTTTTGTAGTGTTTTAAAATTCATTGGATTTTTCTGGTTTTGTAATTGTTTAGGGGCGCAACTTTTTGTAGTGTTTTAAAATTCATTGGATTTTTCTGGTTTTGTAATTGTTTAGGGGCGCAACAGAATAGTTTTGAGGGCAGTTTTTTTATTTGAGTTAGGTAAAAATAATTTCAAGAAATCAGATAGTTGAAATGTTTGAATTGCATTTTTTTTTAGTGGAAATAGATTTAGCACCATCAATTTTAAGACACTCAAAATACTGAAGATACCCAAAATACTGAAGATACCCAAAATACTGAAGTTTAACTATCATAACTCAAATTTGCAAAAATCTTTGCTAAAATTTTTTATAATCTTACCAAAATTGCTGAATTATTATGTGGATTTTTCAGACTTGGCCGGACCCCTTCTCGCTAAACAGGTTTATTGGAATAAATAGTGATCGTCACAAAAATAAAATCGAGGGCCATTGAGATGCTTTTTAGTTACAAAGATGTGTATAAACTAATTCCGTTGGAAATTTTTTTTTCGTTTTGACACCATGTCCCAGTTAGACTTTTGTTGTATGTACTTGGCAATCGTGTGAACGAACTTTATTTATTTTATAAACTTTAATGTCAAGTCTTTTTTATAATGGAAATAAATGCCAGAATTGGTATTATTCGCCCGTACAAATTGTCAAATGTAATGATTTAGTGACAAAGATGACGGGTTTATTTACTTTATTCTCTTGCATTTTTTAATTTCAAATAAAGTCAATGTTATTCTTCGATTGCTGGAATACAATAATACAAAAAGTCAGAATTCTTATCCATATAGAATTCTAATTCAGATTTTTCTGCAACATGCATTGTTTCAGATTTATTATCACTAAGATGTGAACTCACTTAACTTTATATTATAAAAAAATTATTTTTTTATTGTTTTCCTTTTCAGATTAGGGTTGTCTCACGACACATTCTGTTTTTCTTGGGGGGTTTAATTCAAGGCTACGACTCGACTATTCATTTGAGTATGGTTCCATGTATCTGTCATTATTATGAGTATGGTTGCATGTATTTATTCCAAGTATTTAATAAACTTATGAAATCTTGGTACGTATACCATCTATTGGTACGAAATTTTGAATCATGAATAGTTAGATCATAATTCAATTAATTAGGTTTTTAAGAAGAATATGAAGGTGGTGTTTGATATAAACCATTTACAAATAAGTCATGAAATTCAAGTATATATATGTTTATTTTTATTTTTTATGTTTTCATGTTTAGGTAAACATTAATGAGAACAAAATTTAATTAACATTATTTTCAGTCACAATTTGTGATGTCATAACTTTAAATCCTATCTCAGAGTCCTCCAATACTACTTTTAAATATCAAGTGAAGTTTTTAAGTGTTATGGTTATATTTGGTCACTTTTGAAAATTTATACCATGAGCAGTGTTGGTCCCTAGTTTTGTGGATAATTTTAATTAATTTCGACATATAAGTTGCAGAGATAAGAAGCACAAGCAAAAAAGGCAAATGGTAAAATATGTAAGAAAGCGGGAACAGAAAGAAGAAAGCGGCAAGAGATGGAAAAGAGTAGTTACATCGGGACTCGCCAAGGACGCGAAAGAAGGATCGAGACGCTGAATTTGAAAGAATCAAGTAGAATGTCGACTACGTAATTATATCTCGTCAAGGTGGTTAAGTTGGACATAATCAAGCAAGAAAACTCAAAAGGGAAATTCTATATAAAGCAACATGGATCAAGCTATGGGAGAGAGAAAAAGGAGAGAGCCATCATTCGCCGAAATGAGAACTGAAGCCCCTTTATGTATAATGTTGTAATATATTCTTGGTTAGATAGTCTTGAAGGAGTTTTAATCTTTTGTAGTCTTCGCATATTTATAGTGTAATGACTTGGCTCTTTGAAATATAAGATGGAGGTTGTTGCAGGGATCCATAAATATGTCTCTTGAATTAATGTGACTGAGTTATGTATCCCTTTTAAATTGTCTTTACAGGGACCGTGTTACTCTGTTGCATGTAACCATCGTAACCTTGATACATCATTTAATAGTCTTGACATGCCTTTGGTGTGACCTTCCTCCCTTATGGAGGATTGAAAATGTTGGCGTTGTGCTAGAATACACTGAACACCTTTGTTGGCACCTTGTAGCCGAACCCTGGGTCCATAGAGTAAAACTTTTTGCCAACAGATGGTTTTGTTGTTGGGACCTAAAAAACAACTGGGATTCTAGATAATGGTTACAAGGATTCTCAAGAGTAGCATTCAGGAATGGTGGAAAGAGAAACTTGATTCATTTGTTCTACAATAAGCTCAATTACGACAGAAGAACCTAAATTGGGTTAGGGGCAATATCAACCTATTTTAGAACCTACATGTGACTAGTATGGAAATCTCTAGTGTAAATTCCCCAATGAACTATACCATTGGTTGAGTAGATTGCAGCACAAATCGGGAATTGGGAGACTCGACCAAATATTCATAACGTGGACCATAACTAGGGTTATTTATTTATGGGTACAAGGCACTTTGGAAGTTTATATCATTGAGTTTGCTACGAAGAACCATCAGTTATTCTTTAAAGTCGAGGAATTGTTTAAGTACGGCTTGCAACGTAGATTGATAAAAGAGATTCCCTTGTGGATTAAGGTCCTTATGGTGGAAGAGAGGTTATTTTCGTTCCAGGAAAGCAACATGGCAACATAAATCCCTTGCACTAGGGGTGGGGTCTATGGGAGAGATGTTGGCTAGTTGCACAAGATGAGGGGAAGTTGAGATGGACACAAAGAGTTGCGGAAGGCACGAGATTTTATGGCTCTTAGAAGAGCTCGAACAATTGATGAGTGGCAAGAGCAAAAATTGCGAGAGATCAAGAAACCATGAAGATATTGAATTTCCACGATATTGGGCATAGGTTATAATCTTAGAATCCCTGACGCTACCAAACAAAGAATCTCAAAACAATCTACTTTGCACAACGAAACAATATAAAGCAATAAATCACACATGCACGAGTATAGAATTTTTTTACAAAATATTTTACAATAATGTACAAGAACCCAATCTTCGTTATATTAAACCAAATGAATAATACAACAATCTTAGGGCTCGCAAACAAGGTATACAAGATACAATGACAATCTCGTTGCAGTCTCTATGTGGTATCTTGTCATGTTGGTCCTTTGCTCGTGTTATGCTCTCTATCTACCCCTTAGTCCATCAAAGGACAACACATAGAGCCTCTGGGAGGGTTTCCTCCTATCACTAATGCAATTCACTTCTGCTATAATGAAAACGGGCTGATCCAATCTTCTCTTCTAGGTTGGCCACACCTGAGCTCCAATCTACCAATCTAGTAGTCTCTTTTGTCCATCAAAGAGCTACACATTAGGCTCCAACCTTCACCTAATGCACAATTGTCAATGTCCTTCTTGTCACATTGACCTAGGGCTACTTTGGGCTATCAACACATTTCCCTCCAATAAACCAATGATGCCCAATACAATCACTACAAGATTTACTCCTAGTTGAGGTCTCCAACTTCCCAAGGAAACCTCAACACATGGCACTCACAAGCTTCAACCAAAACTGGTCAATACTTTGACCCAACACAAGACAAATCTGGCTCTAAGTCTGATATACCATTGTTGTCCTTCACTGATCCTGGTTAGGGCAACTCGGATGCTGCAACAACCCTTTTAAATACCCACGCAGTCCCTCAAATGGTTACAGCCTTCCCTTGGAAGGCTCCTCTCCTCCTTCGTTATTGTTCTGGGACAAGCGAGCCCCAAAACAACTCTACGCAACTCTGTTTCAGGTTGGCAAGGCCTGCGGACTACCTACAACAAACTTTTGAGTTCTATTGCTGCCTTTCCCAAGGTTTTTCCACATTTAAACATCTTCATATTTGGCCCATAACTCGTCCTCTCTTACTCAAGCCTCCTGCACAACAAACTAGGTTACCAAACTGCCTTGAGAGATGCCCTAACAACCCTCTCCTCCTTGCTGATCTCCCTAATTTTTCCTGCGACTAAGACAAAAATATATTTCTCCTCCAATGAGCTCCCTCTTTTTCTTGTGTTGCACCTTTGGATGTGCTAAAATGATGTTCACTCACCTTGTATTTATATCATATACAAGGGCTTCCTCAAAACATCATCATAGTGCTTGACAAGTTGTCATAAGGCTTATTAACATCAAGTTGACCTTGACCCTGTGCCACCATGCCCACACGTAATCGAATTATTTTTGATGCTTTGGATTCATCTTGATGAGTACTATCATCCTCATCCATCACATGTTGAGATATGTCCATGGTTTTGGCTCAAACAATGATGGGTGCAAAACCCCAACTCTTATGGTGCTCCACCCTTCGAACCCCGAACCCTAGGGCTTGGAGTACCTCCCAAGCTACTAAAAAATAAACACTCCCTCTTAGCTAGGTAAATACTTCCAAGACTATGAAGTAACTCATCATCATCGTCACTACTTGCAACACTTGCCCAACTCTTGGGGCTCACCATTGAATCATTATTTGTAGCAGGAACTACACCTCTCGGAAGTGTCGCTATCTCTGTAAGCATCTTGCTTCTTCTTCTTCTCTTGTATCACTTTCCAATCCCTCCATGATTCCTTCTTGGCAGATGTGGAATCACCCTTGCTCCCCATTGACCATGCGCTCTACTTGGGCTGCAAAGTCTCCCTCTGAATCTACAAAATCCTGCTAGAATTCAAATCCCTCTAAGTCCCTGGAACCTGGACCTTATTCTCGGGAACATGTACCTGCCCATTTGAAATCTACACTTGCACCTGCTTCTATGGAACCTGCACCTGCTCCACCTGCCTCTTTTTCCCATAATCCATAGGCTTTCCTATTAGCCTGTATAGACCATGCTCTCTAACTCCAAGCACAATACCATCAGAGCTAAAGCCTCTAGGTCTGAGTCTTGCCTTCCCATCCTAGAATAAGACCTCAAACCCATTCTTCTCGATCATCGAGACATTAGGGGAATTTTGAGGTCTAAAATGGGCCTCATAAGAAAAATGTACAACAAAAATAAACTTTATAACAACCAATAGGATTCAAGATGATGATGTCATCTATAATGGATGATTCACCATTTTTGGAGTAAAAAAGTAAAAATATTAAAAAATAATAAAATAATAAAACTACTTTTTCAACTCGTATTTTAAACTTATCTCCCAAAAATTTTACTCAAATTTCGAGCGGGAGTACTCGTTGGATGCGAAATTTAATTCCTCATCCAAGGAGTACCCATGTTGCATACTTTCGATGAACTCTACTACACGAAAAATGAGAAATACATTAAAAACGTGATTGTAATCACGTTTTTTTATGTATTTCTCATTTTTCGTGTAGTAGGACCCATCGAAAGTATGTGAATATGGGTAATTCCTCGGGATGGGGAATTAAATTCCGCATCCAACGAGTACTCCCACTCGAAATTTGAGTAAAAACTTTGGGAGATAAGTTGAAAATATGAATTGAAAAAGTAGTTTTTTTCATTTTTCCCTCTAAAATTTGATGATGTCATCAAATTTTATTAGATTTTTTCCACTATTATTTTATAATTTCCTTAGGAGGCCCATTTTAGACTTCAAAATTCCCCTAATGCATATATCATGCTATATCTGAGTCCTAGTACAAACAATACATCTTGGACCTGCATCAGCCATCCTGTCTCCATCCTGAATGGTACAACTCCCTATCCTTGAATCTCCTTCTGACTTTTGTCACCCAACACCATGTGAAACTTTGAGTCCCATTCAGCTAGAGTCTCAGACCTCCCATGACCCTGCCATATGTTTCGTCACGCCACTGTCCATGCACCATCCATCCTCATCGATAGTACCCTATGAGAAATGAGAGATCCTAGCGAAGTCCTCCTCCTCCAATCCCCTGGAGAGAGCATCTATCTCAGTAGAAGGTACAACATTGGTGACCTGCTTCCCTTTCCTCCTCTCTTCATCTCCCTTCTTCTTCATTAGACATCTCGACGAAAAATGACCCATCTCGCCAGAGTTGAAACAATTCTATTTACTCAAGTCCTTCTTCTTACCCTTAATTCATGGTGGAAGTACCACATCCTCATATGCCCTCTTCGTTGGATGAATATCCTCATATCGCAACTCTTACTGAATAAAGTTGTCCCACAGCCTATTCCAATCTGATAACTTGTCCCTGGCAATGATTCTTTTGATGAAGGGCTTCCATTCTAAAGTAAACCCTTTCAAGGAAATCCTCACCATATCTGAATTTGAAATAGTCATATCGATGACAACAAGCTCATCTTTGACCCACTACAAGGAAAAGACCCTCTAGCGGAGGTTATAAAGGAGGTTTTTAGTGTCATAAAATTGGCCAAAATTGTCAAAAAACATTTCCTACAACATCCATTTTTGGTAACGGAGCTTTTAACGGAATTTCAACACAACTAAAAAAACTAGACGGCCTGAGGTTATTATGGATGTTTTTTTCATCGGTACGCTACTAGGGTGTGAATGCACCGGTGCATGTCATATAGACAGTC
This sequence comes from Pinus albicaulis, assembly GCA_034641835.2. Classification (NCBI taxonomy): domain Eukaryota; kingdom Viridiplantae; phylum Streptophyta; class Pinopsida; order Pinales; family Pinaceae; genus Pinus; species Pinus albicaulis. The sequence goes on from CM076583.1 coordinate 49,892,754, forward strand.
AGCCTAGGGCAGTCGAAGGTGCATGCATCAGGCCGTAAAGGTATACAACCGCACCGAGCGCACTGTAGGTGATAAAGAGCATGGGGCCATTCTAATTCATATTGGGATTTGTGCGGTGCCCATATATCATATCAACGCACCGGTACGTAGTCTTACTGAAGCGCACTGGTGTACAGTATCAGACAAATGCACCGATTTTTATAATTTATATTGGTATTTGTGTGGTGCCCATAGGTCGTACAAATGCACCGGTGTGTAGTCCCACATAAACGCACTGGTGCGTAGTATCACACAAACGCACCGAGATTTATAATTGCTATTGGTATTTGTGACGTGCCCATAGGTCGTAGAAATGCACCGGTGCGCTGTATCATACAAACGCAGCGGTGTATAGTAACTGACAAGCACTGGTGTTCATTTTTTATTTTTTAGAAACATCGACCCATGACAGTGCAATTATTGTGATTTTTAAAAATTCATTATTCATCAAAAGTTGACACATCTTATAACAGTATTCAAATTATTTAAATTTTTGTTAATGCATTTGAAAGTGATGTTTGGATTAATTTGTTATATCATATCATAATTATTGTTATTTTTTAAAATTCATTATTCATCAAAAGACGACACATATCTTATAACAGTATTCATATCAATTACACTTTTATTAGTGCATTTGAATGTGATGTTTGGATGAATTTGTTATATCATATCATCAGATTTCACATCTCTTCATTATAATATTTAACTATCCATAAATTTAATCGGGCGTGGTGTTACATTTCATAGCGACAATGGAGAACGCAATAGAATAAATTAAAACATATTTTATTATATATATACACACACACACACACACACACACACACACGAATAAGACAGTATTTGTCATACAAAATGGGACAGTTATTGGTATCCCTTTGTCTTTCAATAGGAACACTATGTCCATTACATTAATCAAAATGTCTAATTTCACAGACAAATATTTCAAAAAATACAACGCCTTGCTTTGATATCCAAACGTAATGATCATCATTTTTTGCTTGAACTGTTATCACTACTCGAGCTACTTCCATGATTTGGGTTATTTTTAGGAATGTTCTGTTCATGCTATTGATTGTTTTCTTCTTCTTCGCCTTCCATCTACAAACATAAAAATAAACTGTAATGAGTGTATATATATTTGTGAGAATAATGAAAATTTAAATATTAAATAATATATATCAATTTAAATCGAAAAGAAATAATTGACTGATGAACTATACACATTCTTTCAAAACCATGTAGTATGCCATCTTTCAAGATTTCATCTGTTGGCACAGTTCCATACTTTGTTTTCCTGCAAGTTTTATACCCCATAAAAAATCATATATTTAATATAAAAGATTTTTTTGTTCTATTAATTACAAATGGAGCTAAGTAAAACAAGATCTATAGATGCTTACAAATTTCACAATTAATTTTTGATATTTTGATATGCCAACATATACTCACAACCCATATTTAACCCAATTTCAATCAATTCATCTGATGGTTTTTCTTTGTATGTTAGCACCTGTTTGAAGACATTCAATGATGATTTTTGTAAAACAACTTAAAATATACAAAAATAAAATCTAGTTAAGTTGTTGCATCGAGAGGTGCAATCTACAGCCCAGTATGACCCCAATGTCTAAGTATGTCACGTCCTCAAAAAATAATAAATTTTATTTTTGCTAATGTCAGCGAAAGCATTAACTTAATCTGGAATTTAATATAACTTGAATATTTAGATTATATATAACTTTTTTAACTTATTAATGGGTTGAGATTAAATATTAAAATACAACTATGTATTATTTATATAATTTGAATGGATAGTAAATTATCTCACCCATTTAATAATTACTTTATTATATACGTGAATTTGAATGGATCATAAATTTACCTTTAACAAAAAAAAATTACCACATTGAATTTCCAAATTAAGTAAAATTTTAAACATCTTTACTCTTTACTAAAGTCAATACCATTTCCTAAATCAAAGGAAAAGGGTTAATTCAACACAAACAATCAAAATCCATAATCTTTTAATATTTCTTTTAATTAAATATTTGTAAAATGAATATTTAAAAATAAAACACATATTTTATGGATAAATAAAATATTTAAAGATATAAATATTTCCCCATCAAAATTGCAATATTTTAAAATTTAAATAAATAAAAATCTAAATAAATTGGAGGTATGGTAAATAAATAAAACCTATTTTTATACTTACTCCAGAGCTATGGTAACTAATACCATGGGACAAATTGATATTGATACCATGGGCTAAATACTATGGGGAAAATACCATATTTATAAAAGAAGTATGGTAAATAAATAAATATAAAATATGTATAAAGAGCTAAGGTAAATAAATAAAAATATATCAAATAGGATTATAAATAAAAATCTAATTATATAACAAGCCTATGGGCCAAATACCATAGTAAAAAAAAGAGGTATGGTAAATAAATATAAATAAATGAGAGGTATGATAAGTAAATAAAACTTCTTTTCATATTTACTCCATAATCTTCTTTATATTTACTAACTCTCAAAAAATCGTTTTTATTTAGGTGAAGCCTATGATCCAAATACCACGGGCTAAAATATTATTAATACCATGCAAAAAGAACAGTATTAACCCTAATATAATATTAAAAGACTAATATTATTATTATTATTATTAAATCTAATACTCATATTAATGTATTATAATATTAATATTATTAAATTTAATAACTTTCGATTAATACAATATTAAATTTATTATATTATAATATATATAAATCAAAGAAGCAAACATTGCGATTGGGATTAAATCGGCGAGGGGAAAAAATCGGCACATACAAAAATATTCATTTCTTTTCAATTTTTTTAATATCTAAAGCACCCACAACATAAAATAAATGCATTAACACATAAATATGAAGAAAAAAAACTAATATATAAGACGTGTAATATCATGTCTAGTGCTACATCACACATAATAGTGAATCATGTCCTGAATACTAAGTCCTGAGTCTCAACTCAACCTCAAAATATCAACAAAAAATATAATAATATATCTCATATCATGAGTCATAATGTTATATACAAAGGAATGCACCAAATGACCTATAATAATGATTTCCTCTACCCCTCTTGCGAGAAAATGTAACAGCTTTCCCTCTAGACGAAGAAGCTGGCAGGGCTGGCAATAGACTCTGTTGTGCTCCAGATCCTGAAGCACCACGAGCTAAAGTAGGCAGACCACATCCTCTACCGGTAGCAGGGGTAGGTGGTGTCACCTCCTCCTCCTATTGTTGCTCCTCCTCCTCCTCCTCATGAAACTCATCATTGATTCATCGCTACTAGAAATGGGATCATCAACAAGAGATACATAAACATCACTAGCTCAAAGTCTTCAGACTTGGATTGCTCAACCTTATAACATGATAGAAATTGAAAAATTTTAACATGCCTAACCAATGATTTTGGTTTGAGTGAAGGGTTCATCTCCTCAACCTTAAAATGCGGTAGAAAAAGATTAACATGCCTAACTAGTTGTTTTCCTTTGAGTGAAGGGTACATTCTTGTTAAGGCCACGGTAGGGGAGTTCAACAATCAATACCACCAACATCAACAAAGTTCAACAATCAATGCCACCAACATCAAGGTTCTTAAAGGACTTCATACTCTTGATCAAATGCCAATCTCATACCCTTACACATAATAAAATCAAATGGAAACAATGCAAATCCCCAAACCATGAAACCCTGAAAAATATTAAGTCTGCTGAATTTTGAGTGAAATCTAAAATTCTAGTTTCTCCATATGAAATCCAATGAGGTCGAAACCACTCTTAAACATCCTGAGTCATTTCATGGTAATGTTAAAAATTTAAGTAAAAGGACGAACTGCCAACAGGGTGTGTCAGGAAAATGAGAGGGCTGCAAAAATGACAAAAAAAAATCGATTTTTGAACTTATAGGGTTGTTGCTTGATGGGCCCACGATTTTTACCAAAAAAATCGCGATTTTTTTCCAAAAAATCGCCGATAAAATCGTTGAGTTGAAAAAATCGTGATTTTTTCAAAAAATTACGATAAAATCACGATGTTTGCTTCTTTGATATAAATACATCATGATATATATTAACTCTAGATATATATGGGAGGGAAGAACAAAGATATACAGTGATAGAGGTGGAGATATAGGGCGATTGACAAGGGAGAGATGGAGATAAACTAAAGGAAGGGGGAGAGGAGGAATGAAGAGCGAGAGAGGGAGACACAAATATGGAGGGGGGAAAGAGAGAATGAGAGGGGGAGGGAGATAGTGATAGGATTGGAGGAGAGAGAGATGGAGGAAGAGAGAGGGGGGTAAGAGCGAAAGGGAGAGAGAGATGGTGGAAGAGAGAGGGAGGTAAGAGAGAAAGGGAGAGATAGGAAGGACCAGAGAGAGGACTTGAGATAGGGAGGGATAGAGATATGGAGTTGGAGGGGGAGAGAGGGAGGAGAGAAGAAATACAGAGAGAGAGAGAGAGAAGTGGAGAGAGAGGGAGTGACAAGGGAGATATGGAGAGAGAGTGTGTATGTTTAGGGGTGAGATAAAGAGACAAAGTAGGATGTATGGAGAAAAGGGGGGAGAGAAGGAGAGAGGGAGGGATATAGTAATGTAGTTGGAGAGAGAGAGAGACAGGGAAGAGAGAGGGAGGTAGGAGAGAAAGGGAGAGAGGGGAAGGATGAGAGATAGGACTTGAGAGAGAGAAGGAGAGTGATGGGTGAAGAGAGAGCATTGGAGGGAAGAGAGAGAGAGATCAAGGAAGAGAAAGGGAGGTAGGTGTTGTGTGGATTAATCCATCTTGCGGACAAGACCGATCTCCCTAGTACTAAAAGTATCTAGCAACAAACAGCCAAACATACTAATCTTTCTCTAAGCATATAAGGTTTACAAAAGGCTCTATAGAGGTGTAAAAGACTTATCGTTTGTCCAGTGCTTTTTTGAAGTTGTTGTTGTCCCTCGCGCGCTTGAAGGAGTTTTCCTCGTAAACCTGCAGTCACAAACAAGCAAAATATTACATAGCACCTGTATAGAAATCATCATAAACCATGCTTATCATAGTGATCAAGGAATCTATGAAATAAACCATCGATTGAAAGCTTATTGAGAAAAATGAGTATATTTGTATTAATTTCAAAAGAAGAAAATCCTTACAACCTGAGCCTTGATGTTGCACAGGACTTTCCGGGGTCTGAAGCAGGAGTCTCCTTTACTTTGACAAGTTCTGCACTCCTCCAACCAAGACAGAGAGGTATGTAATCCCTCCTCACAAAAGTCTTAGTTAACTGAGTCTAAATCTCACCAACACTTAACTTCAAATATTCTAAAAGCTTGAACTCCCTTTGAGGGTACGCAATGCCTCTTTTTATAGTGGACAAGAGGAGGTTTTCAGTTCCAAGCATGAAGGGATAGAATCCCCCTTCAAAGGGATAAGCTCCTCACATCAAGGGGTTAGCTCCATAAAGTAAGGGATTCATGCACCTTACAAGAGCGGTTCTGCCACCGCAAAATCCATTCTAGAAGCTTCCAGAATTTACTTTAATTGAGCGTTTTGGGATTTTAATTGCACCTTTTTAATCTTACAGGGGTCCGCACCTATAATAAAGATAAAGTCCGTTCAGGAACGCAGGAAAGCTGAACATTGGGTGCGGGACCGCAGGCAAGATAGCCAGAAAGTGCGATACCAAAGTTTAGGAGACTTTTAGGAACTTTTTCTAATTTTCAAGGCTTGACATGAGGAACTGATATGTTAGACTTGCAAAAGGGAGAAGTATGAGTAATAATGAGCTCATACACATGGCAGAATGTTAGGATGACAATTTTTAGTGTAACAGTAGGAGAGAAAGGGAGAGAGAGGAAGGTCGAGAGAGAGGACTTGAGAGAGAGGAGGAGAAAGGGATTGATAGAGAGATGGAGTTGGAGGGGGAGAGAGGTATGAAATAAGAAATATAGAGAGTGAGAAGTGGAGGGAGAGGAGTGGCAAGGGAGAAACATAGAGAGAGCGTGTATGTTTGGGGGCGAGATAAAGAGACAAAGAAGGAGAGATGGAGATAAGGAGAGAGGGAGAGATATAGTAATATAGTTGGTGGGTGAAGAGAGAGAGAGAGAGAGATGGGAGAGAAAGGGAAAGAGAGGAAGGAAGAGAGAGGATGTGAGAGAGTGGAGAGAGGGAGGGAAAGAGAGATGGACTTGGAGGGGGGGAGAGAGGGAGTTAAGAAGAAATACATAGAGAGAGAAAGGTGGAGAGAGAGAGAGAGAGAGAGAGAGTGAGTGATAAGGAAGATGGAGAGAGAGGGAGAGAGGACAGAAGGAGGAAAGAGAGATATTAGTGAGGGAGAGGGAGAGAAGGGGAAGATAGAGATATAGATGGAAGGTGAAGACAGGGAAGAAGAAAGAGATGTGGAGAGGGAGGGAGTGACAAAGAGATTGATAGATATGGAGTGCGAGAGCATGTGTGTTTAGGGGGGTGAGATAGAGAGACAAAAAAGAAGAGATGGAGGGGGATATAGATATGGATGGAAGGCGAAGAGAGGGAATAATATTTCTTGCACTAGAAGGATTGATTTAAGTGGAGATGGTGATTTCTAATCCTATTTGATTATTTGAACTAGATCCATCGATTTTAGTGTAGATATTTATTTCTAATGATATTTGATTACTTGCACTAGATGCATTGATTTCAGTGTAGGTGGTGATTTCTAATACTATTTGAATGCTTCCACTAGATGTGTTGATTTCAATGTGTACGTTGATTTATAATTATATTTGATTGCTTATAATAGATGTATTGATTTCAATGTATATGATTTATAATCCTATTTGATTGTTTGCACTAAATGCATTGATTTCAGTGTAGATGGCAGTTTCTAATCCTATTTGATTTCTTTGAGTAAATGCATTGATTTCAGTGTAGATGTTGGTTTCTAATATTTATTGATTGCTTTCATTAGGTGCATTGATTTCAGTGTAGAAGTTATTTTCTAATCTTATTTTATTGTTTTCATTAAATGCATTGATTTCAATGTAGATGTTGATTTCTGATTTTATGTAATTGGATATATGTTGGCACATTAATTTAAAGTGATTGGATTAACAATATGCATTGATTTTAGTGTAAGCACAAAAATTTATTGAAAATCTACATTGATTTTTGTGTTATAGTAATTTAACCTATTAATATTGGAGAGCGAGAGAGACAAGGTATCATGTTTACTACAACAGCTCGAGCTAAATATTTAAATGGTTTACGATTTAAATTTTATTTTTCATATAATTGATATGAAAAGATGACAAAACTAACAAGGGTGAGAATCAGAATAGTAGAAGAGAATAGTTTGAGATTGATCACAATGAATACTATTTGTAACATGAGTACATTCTTATTATTCACATTTTCTATCTTTCAACACTATTATTGTCGCTTTGCATTCAAAAAAAATATTTCATCAATTTTCATCATTAAAGTTATTAACAATATTTATCATCTCAAAAAACTGACGTAACTAAGAAAAATTAAAAATGACCAAGTTAATCTTAGAAATAATTAGCATATTTAAAATGATTATACTAATATTTGATATATTTACATATTATTGATAAAATTAATCATATATTCGACAGTTTTTTCTTGGTAGCACATGACTGAAACCTTCCTAGATCCATCTTAACTCCGAATCTATCAAGCGCCGAGAGGGATCAAATCTCTCGAGGTGCAAACCTTTCCTCAAGTTTTTCACTCAAAAAAGAGGTCTGCAAGTCGAGATAATTGATCCTTCTCTGCACTTGATAGATCTGGAGTTACGATGGATCTAGGTTGGTTATAAGGAAGTAACAATTACTCAAAAACTTAGATATCAACCCTTTCTTCCTTGTCATCCTGTTTTATGTGTAGTATGGGTTCCATTTTCTTTTATTTTCTGCAAGAAAATACTTAAAAATTAATATTTAATGCTAAATTGTTTATTTATTGTACCTAATGATTGAAAAATTCAATGATTTCATATTACATTTGAAGCACGTTGTTGTTGAGATGGCTCCTCCCGTGATGCAATTTTTTCCATTTCTTTGACCATGTCCTTGTACACCCTTTTGGACATTCCTACTGGCATATTTTTGATATCAGCTCATTCATCTTTTGAGATTTTCATAATATTCCTGAAAATGTAACATGACAATAAAATATTTAATTTTCATATTGATATATGAAAAATAAATATAACAAAAGTGATAATAATAAATCATTCTAGAAAAACATTTAAAGGAATATTATTTTTCATTCCTTCCTTTTTGTTGTTGTACGTTTTGCCCATTAAAAGTCTGACCAGTCTCATTGACTAATTCTCTGGAAACTCTTCCTGTACTTTAGATAAAATTTGGTCCTTGGAATCATTGGATTGATTTTTGTATTATAAGTGGAAAGAACATGTATACATTCGTTCCACTAGATCCCTCAAACTTTTGTAAACCGTTTTCCCTCTTTCGTTAACCTCCAACACCACTCTAGATGAGATAAGGAGCAATTCATTTTCATTTGCATGTTCCATTTTTTTTTCTTTTCTTAGAACAACATTCCTTTTCTGAGTTGTTGGTCCCTGTAGAATATTAAACAGATGTGAATTAACATATTGTTTGAAACATGTTATCTAATAATTTTAAGTATACTATTAATGAAAATTAAAAAAATAAACTCATATTGGATCGATAGTATTTTTTCATTCACTTGATTCATCGTTTTGCAATTTTTCCATTAAGATTTTATGCTCTTATAGTCCTAGATCATAAATAATCTTATCGAGCTTCATCATTTTGTGGCTCTGCGTGATACACAGTAAATAATACATATTAGCTAAACTTACATATAGTTCAAAAAAATATTTTTTGTAAATAATTTACAAAGAACTTTCATTTTTTGTTTTTTTAAATGTGTTCTCAGTATTTTTGTTTCTTGATCTTTTGTCAGCCATTTCTTTATCAATATGAAACCTGTACCATATCATTCATTAATATAATTTATAAATAAATTGTCAACTTTTCAGGTAAAAAAAATATATCAAGAAACCGGTGCGCTTTTCATAGTGTACGCACTGACGTAGGTGTGTGCTGGTCTTATAAAAGCACTGCTCAAACAGTATAAAACACTGTACGGTTATCTATGTCAATAAGTAGTACCAGTGTGTTACATGTTAACCACCACACCGATTAACACGGACAAAATAATAAAAATCGTCTAGTGTTAGTTTTTGTAGCATATGGTGTCATGGAGGGGGCGGTGCGGCCTATTCTTATAAACGCCCCGTGCAAACAAGGGGCCACCATACAGTGCTCTCTGTCTACTAAGAGACCCAGTGCAACGCGTTATATGTTACATGGTACACCGATTAACACAATATTTTTTTTTTTGCGAAACAGTACGTGCGCAGTGCGCCATGATGAAATAGCGCATCGGTGCCCTATTTTACATATGGCGCACGTATTAAAAAAATTGTTTTTAAATTTTTTATCAAAAAATACATGCGCAGTGCGCTGGGATAATCCAACACACTGGTGCGCTAGGTTACGCCGGACGAATCGATTAATTTTTTTTTTGTTTTTTAAATTCACGCAAGGGCCGACATAGATTGGGATCCAACTATGCAAGTCATCCCGTGGGTTGGATGTCATAGGCCTATATATAATAATACAAACCCTATAAATCTAAAATGAAAAGCCCTAATTCTGAAATCATAGAAACAGGGAGAAGAAATGGCATAAACAAAATGAATGAAGGGTTTAGGATAAAAATGGATTTTTTTTTTCTTTTTTTTTGTTTCTGAAAATGAATAGCAAATTGAAATTTTTTTATTTCATGCGTTAAAAAAACTGCAGAAAAAGTAAAAAATAAAATAAAATTTAATCACGAAATCATTTGAAATTCTATGCTACAGGGTTTGAATCACCGGAGGTTTGGAATTTTGATTGTTTGAATTCTTCTGTTCGAACGTATTTCGCTACTCCACAGTGCTCTCGTGCTCTCTTGCTCCAGGGATATCTCCTACAAATCTCTGGCTGAAATTTTTTGCAAAAATAGTGAAATAATGAAAAATATTTAGTATTTAAAGAATTGTTTTATGAAATTAGATTTTCAAAAATATTTTTCCGCCCATTTTTCAATTTACCGCTTTTTTTTCACTTAAAAAAATAGAGTTGCATTTTTTTATTTGTGGTTATTCATCACCGATGCGTCACTTAATAGAACCGCACTGGTGCATCCGTTAATAACAAGACATCAGTGCGCAGTAACTAAAACACACCGGTGCGGTTATTTATACATTAACACTGATAACAAGAAGTCCATTTTTAAGGCACCGAAATTAATTTTAGATGTGTACACCAAAATTTATTTTTTGATTTTGTTCAAATGCAGGGAGAAAATATCATAATTATATTGAATGGACAATTCTTCAAAATCCAGCTCATTCCATAATATTTCTCAAATTCCATCACCGAGTTCTCCCTATCCATCTCGAGACATAATATATACTTCATATTTTATTTATATTTTCATTATCTAATTGAATTTATGTTTTTTATCCATGCCAATCATGCACAACTTAATTAAATTTATAATGTATACAAATTTGCAGGTGCATGTAGATTTAGAGTCGAGTTCAGATGCACAAAATATTCAAACAACTCCAAAACGTCGGAAGCTTTTATCAGGAGAAACATACTACAAGGCGCATTTGGTAGATGAAAATGGACAGCCGCTTCACCCTGCTAATTGTAACAATATTGTATCTTCTAGCCACAATCTTGGGATGATGATGGTAATAATTATAATTGTTTGGTATATTGATTAATGTAATTAGTTCAACGTCAAACTAATTAATCATGCAATATTGTCAACGTTCTTACCAATTGATATCATATATTTTGTACTAATCATGTTCAATTTTATTTTTTTTAATTTATTAGGATTTTATTGATGATAAGAGACCTACCTATCATCTTCCGTTGCACCCCACGACAACATCAAATCGAGAGAAGACTGAATTAAGAGAAAAAAATCGGAGAGGAACGATACCAAGAATGGTTGAATCAACCACCGATTTAATTCCCGCTACGTCTAGATTCACCAATTAGGAGTGACTATTGAACCCTTAGTTAAACTGAGGGGGGGGGGGTGAATCAATTTAACACATTAATGGACTTTTAAAACTTTCCTTTAAACTTATTTACACCTTCATTTCACGATCAACATAATATGTGAGCAATCTTAATTTGTGAGCAGTAAGTATTAAGTAGATTAGAAAATGTAATAGCAGTCTTAATATGTGAACAACAAGTATTAAGCAGATTAGATATTGATGCAGGGCTAGCCTGCAAATAACCAGGATCTTTTCTCACTCATGCATATGCAAACATACGCCTCAAACAATTTCCCAAGTCAACCTCAATACACGGCAATTTCATCTTCTTTTGGAAGCTTCTTTGTTACAAAACAACAATGGTTATGAAACCATGATTAATACACATCATCCCAAACTTTCACCATAACTTCCATGATTAACTCACATACTTTCATCATACCTCATTTCCATTTCATAGGGCTTTTATAAAACCCAAATCTCAAATCTTAAAACATAACTTTATACAAAAGTTCAAATCCAATCCATGTTTACACACTTTCATACCCATCATTCAATTACAAAGCCAAATCTTACACATGCACCTTTTTAAAATCAGATTTCTCAATCAAAGTCAAATGCGCCCTTGTTATCATTATACAATGTGTATCATTGTTTTTAAAACGAGCTTGCATTGTTTTAATCCCTCTTATTCCATCAATCCATGCTCATGTGAATATTCCAATTCAAATATTTCATTCATGTTTGATTTAATACCCATGAGTCTTCATACGACTTTCATTCAAGAAAATACCAGCGCTTTCAATTTAAAGTCTATGACAATTTGATCATGTAACTTAGCTTACCTTCACAATTTACAATCTGGCCACGCAACTCTCACTGCTTCCACATCCGGTTTTCAACGTTCCACCCTTTATACTGCACATAGACCTGACAAATTGTTCTGATCTATTCTCTGCACCAGCGTTCAACAATTGCAATTAAAAGTAACTGTTCACACATCTTCCAACCAATTCAGCGCCTTCCAAAAATCGACTCTCCAAGTTTCGTTGCACTTTGTTTGCACACATCGTCCTCCTGCACGCAGAGCCTGTCACTTAATAACTGTAAACTGATCACATCGATGCAAAAAGCGTTCCACTGCTTTTCCACCATTCCAGTTTTAATTCTGGTTCAACGCCTCCATAGATCAATTTTAATACTGGCTATGGTACTTATACCATCGATTTCCCAATACGCACTCTGCTATGGTGTGAATACGCTCCACTGCATACCACAACATACAGTCCACTCTAGTTTGCAATTTCGTTATGTTTTATTTCACATTAAAGTAACCACCATTTCATTAACGCTCCATGCGTTCCATTCAAATTTGTGAAGATCATTGCTTTTAGTGACAGCGTATTTCATTTTCAGAGACGGTAAACAAAAACATTCCAAACAGAACTCTCGGCAATCACATAAAATAACGCCCTCTTTCAAACAGTAACTAACAATCTACTGATACAGGAAGTTTTTCTTCTTGAAATCGATCCATGGTGATCGATTTACCAATTCCATGATTTAAATTAAGGTACTCACATACTTGTCCCTCTAAATTGGCCTTCATAAGCTAAACACCATTCCCAGGCACATAACTGCATTTCAAAGAAGAACGAATTTCCTTTTCACACAAATTCAATCTTACGCAACTAACAATTGACATTCAAGAAAACAAAATGATGTATTAACACACCAAACACTTACAACAACTCCTTCCGTGGCCTGATTTCCAATAAATTGGCCCTTACAATTGCCTGAAGGCTTATAGCCTTGGCTGTTCAAGCCCGCTCTCAATCACACTCTCTCACAATCTCAATGTATTTTTCTCTCAAAACCCCCTCCTATTTATACAATTTTAAAAGTAATCTAATTTAATGCTTTATCCCTTCAATTCCTCAGCAAACCCCTAAATCTTCAACATCCCTAAAAGATAGATCTTTATCCCTCTTTTAAATTTTCAACAATCCTAACTTAGGCTCCTTCATTAATTCTAAATAATCTAGAAACTAATTTCTCTCACATTTACAATTTCTCACAAATAATTAATTAATCACTCAAAATAATATTAATATTTACATGAAATTTTAATATTTATTCAAAACATGAAACCCCTTTGCTTAGGTAAAATACAAGGTGTTTTTCGGAGATGATGCTCCTGCATCAGACTCCCCATGTAAGAAAATTCATGACCACCTGGTCATAAATCTGGATATTTCCTCCTGGATCCCAAATTTTATTTTGTAATCTTTCTTTGCTTGTCAATTTCTTTACTGCTGCTGTTATCTGCTGTTGTCCTCCAGGTTTCCATATTTTTTGCTGTAGTGCTCCAATTGTTCTGCCTTCCAAGTCTGCTACAGTCTTTCTCTGGTTGTCTTTCCTCTTCTTTCTTATTGCCGTCTTTCTCTGGGATTCTTCCGTCATCATTTTTCTGATACTTTCAATCTCTTGGTCCAATAAATCTCCCGGCTGCTGATTTCTAGCTGTCTGCTGAGCTAAGACGGCTTTCTCAGTTTGTACTGTCACTTGCTTACATCTTGCTTCTATGCTTGTTTCTGTTCTGACTTCCACCCGATCATCCATGCCCTCTCGTCTTCTGGAATAGAAAACTTCTTCTCCCTGCATTTGACTGCTTAACTGAGTCAAATGTTCTGCAACAATACCTGCATTCACAAAACACTTGTTAGAACCAAAATCATAAGGCATCAGTGCCTTGTACTCCTTTGCCAGCATTTCAGTATGCTGTTCTAAATTCTCCTCCATTATCAGCACATCAGTATGCTGATCCAAACTTCCCAAAGAATCCTCTGAAGAATTCTCAAGACTGTCAACCAGCCTTTCTCTCATATCATCTACTTCCATGGCATCTTTCTGCACTCGTTCACTGTACTGAACTCTTTCATCTGCTGCAATCTCCTTGTCATACTCCGAATTCTCCAACAAATATTCCAATAATGAAATTTCTTTGTAGCATTGCTGAAGCATATCATCATCACCTGCATTCATACATAAAATTTCAGTTTGCATATCAAAATGTTCAACAGTATCAACTGTTACTTCCCTTATCTGTGCTTTAGACTGATTCTCTTCTTCAGCATCCACAAGAATTTCTTCTTGTACTGCAACAGCGTCAAGTACAAACACATCACTGCTTCCTTCTTCAGAGTAATTTTCTATACTTGTGACCGTTTCACAAGATTGCGCATCATCCTCAACAAAACCTGTAATCACATCACAACTGTCAGCTATAAAAACACAAGAGTTCTCATTATCCAGCTGATCTAGATCTACCCAGTAACTTAAGAAATCATCAATGATCTCCTCCTCTGTTTTATCAATGGAAACCTCCACTTCCAACTCAGCTGCTCTGAGTTGTGTACACCTCAACTGTACATCCATCATCTGCTCGAGCTTCTTTAGCTCTTCCGTTAACTGCATGTTTATTTGTCGATCTCTTTTCTGTTGTAGCCTTTGCCACTTCACTCTCTTCCTCATCAACCAACCCTGTCTCTAGCCTTTCATATTCTCCTGCAACAACTCCATCAATAACTCAAGATGAATTGCGATCTCAACCTTCTCTTTTCGTACTCTTCATCAGTCCACTGCTTCAATATGCCATTTGCCTTGGCATCTCTCTCCCTCAGTTTACTGTGGCTTTTATCTGAACCTCTACTTTCTCTTTCAGTAGTCATTTCCTTCGCCATGAGTTTCTCACTCATGAGTTGCATCAAACCTCTGCAACAGTAACCTCTCCTGCTGCCACTTACCTCACCAATCCCTTCCTCCGGATCTGGTCTTTTGGTAATCACCTGGTCCTCTGTTAGAACCTTTCGAGCATTGTCCACTGCTCCTGCAGGCTTCTCTCATCTGCAACTTTCAAGAACATACTTGTCCTTTTCATTCAACCTCTGTTGAATCTTTCCGGTTCTGCCACACACCTAGAATCCTTTGCTGTACTCCTTCATCATCGCCCTTCGGCTGTGATCTACTTCTTCCTGCTGAGATTTCTCCATTATACCTGCAACCAAATTCTACAAATAGTCTTCAAACCAAGTTAAATATCAACTACACAATCTCACCTTTCAAGATCCTATTGATCTTGTTCTCCTTTCGCTTCTGCCATCCTGTTCACTTGCAATTGTGTATGCTGCATATCAGATTTAAAATCTGATCATCATTCATCACACATTCAAAAATACATTTCAGTTCAACAAATCTTCTTGTCCTCATTCAGAAAATAAAAATTTTTCATTTCAACAGAGCCAAGCTCTGATACCAAAAATGACGAAGGGCTAGCCTGCAAATAACCAGGATCTTTTCTCACTCATGCATATACAAACATACGCCTCAAACAATTTCCCAAGTCAACCTCAATACACGGCAATTTCATCTTCTTTTGGAAGCTTCTTTGTTACAAAACAACAATGGTTATGAAACCATGATTAATACACATCATCCCAAACTTTCACCATAACTTCCATGATTAACTCACATACCTCATTTCCATTTCATAGGGCTTTTATAAAACCCAAATCTCAAATCTTAAAACATAACTTTATACAAAAGTTCAAATCCAATCCATGTTTACACACTTTCATACCCATCATTCAATTACAAAGCCAAATCTTACACATGCAC
Source organism: Pinus albicaulis (assembly GCA_034641835.2). Lineage (NCBI taxonomy): Eukaryota > Viridiplantae > Streptophyta > Pinopsida > Pinales > Pinaceae > Pinus > Pinus albicaulis. The sequence goes on from CM076583.1 coordinate 49,908,628, forward strand.
CTTTTTAAAATCAGATTTCTCAATCAAAGTCAAATGCGCCCTTGTTATCATTATACAATGTGTATCATTGTTTTTAAAACGAGCTTGCATTGTTTTAATCCCTCTTATTCCATCAATCCACGCTCATGTGAATATTCCAATTCAAATATTTCATTCATGTTTGATTTAATACCCATGAGTCTTCATACGACTTTCATTCAAGAAAATACCAGCGCTTTCAATTTAAAGTCTATGACAATTTGATCATGTAACTTAGCTTACCTTCACAATTTACAATCTGGCCACGCAACTCTCACTGCTTCCACATCCGGTTTTCAACGTTCCACCCTTTATACTGCACATAGACCTGACAAATTGTTCTGATCTATTCTCTGCACCAGCGTTCAGTAATTGAAATTAAAAGTAACTGTTCACACATCTTCCAACCAATTCAGCGCCTTCCAAAAATCGACTCTCCAAGTTTCGTTGCACTTTGTTTGCACACATCGTCCTCCTGCATGCAGAGCCTGTCACTTAATAACTGTAAACTGATCACCTCGATGCAAAAAGCGTTCCACTGCTTTTCCACCATTCCAATTTTAATTCTGGTTCAACGCCTCCACAGATCGATTTTAATACTGGCTATGGTACTGTTGTGCTATACAACAACCCCCCATTTCATAAAATTTTGCTTTAGAAAACTATAATATGAAATGGGTCCCTTTTAGATTAAATTGGTATTAACTCATCATTCCTCTAAAAGGTCCGAAAACAAACGAAACATTATAAAACCTTTTGAGTTACTAAATCATCGGCAATTGGGAAAATAAAACAATCACAACAAAAGGCCCCTCTCCTGGCTCCGATGCGATATCACTATCGGCAATCGGGGAATGCGATATGAATACAACGAAACTCTTTTCCTTAAAAGCTCCCAATGCGAGTTAAGCGATATCGCTATCGGCGATCGGGGATTCTACAATAACTTAAATAAAACTGCCCAAGTCTTCCTCCGATCGCCGATTGCGATAAAGCTAAGCGCGACTTTCAAAAAGGATTGATATGGCTTCGACATATTATATTAATTATTATTAAAAGCCTTTCCGCTTCCCAATAGTGATTCACTTGCGCCCAACCGCCAAATAAAAATCAAATCCACGCTTAAATAGACTATTCGGAAAATGAAGGATATAATGAGCATTTAACTGATTGACAGGTTTAAACGGCTAATTAATGAAGCAATTATGCCTAAATCCCTTCAGAGATTATATTCGCAGGAGTCTTATGATTATCTTCCATTATTCATTGATTGACATAATTCGTCTGTACTTAGTTTTCGCCATTTATTCTCCGCATTACGTTCATTTTATCTCTTGTGCAGAGCTTCTCCGCAGTAGCAAATTCAGACCAAATGGGGAAGAAATCTAAGAAACCTGGAACAGCTTCAGCTTCTGTGGTAACAGGACAACATGTTGTCGATCCAGGACCAAACAAAAAAGGATTAATCTCAGATACCACATGTCTTGGTCTCGGTAATACTACTTGGTAGAGCATTTACAACCTAGTTGAAGCCGAGGAACCTCAGCAAACATCGGTACAAGCTACAGCAGGCTTGAGCTAGAAATCTGATGCTACTCTGAAAGATTTGGTTGATTCCTACCTGCACAGGGTAGCGGCTCGGGAGCAAATTCTTCCATATACAGATGTAGTGAGATGGGCCATTGAAGAAATTCCAATTACGAACAGAATATTCTGCACTATTGATGGGAGAGTTTTCGGTTCGTTTCAGCCTAATGATTTGAGACAAATGTACCATTTGCCCGAACCAGAGAAGAAGTATAATAAAGCATTCCTGGAGAAGTTTAGAGATGAAAATGAAACTGAGTCAGAGCCTATACGAGAATGGAGACAGAACCCGGTGAAACACAAACATGAGTCTTCGGGTAAGTACTCCGTCAATTCCTTATGTTCTCCTTATTGTTATGCTGGAGCTATGATGTGTCGAATGTGGGGATTGCATGATTCTTCAAAATTTTCCATAGAGATGGTACCTTTGATGGAAGCAGCATGCAATAGTGAAATCATGGATTGGGGGAATATATTATCGGATAAGTTAGCAACTGCTACTCTTGACTTCAGAAACAAATCCCGTGTTACTGATAGATTCATCCCTCCATTTTACTTTAGTGCCTACATTTTAGATACCCTCTGTTTTAATTCCGAGTTTCCTGTGTTAGGATGGAGATGGACTCCACAGGACCCCATGCCCATTCATATATATCACCAGAAATTATGGAAAGCCCATTATAAACACCACCTATATCAAGTCTGCAATGGATTCATGCTACCTATTTACTATGCAATTTTTGATAGACCTACTCCTAAGATCTCCTCTCAAGCAGAGATTGACTTGACAGCCTTAGGAACCTGGTTCGGAGAAGAAAAATTAACTTATGTAAGAGTTTTCCGCAGCCAGGCCAGACCTCATGTCCTCCCCTTGTATATACCAGACAAACTTTTAGCTCGAGAGATAGCATATCAGCTTACATCCGCATCGGCTACAAAGACTCTCAGGAATTCAAAGAAGCAAGTCTGGCCTCCTTTCCCTCTAAGGTGTGGCGTCTATACTCTGCGTGATTATAAACACACAGAGAAAGAGGCGGAAAAGATTAATATATTAAATCTCGCCACTCTGCCTAACAGACGCTTTGATCCGAAAAAGGTCGTCTATAATGTTCTAGATCAGGCCAAACTCACTAAATTTGAACATAAGGAAGACGAGTTTGATGACCTGTTCTCCTCGGCTGAGTCGATATTTCAGGTTCAAGAGATAGCTAAAATAAGATACCATGACGACGGGTTAGTTGAATTTAACAAACTTAGAGAGGAGAGGTTGCAAACTCTGCCTCTAGATTTGTTAGCCACTGCCCCGATGATACAATCAAGCGAGCCTGAGCAGCAGCTTACCAAAAAACCTCCTGCTACATTCGAAATCTTTGAAGAAGTCCAAAGAAGAGAGCAGGAGGAACTCCGGAGGTTAGAACAGGAAGAGCCAAAGAGGAAAGAACAAGAGGAAGCACAGAGAAAAGAACAGGAGAGAATACGTGATCAGGAACAGGAAAGACAGCAGGAGCAGAGCAGCAAGGAGGTGAATGTCGACACTCAGATTGACCCAAGATTGCTCCAGGAATGGTAGCAATTTGATTCAATTATAAGCAATCTTGAGAGCTCAAGGGATGCCGATACATCCAAAGCGGCCAATACACAGGATACAGCATAAAAAAAGGTTCCAAGCAAAGGAACCAGTGGTTTATCCCCGACTAAAGAATTAGAAATAATTCCCAAGGATCCTTCGGATCAAATTATTTTGCAGGTCGAGGATATTCCTCCATTGGATGTTTTCTATAGCCCAAAACACAGGGCTGTAATAAAGCGACAACGGAAAAGGAGAAGGATTGATCAACCTTCCCTGTTCCCTGAACAAACAATAACAGCTAATGTAGTGTGAAAGGAAGAATTCAACCCCTCCGATGACCTGACAAAGTTGTCCCAATATGCTGGTGCCTATTCGGCAGCCACCATGGATAAGGCATCAGAGGTGAGCAATTTTTTGAAAGAAAAGGATCAAGCGATCGCTTCACTACAAACACAGCTATTGGAGGCACAACAGAAAGTAGATTCGGAAGCGATTCAGAAACAGAAAGAATTATCGGAGGCATTAGAAAAATTGAAAGCAATGAATGAACAGATGGTAAAACAAAAGATGAGAAAATTTCTCAATTAACAGCTCAAGTAGAGAAGTTCAAGAGTCTTCCCCAGCCTGCCAATTTCAGAGCAGAGGAAATACAGATTAATAAGGCACTAATAACACAAATAATATTGTTGTGTCATGAAATTGCCCAAGTTGAACCTCTGTGCGACATAACAACATCTATAATAAACAAATCAGTTGATGCCAGGCAGGACTTAGAGCAAGCCGATGAGACTTTAACGGATTTTCTTACTTGGTAGAACACTAATGAGGGACAGGCAACAAACTTGCCTAAAATCTTAGAATCCTATAAAGAAATTCTATTCATGGAGTGGCAGTCCCAATTGATGAAAGCAGAGAGAGCGGTTTCTAGATGAAAATTATCTACGAACAATTTGATTGACTTGATTAACAATACTCTCTATTTATCTAACATGATCTCTCAATGTACACCAGGTAAATTATTATCAGCCAAGACATTGGAACAATCATGTTGTCAAGAGCTAGAAAAGAATGGGAGATTGATCACAGGAATTAAAAGTTTAACTTGGGACACCTATTGGTTGTTCCTAGTAAAACCATATAGCCAGAAAGCCGCCCTCAAATGCTTAACGGATGCAATCGGGTGTATCATTCCCGATATACACGATGCCACCTATGCTGCTCAAATCAATTCTCGTCTTAGCCGCCCTCAAGAAGTGGAACCAATGCTGGAAATATGCCAACTCAGGACAAAAGGCAAACAGCCAGAGTGATGAATCATGCTGCTGATTACCAGATTGCTGTGGGGGAGATATTCAAGATCGGGTTATACCAATTTAGTAGCATTTTAATTTTGTAGTTTGTTAGCTTAATTTAGTATTTATAGACCCTTTCATGTATTTAGAAAGGGTCGTAAGTTTTTGTATATGACTGAAACCTGAAGTTGCACTACTGTACTTCAGGCATATTTTTTTTATGAAAACTGGACCAATTTTTCCAAATTTTGATAACGAAGCTTTTATGTGGATGTGCACTACTACCTTTATTTAAAAGTATTTCTGAGTCAGAAGAAGGAATTCAAATTGCGATTGACGTTGGGAAAGATTTGCAGCTCATATGGTACTATTATCTATGTCTGAATTTATTCTTTTTATGTAAATTGTTGTTTGATCATTCTTGCTATTATTGAATATATGAATGCGTTTTAACAACAGTCTTTATACTTTCCACTACTGGATCTTTACAGTTTGCTATTCTTCTAATCATTCATGTATTAGTAATATAAAAAGATAAGTGTAACAATGTTTTATCAATTACTTCGTTCAACTATTTGAACGAAGTAATTATTATTTAAATAAATGTCTTTGTTTATTGAATAGTGTCATCTATATGCCTATCAACGAACATAGATCACCAAACGTTGCACTTAAGAATAGAAGCTTCCCGGGATAAAATAGTCATTTACGTTTTCGCTTATAGATTAAGTCCTCCATTCATTATCACTTATTAGAAAACCAATCATTCATCTACCCCTTTTATTCATTACTGGGAAACTGGTCCCATTATATCCAGTCGGAGCCACCATCCCAAACGGAAAAGGAGATGTATTAAGGTCCGGACCGGGTGGTTATCCCACGATGTTGATGTAACGATTTTCGGGGCATCAACAGGTACTTATACCATCGATTTCCCAATACGCACTCTGCTATGGTGTGAATACGCTCCACTGCATACCACAACATACAGTCCACTCTAGTTTGCAATTTCGTTATGTTTTATTTCACATTAAAGTAACCACCATTTCATTAACGCTCCATGCGTTCCATTCAAATTTGTGAAGATCATTGCTTTTAGTGACAGCGTATTGCATTTTCAGAGACGGTAAAACAAAAACATTCCAGACAGAACTCTCGGCAATTACATACAATAACGCCCTCTTTCAAACAATAACTGACAATTTACTGCTACAGGAAGTTTTTCTTCTTGAAATCGATCCAGGGTGATCGATTTACCAATTCCATGATTTCAAATTACAAAAGTAAAGATCACATAATGAACCTCGCGTAAATTGAATTTCTTTCTCTATAAGCTAAACACCATTCCTTTGGCATATAATAAACTTACTTTCAAAGAAGAACGACTTCTCTTTCACACAAATTCAATCTTTACGCAACTCAATAATTGACCAAGAAAAAAACAACCGGCTACGTTGTCAATACTCAAACATAATACAACTTTCCGTGGCCTCGATTTCCAATAAATTGGCCCTTACAATTGCCCGGCGCCTTATAGCCTTGGCCGTTCAAGCCCGTTCAATCACACTCTCTCACAATCTCAATGTATTTTTCTCTCAAAACCCCCTCCTATTTATACAATTTTAAAAGTAATCTAATTTAATGCTTTATCCCTTCAATTCCTCAACAAACCCCAAATCTCAAAATCTCTTAACATCTCCTAAAAGATAGATCTTTATCCTCAAATCTTCTAACCACCTCAACTGACTCCATTATTAATTCTTAAATAGTTCAGAAACTAATTTCTCTCACATTTACAAATTCTCACAAATAATTAATCACTCAAAATAATATTAATATTTACATGAAATTTAATATTTCTTCAAAATATGAAACCCCCTAGCTTAGGTAAAATACAAGGTGTTTTTTTCGGAGCTAATGCTCCTGCATCAGATACACCATATCAACACATAAACATCATTCACATGGACAACATATATAAGTGGAAACCCATAAGGGAGAAAACCACATCTTATTATTGTTGTGATGCAAAGGAAAGCTCCAACTCCCTCTCACCACTGATTTTCTGTAGGCTCCAACCCACAGGAGGCTCCTACCTCAATTTTTCAAGCTACAACTTGCAAGGAAGCTCCAACTCCCATCTACTTTCTGCAAGCTCCAACCTACAGGAGGCTCCTACCTCAGTCAGCTACAACTGACATCTATCAAGCTACAACTTGATAGGGAAGCTCCAACTTCCTCACTCTTTCAAAAGAAAACAATTGATGATTTACTTAGATATCAGCTCTGTTATGTTCCTTCTTTCCTGCTATCCATTAGACCTCATATCTGCCCTATATCATCTCTGCATCTTCTCAGATTCTCTATCAGTTCCTCCTTCTTCTCTGCCTCACTTCTTCATTTCTGCATTCTTTAAAACCTCCTTATGCATATAAATGTGATATCATTTATATAGTTCACCTCATGATTGTTTGTATTCCACAGGGAATTCAAAGTGAACAACCATGACTCTTTGACTTCTTCCTTCTCATTTATTTGTCCAGCTCATTCAGAGGAATATAGCAATTTATACAAATTTCAATTTTACAGTGGAGTTTTGTTTGCCTACCAAAGACTTTCTTTTGCAACACAAAAAATTATAAAATCAATTAAAACATTTACATTCACATTTTCAGTTACATACATCAATTTCACTCAACCCTTTTTCCGGCCTTTGGCTAGCTGGTTTTTTCTTTTCTGCTGTTGTCAAGTAACTGTTCTACATAGCTCTGCTATTCACTGCAATTGTGTATCTGATGCATATATAATTGCTTTACAGGTTTAGCCCCAAATAAATCTCAAAGTCTCATGCATATAAATATGCCTCTCCATTCATTTTTCTTGGACTGGTAATTAAAACAAATGTGTGCGGAAGCTTTTATTTTCACATCTGCTGGTTATCAAAACCATTTAACCCCGTTGCACTCTCTGATTAGAGCAAGTATTAATAATGATATGTGGAAGCTACCTTTCTGTTCTTAACACTATGGTCAGAACCCAACAATAAAATAACATTGGTCTTCATATACAGAAGCTAATTTTAATGCTCTATCGTTAAAAGCCATAGTCAAGTCCATTTCATGAATATTAAACGTTTGGCTTTGTTAAACCAACGCACAAATGCATATATCAACAGGGACTTGTGGGCCCATGTCCTCGTTCAACGCATATCATAACTCTTCATATTATATGTTGGTCTATATAACATATAACAAACCAACAATAAAACTCTTGCTTTTCCACATATGTTAACATATACGATGCCTTCAAACATTATAATTAAACCTTCGATGTTTCGACTTAATCCCAGGGGATAACGCATATAAACGTCCTTGGCCCACAGCTCATTCGACTCATATCAACATAATATATATACCTCCATATATATATATATATTCCCAATCAAATATTACAAACTTTAATAAGCCGTGGACTTATATTAAGACCCCAGCAAATATTTAATCAGAATACCTGTTCCAATAACGCTCGGGCTATGGTTAAAATATCAACCACCGTTATATATTAAAGTTTGGGCCCACAATTCATGTTGCTATATACATCGACCTCATGAGCATTCATATTTCACATAAAATGATGGTTCTGATTAATTCAAAGGCCAACACATATTAAACTAAGAACCCCAAACATTTTTGGGTCCCACAACAACTTATAACCTAACTTCTGATCGCGGTCCTTCACTTGCGATCCAACGGTGGTCACAACATCGCATTCTCAACACCAAGATCAACAGTTATCGCATTGTCTATTGAACCGAACTTTAACTCTAAAAAATAATGCGAAATGGGTGAATTTGGAATACCACCTGGGCCACGTGTCAAGCAAAGGCTGATATCTCATTTTATTTTGCAATACCATATACCGTATATTTATTATGCGAATACCACCGGTTTGGATTTGAAACTAGTATTTACTGTTCAATGGTAAGGTCCCACCATTTATTACCAATCAACACATATCATATGGAGCCTTCAGTCCTTTATTAGTCACCAGCACATTATGAAAATTCGCTCATACATAATTCTGAATTTGATTAAAAACCAATGCCGACATAGAATAACAATTGGGGCCCACTTTAACTTACCGGCTTATCGTTTATGCAACTTAACTTATAATCCAACGAACAACCTGATCTCGCGCTCCAACTAAACTTTGGACGCCCATCTGACGGCTGACGTGCAATATCGCACAAATTAACTGCACGACACTTAATTCTCAAAAGTTACGCGATGTAAGTGGTTTTTGAATACCACTCATTTACACGTGTCCTCCAAATAACAATATCGCGTTTGAAAAGTGAAAACAGCTTACCAATTGAGGAGGTGTGTGATACTACTAGTCTTGTTTTCCCAAAACCGTCTTTGCTACTCATGGTTCCAACATTCTTCATAGTTCTGCTTCATCAAGTTTAACTCTGTGGTTTAACTCTATGGTTTAATTCCAATAAACCACACGGCTACTCATATAAATATCTTAACCCCCTATCATTCACTTCTAAGGGTTAACTTCAATAAAGCACATGTATGTTCATGGATTGCACTTCCATTTCAATTATATCAATGTTTACCCAATTGGTGCCTCTGTACTTAAATTCTTCTTGATTCACTTCACTGACTGTTCTGGTTTCCCGCTTCATTGTTTCTTCTCTTCACGATTCTGCATCCTAGTTAAACCCTTCCAACATACTTATTCTCTATTCATGGTGATGCTGCACTTCAGTTCAGAGTTCCGCCCTATATATTCCGGCCTTTCTGCAATTAAAACTCCAATCTTCATCTCAAATCACACAATCCACCATATAATCAACCATATAATTAGTTCTCTCTGTCCCATCAATTCGTTTGTACATTTACTCAGTCTTTCCAAGGATATATAAAAAACCCCTTTAACTTAAATGGCCCTTTCAACCTCACTACTGTAAAACTCCAGATCTCCAATCAAATGGTCCTTCTACTACTACCTCTATTTCATGTCTGTCTCCTTTGTGTTCCTTTTCTGCTTTCTTACTGATGCCTCTCTGCTACTTTGCTGCCTCTGCTTCTTGTCTTCTACTTTGCCTTATTGGTGGTTCAGGTGCTGCACCTTTGTGCTCCTTTTCCATCAATGACAATATTTCCAACAGCCTCTCCCTTTGGAATTGATGGAAATACTCCACCAATACTCCAATACTTCCTTCAGGACTTCCTCTGCTTATCTTCTTTTTCTTGCTTTTCCTCCCCCTTTGACATCAATGGAAAAGGGTTGCACATCTCTCAGTGTAGATTCTATCTTTGAATTTCCTCTCTCTGAGTTTTGTTTAGGCCCTTCTTCTTCTGACTTTATACCTTGCTGCTCCAGACTGGTGTGCATGAGGTGTTGAGAGAACACTTTTGAGGATTATTGAACTTGAATATACACTGTAAGTTGATAAAATCCCAAAGCACAGACTCCTTGCACTTGTATATAGTGTAGGTGATGATAGAACAACCATATATAATCAGAGATGCATCATTGGACCAAAGCTAAAATACTGAGAATGCTTCAAATATACTTCAGTCTCTAGAATGATCTTCATTAGAAATACATATCTGTTGAGGAAGAATGTAGATGGAATATGTCTTCTTCTACAATACACATCTGCAGTACAACATCTGTTCGATTATAAAGATGCCAATATATATTTTATAGATGGGGTTCACCTTTACTGCCTGATGGTGATGATAAGAGCTAGGCTGCTGATAAGGATATTTTACTTAATAGCTGAAAGACCCTTGATACTCTTTTCAATGGTGACATACTGGAAATCCTTTGATCCTGAGGACCTGTGCTATACCACTGCTCCGCTGATAACACTTGGTATTCTATTGATAGGCATGCTGCTTGTACCAAATACCCATTGATACTACTTTCACTTTAGCTCACACATGAACCCATAGTTAAGACAACCTTCATAGTTTTTACTATTGAGCTCTCCACTGTTCTCAACAACAGTGATTATATTACTGAATTTGATCTTGGGATCATTAACATTTTTCTTAGTCTGTCATTCTGGTTTAAAAGAATGTCATTGCATTTTCCTTTCTAGGACTGCTCCAGAATCATTGTTGCTTTATATACAATTCAACTGTTCTAACATAACGATCTTCAGTAAGACATCTTCAACTTCTTTACTAGGAATCTTCATGGGCTGATCACTCAGAGGTTTATCACTTATTTAACTGCATTCCTCCAAGGGGGATTTTAATAGATGAATGATGTAATTATATAATGATTATAGACACTTCTCTTACTCATCCTTCTTAAAGACATTCATTGTTAATTCTAGCATTATGATGAACAATGTGATCATCACTTAATGTGTTGGTGTCTTCTTTAGCTTACATGTTCATGGCTGATGTTCTCTCTAATACCATGGCTTCTTGTTGTCTTCTCCTCTTCAGTTCTCTGTTAGAGAAAATGTCCTTTCCCTTACTGATCTTATAGTTGTTCTCATTCCAAGGAGCGTTTCTTAGACTACTTTCATGGGGACTATCTATGAACTTCTCCCCCCCTGGGATGTTGCTTCATATTTATCACTGGTTGGATATTTTCTTTTCTTCCTAGAGCAGCTCCCCCTGAGACTATGATAGATTCATTATGTTATTGAGGTAACAGGCCCCCTTTCTCTTTTCCTTCCATACTTTATTGGGGTTCTTCATAATGTCTGCACTTCTTTTTTATTCATAGTTTTGATTGATTTGATTTGATTCCATCATCTGTCTAGAGCTCTTTAATGTATATGGTAGTTTATAGTCTTTTGCTTTGTGACCAAGCTTGAGGCATACATAACATCTTATTTTACCAAGGTATGTTTGAGCTGATGTGCAATACTTTGTTCCCCTTTTTTAATACAATTTACATTCAACATATTTATGTCCAAAATTATTGCATGCATAACAGTAGCCATGGAAATGATTTGTGTACCTTGTGAAAGATTGTCCTTTCCATTTGCTTGCTTGAGGGGTTCTTCTTATTTTCTGCATCCTTTGCTGGTTGGACTGGATTTTCTTTGTCTTACAATATGCTGCAATATGTCCAGGTTTGTGGCAAGAAAAACAAGTGATGCTTCTCATAGGAGGAAAGAACCTTCTTTGACATCTTCCAAATTTATTCAATTCATATTCAGGAGTGTATGAGCCTTTTTTAGCTGACTGTTTCATCCTCTCATTCTCTTTCCTTTCATGTTGCTGCTTGTTTTTTTTTGTTTCTTTGCACATCAAGTTCTTGTTGGCTTCTACTTTTGTAGGAATCTTTTGAGCTGCTTCATTATCCTTTACAGCTTTTACAAAGATGATATTCTTGTTATCTTCTACCTTGGACTTACTAGTTTCTCCTTCATAGCCTATCCCAGTCTTTATGAGAGGAGACCTTTGAGCATTTAGAATTTGGTCCAACTATCCAGAGCTTTTCATTTGTGGATTATTCATTAATAATTCTCTTTAGGTTTTTTCTAATTTCTTTCTCAGGTGTTAGCCACCCATAAATTCTGTTATATCAAGTGGTGGCTAAATGATTTTGGATAGCCTTCAAGAAACAATTTCATTGCTAAATTTTTTTGATGTTTAAAGTCTTTTAATAAAATCCTATCCTTTGGGTAATTGTCACTACTTTTCCTCTTTTCGACTCAGAATTTCTGTTGTCATTACATGAAGAAAAACTGCTGCAAGTACCATTTTCCTTTCCCCCTTCTTCCAAAAACTAACCTCATTTTAACCCCTTCCTCTCCCATAAAAAACCCTCATTTTCATGTTTCTCCCTTGTCCCCTTCATAAAAATCTCTTTGATAAGGTTTTAAGACCTTTCCTTTGCCTTATCGAAACCCTCAAACTCCTTTAAAAATCCTTGAAAATCCATAAAATTCATTTCTCATATATGGTAGACTTAAGCCCCTTTGGGCTAAGTCTTTAAACCCTTACCCTTCATGCGCCCTGGTGCTGGGACTAAGCGCCAGCCCTCCAAGCGCTTATCGCATCACCCAATTCCGATTAGCCCTTCCTTCTAAACCCCCAGTCATATGTTTTCTCATATAACTCGTGGCCCCGCAGCCGGGTGCCTAACCATATTTTATATATATCCCGCCCCCGAAAATATTGAAACCTTATGTTATTTTGAAACTTTGGGCGTTTTATTATTTTCTAAGGTTTTCTGCCGGTCCGAAGTTCAAAGCACTCTCCACCGTCGATCTAATCTGCAGATCGACGACGCGCAATCCATTGCCCCGATGGTCCCCGATAACCACTGACCGTTGCAAAACTACGCGGTATTCATCGCACTGCTTTTGAGCGCGCGACGATATTTTTCATTTTGCAGCGATTCCATACACCGCTTGACGCATGGCCTGAGCACTGTTCACAAAACCACTGTCCATCGTGCGTTAAAGATCGGATGTGGACCCGGCGCGATATTGACGTCCATCGTCCAATCTGAGGCTGCTCATTAGACGGTGATCGCTCACCGAAGAAGCCCGACGGTTAACCAGGATACGGCATGGTCATTAGAGCATCTCCGCCGTCGATCTGATCTGCAGATCGATGGCCCACAATTCATCACCCTGATTCCTCTACTTTTACTTTTTTCCTCCACTCTTGGCCGTCGATCTCTGTGCGATCGACGGCTACGATTCAAATTCCTTTTCGCTCTCCTCTGACCTCCTCTAAATCGATCTCGACCATTGGATGATGCCATCCAACGGCCATGCTTCCTCCACGTGCCTTCTGAAGTAGTAAACCTACACATGCATGGATTTTATAATATTTGTTCATTTTTTGCAGGGTTTAATGGTTTTTTTGGCTATGTCTGAAGAAATTTCAGAAGCAAAGGGTGACGATCCTCCAGCCTCTGATCCATCAAAGAAAATCATCTGCAGATTTGAAATTCACATTTCATCAGTGTTTCATGAGGCATTGATGCCATATCATCCCTGCGCAGCCTTGCACACCAGCAAAAAACACAATAAATAAATCACAGTCAGAAAAGTATCAGTGCCAAAGACAAAACATATCAGGATAGAAAATTGAAGACAGATCTATAGGGATTATGGCTAAAAATGGATTATCATAAGCCTAAAAAATGGTTTAAAGAAGATCGTGAGTTTTTATATCATATAGAAATCATACGCTGCCACATCAGAGGCTAATTAAATTCCCAGCCACCGCAGAGCCACCTGCAGCCTCAAAGCAATAAAAAAAAGGTCAAAGTTATTACTAGACCAGGAGGTATTTTGCATCAATACAGCTGAACAGTTATTTCAACCAAAGGAACTTATGGTCAGCTGTCAACAGAAGTTATTACAAGGATAATAAGGAGCCTTGAAGTCAACAAATTCTTTCCAGAAAACCTAATAGTTAATGTAAATGATTTTATACAGAGGATACCTATGTAAGTTGCTTCATTGAGCCCCCAAAGGCCAAGAAGCCATTTAAGTCTGTATTAATTATTTTTAGAGATATTTTATCAGAGTCCACCTCCTCTTTCTTCTATAAATACTACTGCAGAAGAAGAGTTGGTGTTGGTTGATCACTAGTTGTAATATTGGAACTCTCTGAAATAATACATAGTCTGTTGAAGTTGAAGAAGAAATTGAAATCTTGGAAGCCCTGATGATGTTGTTACATACTTGTTACTGAGAAGGCTCTATCATTGGATCAATGAGCTTGGCTGTTGGTGAAGTATTAACTGTTTAATGTTTTTCCCTGTTTTCATTATGTTCCATAATTTCTTACTATGGTAGGTTGAAAGTTTTAGGATAAGAAATGACTCCTGGAAGCACCTTAGACCTGTTCACCCTTCACTGTTTTATGTTTTCTTCGGCTGAAGTATTTTAGAGTCTTTAACCTCTCTCTTTAGTCTTCATGCTTGTTTATTTCCCTAATAGTTAGAATAGTTGGTTTCAGCATGATTTATGGTTTTCCCTACTTGTCTGTTGCCACTTAAAAACTGTTACTGAAGTCTCCCTTTGAAGTTTCCTGTTTACAGTGAGTCAAGGAGGTTTTTTCTGATCTTGCCCTTTGTCCTTGCTTAAACAGTTGTCTTAAAGGTCTTTATAGTTGTAATCATAGATGTGTTAGGTGTTCCCTCTTCTCTGACTGCAATTATCAGTGAATTTTTTATGTTTTCTAAGTCATTTGAAATAAAATCATTGAGGAAATAGGGTGTTCCCCGAATCTTAGATTTCATTTTAAAAGTTGTTTTGAAATCATTATTTTCTTAAAGGTGTGATTTGTAGAATTTATGGTTAGCCCTGTCTACCAAATAGCTCTTTATTGTTCAAATTGTGATTTCAAATTCCCTTTGTTTGAGAATTAAATTTCTCTTTCCAAATCATTGATGTCCATCTCATTCCAAAACCAAAGGATCCTGCGACCAAGTTAGATTTTCCCTCTGATATCCCATATCCATTAATGAGTGTGTTATGACCTCTTCTTGACTCCATTGCCCAATGAACTAGATGTTTCTCCACTCTATATATCTTTCCTAGACCTTTCATGTTTTGCTGTATCAATTCAACCAAACAAACAAACAAACACCTGCACTTAATAACTAGTCTAAAACCAATACTCAAAGCACACAAGATAAACCTTTGAAAACAAACATTTGAGAGATCCCTCTATGAGAACAGGAGGACTAGATCCTGGCACTCTAAAGATTGGTTCTGATGTTTCCTTGTCTTTTGATTTGCCAAAGTATCAAAACACGAGACACCAACATCAGGCACACTACTTCTTCTTCCAATTTCTCACATTCTAGGCTTTTCTCTCTCATTTGTTGCAGCAGAGCATCTTCTACTTTCCTTTCTTCTTCAAGTTGTGTCTTTAGGCCAAAAATTTCTTTCTTATCTTCATATTCTTTCTCATCACATATTTGCACCAATTTCTTTAGGTCTTTGTTTTCATTCTTTAATCTTTCTATTCCAGTCAAGGCTGTGTCAAGTTTTCCTTTTTCCTCACCTGTAATTTCTTCATGGGACTTGCTTCCATTCACACTAGCAGGTACCTCATTTGATTGAACATTTTCCTTTTGACATGAATTTCTCTTCTTCTTAATTCTCTTGTCCTTCATGACAATGCAGTCCCTAGTTTCTACTTCATGCATGAAATGCAATCTATCCCAGATTTCTTTTGCAGAGGTTAGATCCATTATTAAATCAAGATCCTTGTTATGAAGATTGTTATATATCACACAATTTTCCTTGGCATTTCGCTGTTGTTCTTGCAAAGAGGGAGAGTCGGAGTAGTAACCATCACATACAAGTTTCCATACCTCAGGTTCATAATCCATTAACTCTGTTTTAAACTTATCTCTCCATTCAAGAAAGTATGTTGTACTTAACACATGTACATTCTGATAGTCCATGACTCAACCAGATCTCCTTCAAGCTGTTAATCTTACACCAAAGGAACCTGCTCTGATACCAATTGTTGAACCCTTAGTTAAACTGAGAGGGGGGGTGAATCAGTTTAACACATTCATGGACTTTTAAAAATTTCCTTTAAACTTATTTACAGCTTCATTTCATGATGAACATAATATGTGAGCAATCTTAATTTGTGAGCAGCAAGTTTTAAGTAGATTAGAAAATGTAGTAACAATCTTAATATGTGAGTAGCAAGTATTAAGCAGATTAGATACACCATATCAACACATAAAGATCATGAACATGGACAACAGATATAAGTGGAAACCCATAAGGGATAAAACCACATCTTATTATTGTTGTGATGCAAAATGACTCAACTCCCTCTCACCTTTGATTTATATAGGCTCCAACCCACGAGCTCCTACCTCAGATACCTGACTACAAATTATGACTCCAACTCCCATCTATTTTCTGCAGGCTCCAACCTACAGGAGGCTCCTACCTCAGTCAGCTACAACTGACATCTATCAAGCTACAACTTGATAGGGAAGCTCCAACTTCCTCACTCTTTCAAAAGAAAACACTTGCTAATTTACCTGGATATCAGCTCTGTTCCGTTCCTTCTTTCCTGCTGTCCATCAAACCTCATATCTACCCTATATCATCTCTGCATCTTCTCAGATTCTCTGTTAGCTCCTCCTTCTTCTCTGCCTCACTGCTTCATTTCTGCATTCTCTAAAACCTCCTTATGCATATCAATGTGATATCATTTATAGAGTTCACCTCATGACTGTTTGTATTCCATAGGGAATTCAAAGTGAACAACCATGACTCTTTGACTTCTGCCTTCTCATTTCTTTGTCCAGCTCATTCAGAGTAATATAAAAATTTATACAAATTTCAGTTTTACAGTGGAGTTTTGTTTGCCTACTGGAGACTTGCCTTTGCATCACAAACAATTATAAAATCAATTAAAACATTTACATTCACATTTTTAGTTACATACATCAATTTCACTCAGCCCTATTTCCAGCCTTTGGCTAGCTGGTTTTGTCTTTTCTGCTGCTGTCAAGTAACTGTTCTACATACCTCTGCTGTTCACTGAAATTGTGTATCTTTTGCATATATAATTGCTTTACAAGTTTAGCCCCAAATAAATCTCAAAGTCTCATGCATATAAATGTGCCTCGCCATTCATTTTTCTTGGACTGGTAATTAAAACAAATGTGTGCGGAAGCTTTTCTTTTCACATCTGCTGGTTATCAAAACCATTTAACCCCGTTGCACTCTCTGATCTGGGCAAGTATTAATAATGATATGCTGAAGCTACCTTTCTATTCTTAACACTATGGTCAGAACCCAACAATCAAATAACATTGGTCTTCATATACGGAAACTGATTTTAATGCTCGATGGTTAAAAACCATAGTCAAGTCCATTTCATGAATATTAAACGTTCGAATTTGTTAAACCAATGCACAACAACATATATCAACAGGGACTTGTGGGCCCACATCCTCGTTCAACGCATATCATAACTCTTCATATTATATGTTGGTATGTATAGCATATAAAAAACCAACAATAAAACTCTTGCTTTTCCACATATGTTAACATATACGACGCCTTCAAACATTATAATGAAACCTTCGATGTTTGGACTTAATCCCAAGGGATAACTCTTATAAACGTCCTCGGCCCACATCTCATTCGACTCATATCAACATAATATATATACCGCCATATATATATATATATTCCCAATCAAATATTACAAATATTAATAAGCTGTGGACTTATATTAAGACCCCAACAAATATTTAATCAGAATACTTGCGCTAATAACACTCGGGCCATGGTTAAAATATCAACCACCATTATATATTAAAGTATGGGCCCACAGTTCATGTTGCTATATACATCGACCTCGTTAGCATTCATATTTCACATAAAATGACGGTTCTGATTAATTCAAAGGCCAACACATATTAAACTAAGAATCCCCAACATTTTTGGGTCCCACAACAACTTATAACCTAACTTCCGCCCGTGCTCCTTCACTTGCGATCCAACGGTGGTCGCAACATCTCATTCTTAACACCAAGATCAATGGTTATCGCATTTTCTATTGAACCGAAATTTAACTCGAAAAAATAATGTGAAATGGGTGGATTTGGAAAACCACCTGGGCCACGTGTCAGGCAAAGGCCAATATCGCATTTTATTTCGTAATACCATATACCGTCTATTTGTTATGAGAATACCACCGGTTTGGATTTGAAACCCGTCTTTACTGTTCAATGGTAAGGTCCCACCATTTATTACCAATCAACACATATCATATGGAGCCTTCACTCCTTTATTAGTCACCAGCACATTATGAAAATTCGCTCATACATAATTCTGACTTTGATTAAAAACGAATGCCGACATAGAATAACAATTGGGGCCCACTTTAACTTACCAACTTATTGTTTATGCAACTTAAATTATAATCCAACGAACAACCTGATCTCGCACTCCAACTAAAATTTGGACGCCCATCCGATGGCTGATGCGCAATATTGCGCAAATTAACTGCACGGTACTTAATTCTCAAAATTCACGCGATGTAAGTGGTTTCTGAATACCACTCATTTACATGTGTCCTCCAAATAACAATATCGCATTTGAAAAGTGAAAATAGCTTACCACTTGAGGAGGTGTGCGATAATACTGGTCTTGTTTTCCCAAAATTGTCTTTGTTGTTCATGGTTCCAACATTCTTCATAGTTCCGCTTCATCAAATTTAACTCTGTGGTTTAATTCCAATAAACCACACGGCTACTCCTATAAATTTCTTAACCCCCTATCATTGACTTCTAAGGGTTAACTTCAATAAAGCACATGTATGCTCATGGCTCACACTTCCATTTCAATTAAATCAATGTTTACCCTATTGGTGACTTTGTACTTAAATTCTTCGTGATTCACTTCACTAACTGTTCTGGTTGTGCGCTTCATTGTTTCTTCCCTTCACGTTTCTACATCCTAGTTAAAACCTTCCAACATACTTATTCTCTGTTCATGGTGATGTTGCACTTCAGTTCAGATTTCCGCCCTATATATTCCGACCTTTCTACAATTAAAACTCCAATCTTCATCTCAAATCACACAATCCACCATATAATCAACCATATAATTTGTTCTCTCTATCCCATCAATTCATTTGTACATTTACTCAATATTTCCAAGGATATATAAACAACCCCTTTAACTTAAATGGCCCTTTCAACCTCACTACTGTAAAACTCTAGATCTCCAATCAAATGGTCCTTCTACTACTGCCTCTGTTTCATGTCTATCTCCTTTGTGTTCCTTTTCTTCTTTCTTACTATTGCCTCTATGCTACTTTTCTGCCTCTGCTTCTTGTCTTCTACTTTTCCTTATTGTTGGTTCAGGTGCTGCTCCTTTGTGCTCCTTTGCCATCAATGACAATATTACCAACAATGACTACATAAATAGTAGTTCTTCACAAGCTGGCAATGGAGGCAATCAAATAGAGGTTGGTATGGATGACTACCATGGAGACAATTTTGTTAGATGCATTCAAAAATGATGATCAGCTGGGGATGATGCTCATATCACTGACACCTTTTTCGAAAGCCTTAAATTTTCTTCCACCACCCCTCTCTTTGGACCTGGCGATTAGTCAAAGTCTACCTAGTTGGGGATAGCAATGTTACTGTACAACTTGAAATCAAATTTTGGCTTGTCGAATGCATGTTTCTCGGAAATTTTGAGGTAAGTTACCATAAAGTACTCCCTTATATAAATTTGAGAAATATAATTAGTACACAATGAACATTAAAAATGCTCAATTTTATGAATGTTAATAATTATA
The DNA here is from genome assembly GCA_034641835.2 of Pinus albicaulis. NCBI lineage: Eukaryota > Viridiplantae > Streptophyta > Pinopsida > Pinales > Pinaceae > Pinus > Pinus albicaulis. Next base: position 49,928,409 of record CM076583.1, read on the forward strand.
TCGGCATTAATGTACATTTATTAATATTTTCCATGATCACCAACTACAGATTATTCAAAGATAAGGTTATTCCGAGTGATAATGTCTTTCTTGGTAGCTACGAAGAGGCAAAGAAATTGTTGAAAATGTTGGGTGTTGAGTACATATCATATCATGCATGTCCAAATTATTGTATTTTGCATAGGAGAATATGCAGAGAAAGAGATATGTCCGAAATGTGGGCATGACAGGTATGATAATTCAAAAAAGAAAGGTAAATCACATGGTCCTCCTTTTAAGATATTGAGGCACATGCCTATAATCCCATGGATTCAAAGGCTCTTTCATTGCAAAGAATTAGCTATGTTGCAGGGATGGCATGCCTCACACAGAAGTGAGTTGGGAGTTATGCGAATCCCAACTGATTCAATAGCCCTGAAGCATATAGAGGATACATGGCTTGAAAAATTCAAGGATGAAGTACGAAGTCTACGACTCAACATAGCCATGGATGGCGTCAACCCTTATTCCCTCCAGAACACCAACTATTCTGTTTGGCCTATAGTAGTGATCAATAACAATATCCCCCCATGGTTGTCGATGAAGAATGAACATCTTATGTTGGCTCTCATAGTCCCTGGTAGAAGACAAGTGAAGAATATGGATGTCTACTTACAACCACTGGTAGATGAATTGAAGGAATTATGGGATGGGATAAATGTATATGATGTATCAAGACCCATCACAGTAGAGAGGAGTTTTACATTGTATGGCATATGTGCTTACACGACACATGATTATCCAGGCTTAGGGATTTTCTTTGGTAAATTACATGTTTATTGATTTTTTTATATATGTAACAATATTATTTCACATATTAGTTATTTAATTCATTGTAATTTTCCTGATCTTCATTATATTCTTTAACGTGTCGTGCATATAAATTGTATACAATAATCTTGCAGGTCTTGTAAAAAAAGGGTATTTTGGATGTAAATGCTCTAGACCTTCTTTGAAATCTAGATGGTCCAAGGACCTACGAAAGCCAGTGTATGATTTCTCCAGGGTATTCCTCCCAGAAGAACACCTTTAGAGAAGAGCAACATCCACTTTCAATGGAAAACGAGAGAGAACCCAAAGGCCTCCAATAATGACACTAGAAAAATGGCTTAGAGCATATGAGAGAGAGAAGGAGACTCGAGTTCATAGAAATGTTCGATTCAAATGATGAGCCTATTGATCCAGGAGGATCTTGATCAGTACAAATCGACAAAGTTCCAAGTACAGTCGACGTCTAGTTCAGTCTCCAATCCGCTAGTTTCGTCAGTGTCGTCGTCAAATTGATCATTGTCAGGTTCACGGCCTGTAAAGGTGTAATTTGATGTATAAGGTTCATGGTGATGTAATGGTCCTAGACCTAACACCTAAGTGCTAAGACCTAATCATAAATCCTAAGGTATAATATTAGCACTATACATCTAAATCCTATGTAAAATTCCTAAGCCTAAAACCCTAGCACAAGACCTATGTTCTAGTACAAAAGATACATGTTATTAAGCCTATGGTGTCAAAACCTAGCACTAAGTCCTAAAACTTATGCGCAATAAAAACCTAAGTCCTAAACCCTATGGTTCTAAAACCTAAGCATTAAACTTATGTATTAAAACCCAAAACACAAATTAATACAAATGTACGGGCTTAAAACTATGGTGTAAAACCTTAATTATAAGGTTCGGGAGTTGGGATTATATATATAACTTTATATTAAAGTTAAAAAACCCACAGCGCTAGCTAACCATGTTGTTATGAAAACTGTGTCGGAGTTGATATAGCATGTGAGAAAATAGAAAACCGTGTCAGAAATGTTAAGTTAACCATCAGGAGTTAAACTGTGACCATGCAACCGCTAGTTGGAAAACCGCCCGTTGGGAGATTGCATGTGACATGTAGCGATGGAACCGTCGGGGTTAAGCCATGACCGTCAAGCTCAAGTTGTGACCGCTGGGCTTAACCACTGATGTCAGCATTGTTCACATGCTCATCAACAACTCTCCACCCGGTTAGCCTAAATGTCGGGCTAAGAATTTTATAATATGGTACAGTTTTGGGTTTATGTATTCAATATCAGTGCTAAGGTTCTTATCCCTAGGTTTTAGGTTCATGAACATGGAAATATATTATTCGAGACCTTAATCCCTAATTTTGTTCAACCAACTCCTAAATGAAGAAAATAGAGGTTCGAGTTCACATTATATAAACCATGACAAAGTTTTATTGAGGACATAGTGTATTTGGAGTTCAGTTTCAAGAGAACATAAGCAGTTTTTTTTGCAACATTGCTCAGCCATCGGGTGTCGGAATTGAGCACAGAGAAAGGCGTCAGAAAGGCGAGAGAGAGTACTTTCTGTTTACAGAGTCCAGAAGTGCCTGCAAGCACAGTTATTCTGATTCATTTCTGTGTAAATAAAATTCCTCAAGATCAATCCTAATTAAAATGGACACCCACTTGAAAGCAGACCCAGAGATGTAGTCCACTAGGGATGAACTTCGTAATCAAATGTTTGCTTATTATTCTATCTGTTTATTGTTTTTATTTAATCATTTATTTGCTGTTAATTTATGTCGTCTTTAATTAAAGCTTACTTCAGTTAACAATCAATCTAAAGGAAAAACTAATCAAACTACCTAAGCACTTTATTCGATCACATTCAGATCATATTTGGTATTAGAGCAGGTTGTGATTTGTAATTTTTTTGTCAGTGGATGTTAACTAGGTTGGGATTGAAACGTGGAAAAGGCGAGCTTGAGGAATTCGATCCAGAGATCGGAAAACAGAAAGTCGTTCATCAATCAACGATGACAGGGACTGAGACCATTGAGACTCCTGAAGCTAATGAAAAGAGACCCATGGATGAGAATCAAATCCAATAGATGTTTCTAAATATGCAACAAATGTTGGCAGAATTATATGAAGACAAGAAGACGAGAGATGCAACCTCATCGTCGAAGGCATCAAAGAAGGAAAAGGGTAAAGGCAAGGCAGATAAATCTCCTTCTCCTCCATCATTTCTGTCATCTTCTTCTTCCTCTTCTACTTCTAGTTCTGAATCAGAAAAAGAAAAGAAACCTAAGAGTCCACTATTAAAACTTGATGTTAAGTTCGAATTACCTGTGTATGATGGTGAAATAAACCCTGAGAAACTAGATAATTGGGTAAAACAGTTAGAAGTCTATTGTCGTATTCAAGATATTACTGATGATAAGACAGAGATCCAATTAGCTACTCTTAGAATGGGGTACTGCTTTGATCTAGTGGGAAAGTAAGACACAAATAGATTTAAAGCGTAAAGGAAAAGTTATCACCTCATGGGATAAATTTATTAGAGCTCTAAAGAAACAATTCTATCCATTGGGTCACACACAACAAGTTGTAATTGATTGGCAGCGCTTGCGACAAGGTAAGGGACATAATGTTCAAGAGTTCACACAGGAATTCAGAAAGAAAGCATTACCACTTGGTATTTCTTTGGACACAAAAGAAACTTTGTTGAAGTATATTAGCAGCTTGCATTCATATTTGTAGCATACATCATTAATGTTCAATCCTAATGACTCTGATGAAGTTTGTGTTCAAGCTATTTATGTCAAATCAGGTGGTATACCTTTCAAGTTTACACCAAAGACATCCAAGCACATGGAAACTGAAGACAACAAAAAGAAGGGAAAGTCAAAGGGAAAGAAGACTGCCACAGCTCAGAAGGAAGATGAAATACCTACCAGTACATGTTGCCAAAGGATCGGCCATGATGAAGCTAGGTGTTGGAAACTTCATCCGGAACTAAAGCCAAAGAAGTTCCAAATGAAGAAGGGTGAAAAGAAGGCTGAAACAAAAATCCAACAAGGCTTAGACTTGGGATCCGATTCAGGTGATGAAGGCAAAGTCACTACTATGGTTACAACAGGTAAAATTTCTGATGCTAGTACTTCTAATTCTTCAAACATCAAATGACATAATGAAGATAAGATAGATACATTGTTCGATAAGGGATCACAGGCAAATTTTATTTTTGAGTCATTGGTTAAACAATTAGGTTTGAAAACACATAATCATCCAAAAACATATCCTTTAGGATGGTTACAGGAACAATCTCAAATTTATGTTACCAAACAGCGTCGGTTAAAATTTGCAATCACAGCTAACTATATCAACGAAGTGGATCTAGATGTGATACTGTTAGACATTTGTGGAATTGTCTTAGGTAGCCCTTATCTCTATGACTGTGATGCAATATTTTATAGGAAAGAACATATGTATCATCTCAAGAAATATGGGATTAAATACATCGTTCGGGCACATAAAATCAAAGATCACTTAAATTTAATTAATGCTAATCAGATGAAGCGCTTAATAAGTTCAAGTAAGAGATACATACTCATGTCGATAAAAGAGAAAAATAAGGACCTTAATGATACTTGTTCAGGTTGTGAATTTCAGTATGAAGGTAATTTGGTTAAAAAGGTAGATTCATTTCAAGATCTAGTTAAAGAACCAAAACATCTACTTAATAAAAAGGAAATATCACATGAGATGCAGTTGATGTCTGATGCCCCTAATAATGGAATGTATCACAAGTTAGTTATAGAGCATAAAGAAATAAAGCAACAAATTCTAGAGAAGATTGGAATAGAATTAATGCGACCTAGTTCATCTCCATACAGTTCACCCATAATTTTGGCTTATAAGCGAAACAGGACATGGGGAATAAGTGTTGATTTTAAAGTTGTTGATTCATTTAAGCAGAAAAATCTCACAACATAAATCTCAAATTTTTTAGATCATCAACATCCATATGAATTTAAAACAAATGTTAAAGGTTATGCAATGGAAACAATGATTCACATCGATTATCAGCTGCTTCAATAAATTCAGTGAAAATCTACAATCTCACCATTATATTTGGATGAGATTTATTTAGCAAATTCACTTAGAAATAAAGAACAAGAAGGGTATGATAGCTGATAGGATGAATAGACTATCTTTGATTACTTCAGTAGTACTGCAGAATAGTTCATTGAAATATGAAATATATGTGGAACAGTATAGAATTGATGATAATTTCAAAGAATGTTATGAATTTCTAACTCATGGTACTCAAATAAAAGAAAACAATTATCATTTTGATGACATGTTGTTATATTATTTGGGTAAGTTGTGTATACCATAGAAAGGAAAATCGCAAGTCATTCAGAGAGGCCATTCATCTCAAATACAAAAAATATGTAGGGAAATATGGAATCAGTTGAAAGAGAGTCAGACCAAGTCTAAATTGCGCCAAGACAAGCAACAAGTCGATCATCATTTTTAGGTCGACGATCAAGTATGGTTGTATGTCATCAAAGTCAAGATGAAAGTGAGAGAGTTGTATTCTCACTTATTGTTTGCTTAAAATAAAGCTTTTGTGGTCCAAAAGCTTTCAAGTGGAGAGGATTGATCCAAGAGGATCTTGATTAGTATAGATCGACAGAGTTCCAAGTACAATTGACGTCCAGTTTAGTCTTCAATACGCCAGTTTCGTCAGTGTCGTCCTCAAATTGATCATGGTTAGGTTCATGAGCTGTAAAGGTGTAATTTGATGTATAAGGTTCATGGTGAGGTAATGGTCCTACACCTAACACCTAAGTGCTAAGACCTAATCATAAATCCTAAGGTCTAATCTTAGCACTATACATCAAAATCTTATGTAAAAGTCCTAAGCCTAAAACCCTAGCACAAGACCTATGTCCTAGAACAAAAGATACATGTTATTAAGCCTATGGTGTCAAAACCTAGCACTAAGTCCTAAAACTTATGCACAATAAAAACCTAAGTCCTAAACCCAATGGTTCGAAAACCTAAGCATTAAACCTATGTATTAAAACCCAAAACACATATTTAAACCAATTTACGGGCTTAAAACTATGGTGTAAAACCTTAATTCTAAGGTTCGAGAGTTGGGATTATATATATATATATATATATATATATATATATATATATATATATATATATATATATATATATATATATATTAAAGTTACAAAACCCACAGTGCTAGCTAACCGCGCAGTTATGAAAACTATGTCGGAGTTGATATAGCATGTGAGCAAATAGAAAATTGTGTCATAAATGTTAAGTTAACAATCGAGAGTTAAACCGTGACCGCGCAACTGCCAGTTGGAAAAACGCGCATCAGGAGATCGCATGTGACAGGTAGCAATGGAACCGTCAGGGTTAAGCTGTGACCGTCGGGCTTAACCGCCAATGTCGGCGCTATTCACATGCTCAGAAAAAACTCTCCACCTAGTTAGGCTAACCGTCGAGCTAAGAATTTTATAATATGGTCTAGTTTTTGGTTTATGTATTTAATATCAGTGCTAAGGTTCTTATCCCTAGGTTTTAGGTTCATGAATATGGAAAGATATGATTCGAGACCTTAATCCCAAATTTTGTTCAACCAAATCCTAAATGAGGAAAATAGAGGTTCGAGTTCACATTATATAAACCATGAAAAAGTTTTATTGAGGACATGGTGTATGTGGAATTCAGTTTCAAGAGGACATAGGCAGTTTTGTTTGTAGCATTTCTCAACCATCGGGTGTCGGAATTGAGCGCAGATACAGGTGTTAGAAAGGTAAGAGAGAGTACTTTATGTTTACAGAGTCCAAAAGTGTCTGTGAGCACAGTCATTCTAATTCATTTCTGTGTAAAAAAAATCCCTCAAGATCAATCCTAATAAAAACGGATGCCCACTTGAAAGCGGACCCGGAGATGTAGTCCACCAGGGACAAACTCCGTAATCAACTATTTTATTGTTCTTCTCTCTGTTTATTGTTGTTATTTAATCATTTATTTTTTGTTCGTTTATTTCATCTTTCATTAAAGCTTACTTTAGTTAACAATCAATCTAAAGGACAAACTAATAAAACTACCTAAGCACTTCATTCGATCACATTCAAATCACCTATGTTAGATGATCCAGAATTCTTTGACACCTATGTTGATAAATTGCCCATTGGGATGAAAAGGAAATCTATATTTTATAACCTCCGATATTGGGAGCACCTTAAGATTACCCACTTATTAGATCCCATGCATATATTTAAAAATGTTTCATCTTCTTTATGGAGGAACATATCATTGAAATAAAGTGACACATTGGATGTTAGGAAAGATCTTATTACTTCAAAAACTAAAACGAAAAATTGGCCAAGATGATTAGAAAGTATAGCATCAAAGGCAGGCGCTACTCCCATCTAATTTATGGTATTTCAAAGAATGTGATGTCCCATGGTTTTTTAAAAAATATGATCTTTCTTTGGCAAAGGAAGGTATAATGTGTGTGAGGGTGCCATCTTCATACGGGTCTTCACTACGACGTTATTTCACCGTGGATGACCATTTTTTAGGGTTGAAATCGCATGACCATTTGAATCTTCTAAGAGTACATATAGTGTCAAACGCATGATTTTATTATTTTTTATATTATTAAATTTTATCCCATGCAGGGATCATAAAACATAACTAATTTTGTATGTTATTGCACGTGTTTATAATTTTGTAGTGTCATTATCCTTTGATTGTGTGTGGGTGTGTGAAACATGAATTCCCTCAAGACCTAGGACGTGCCATATCTAAATTATTTTCATTTGTATGTTGGATCACGTCAAAGGAGATTCATGTGGGTAGCATTCCACGATGGCATTAAGATATAGTTGAGATTGTTTGTATGTTTGAGAAGGAACTGCCGACGAGTTTCATGGACTTGCAGGTTCATCTTCTAATCGACCTAGTAGATGAGGTTGAATTAGTTGGGGTGGTTTCTTATCGTTGGATGTTCTTCCTAGAGAGGTACATGAAGAAATTGAAAGGTTCTGTTCGACAAAGGGAAAAACCTAAGGGGTCTATGGCAGAGGGGTACATAATGTATGAGTCTTTCTATTATGCCAGTGAGTACATCAAGCAGATTGACAACAGACCAGGTGCGGTGATTTGGAACGATGAAAGGGATGAAGACAAAAGAGAAGGGGAGTTGCTCCAAACGAGTGGAAAAAAGCACTTGATAAAGAGTAAGTGACTTATAATTTTTCAAATTTACACAAAGTAAATATTCATGTTGAACTTCAATATAATGCATATTTTGATCTCTATGTACTATATAATGTCGGTTTGATTTCATCAGTGAATGCAAAAATTGAAGTAATCAATAAATTTGTTCTTTACAATTCTGAAGCAACACAACCGTGGGTCGCATTGTATGAAAAAAAGAGGATGAAATGGGATAGTGACAGGAAAGAATTCATACGGTTGAATGGTAGAAGTGTGCCTTATCCCAATCATTTAAAAGAAAATATGCCAAAAATATGCCCCAACAATTGGGTTGCGGACCACGTCAGAGAGAAATGTGGTGCAACCAGTCATTACCCACATGTTGAAGAGGATACGCTAAATGTATGGATTGGGTGAAACAACTCGGTAATAATCTATTTAATTTATATGTACATTTGAAACTTAATAATGCACCTTTAAAATGTAATTACATCTATATTTCATATTTTAATTGTTGGGTTATTATAAGACACATGACACTATGATTTTTTGAACTTTTTTATAGGTGCATTTGTTCCCATCTATGTGGGCATATGGAAACCATTTTCGCACAGAAAATGCCGATGATGGAAACATCACACAAGACTATGGATTCGAAGTCGAGTTCTATCAATCTAGTCGATCTAGCCACCGTGATCAAAACATAGTACGGGGAACGTTAGGTTATGTCGGAAAGATACAAGAGATCATTGAAGTGGATTTCTCTTCTTTCCGATGTGTTATTTTTAGGTTCAAGTGGTGGGACACCTTTGATCGTAATAATGTAAAGGAAGATCGTGATAGTAGGCTTATATGTATCAACTCTAGAAAGATGTGAGATGAAGCTAAGGAGCCCTATGTTTTCTCCAAACACTGCAACCAGGTGTTTTTTTACCCAGATGTGTTGGATAGGGATTGGTGGTTCGTATTGAGACATGACCCTAGATCAAAACATATTTTTGAGAACAATGTGTTATCATGCCATGCAAGCTAGAAGATAATGAGGGTGATCATGAGAACCGAGAGTGATATGGTACATGTGTTATTTCATCAATATTTATACTTTTGAGATGGGTTTTTCGAAACATTATAATATGTATTTTGAATTAATTGGTAATTTGCATTGTGTTAATGTTAAAATCAATATTTCACTTGATAATTTGCAATTATGTTGATCTCAAAAACAATGGCGTATTGTATAATTTTTTTTTTTTTGTATGTAAGATCATAATAAAATAATGATAATTCTAAAGTACATGAATTTATTTGCATTATTTTCTAAACTTTATTATGTTACAAAAATTCATATTATTTTAGATTTATTATTTTACAAATTTAAAAATTTAAAAATTTTAATAAAATCATTTCACATTAATACAACTAAAATTTTCACATTAATACAATTACAATTTTACATACAATTACAATTACAATCACAATTACAACTACAATTACAATTTTACAATTTCACATACAATTACAATTTTACAATTTCACATACAATTACAATTACAATTTTAGAATTTTACATAAATTTCACAGTAATACAATTAAAATTTTACAAATAGTTTACGTACAACTAGATTTAGATTTAGAATTACAATTACAATTTTACAATTTCACGTACAATTACAATTTTAGAATTTTACATACAATTACAATTACAATTTTAGAATTTTACATAAAATTTACAATTACAATTACAATTTTACAAATTTACATATATACCATTACAATTACAATTTTAGAATTTTAGAAACAATTAGAATTAGAATTACAATTTTACAATTACAATTAAAATTACAATTACAATAACTTCACAATAAATTAAATATTACAATTACAATTAAAATTTTACAAATATTTTACATACAATTACAATTAAAATTACAATTACAATTTTAAAATTTTACATACAATTAGAATTACAATTACAATTTTACAATTTTTTATATATACAATTACAATTACAATCATTTCATAATAAAATAAATATTGCAATTACAATTAAAATTTTACAAATATCTTACATACAATTACAATTACAAATACAATTTTACATACAATTAAAATTAAAATTTCAATTACAATCACGACATAATATTTAATAAATATCATGATCATTTAATATTATGTTAATTAATAAACATCACGATCAAGATAACCATCGTACAAACATCATATTCGACTACAAAACACATTAAAATTCGCTAACATCATCGTGATCATGATCATCTAACAAAACACAATTAGCATTGTATAACATCATCACAACACAAACATAAGATATACACTCATGTAAAATAACTACTATCACGTACACATATATTTGCAAGTTGCACATTAAATGAACATATCTAACATGACCTAACAATATACACATCATGATGATCACCAACATGTAAATTAAGTACAACTGCAACATGAACATAAAATACATGGACTATATATATATATATATATATATATATATATATATATATATATATATAATGTCAAAAATATACAACTGTAATATAAATGTCATATATCAGCTGGTGTTACATCATCAATAACAGTACTAGTCGAGGCCTGCTCAGTCAATGGTGCAGCCTCAACAAGCTCAGATACATGCTGATCATCACGTGCCTGTTGATCTGGTACTGGTGCGTCATGCTGATCAGAATCAACTGTCAGCTTCTCATCATGATTACTCGACATGGTCGATGGTCCATCCTGCTCATGATCATGAGTACTGCTGGATGCTGCAGGCTGCTAACTTGATGTGGCCGATGGTCCAGCCTGCTCTCCATGATGATCGTGATCATCAGATGATGTGTCACTGCTCGTAGACCGTCGATCACGTGTTGCGTCTTGACCATGCCTATAACATGCACGGGCCCTCCTCAACCTTGTAACTAAGGTCGTAGCTCCTACGACATGCTGCAACAGGCTGTACATGTCACGCGAGATGCCTCTCCACATATACTAGCCTACTATTGGCCTGTATGTCTCTCATAGTAGTGGGTCTGACTCCCGACTCAACAAAAAATGCATAGATTTGGTCAGCCAACTCCATACTCAATATACTATCAAGCCTAACGCACCTATCAAAAGGCGGTACCGGCACACCAGCAGGAGAAGGTCTATCTACACCGGCCTCATGATCCTCGACATCTGCCATATCCTGATCGTCATCAGGATCCACACCTAGATCATTTGGTGGCACTGGCATGCCATCGCCATCAAAAGACCCAATGTCTGCAAAATATATACAAGTACACAACAATAATTAGACAATTTCATTAAATAGTTTAATAAAAACAAGTTAAAGAACATGTTAGAATAAATTTAAATAAAACAGTAATATTACCTTTATCATCTGGTGGCTCATCATCTGTGAAGAGGATTTTGTCACACTCTCGCCAATCCAAACCAGTATAATGATAGGGGACCATAACGAAGGGATGCTTGTCAACACTGGCTAGCAACTCCAGTGCATCATGCGATATCCTAGCGGAAAACTTAGTGTCGGCCCTCTTGGGCATCATCTATCCCCACATGTGCATCCTTGCATCCATCATCGACCTACGAGGTTGCCGAACAAAATTAGGCCTCGCCTATAGAAACCTCTCAAAAAATTAAAAAAAAAATAACTCTGAAGAAAAAGGGAAGTTGACCCTCCCTTGTGCATGAGCACGGCATCGATCTAAGGCTGTACAGAACTACCGCAAAAAAATGGTAGACCACCTAACAAGTCGTGGCTCCTGTACTAAAGAATCAACATAATATAGAAGAAGGAAACAAATGCGTTTCCCGTTGCTGGTGCTGTGTGAAATGGTCGAAATCAGAAGTGAGAGGCACCTCACCTCCTCACTACCAAATGCAACAATACGTAACTGACCTCTGGAGACGTTAAAATCTGAAGGAGACAATATATCCACGCTAATGTATCTCTGGAAGTACACCAACTGAATCCCTGCTACATAGCCAACTGGAACCTCTGGGAATGAGAGAAAATCAACCCCTCTCCTTGATATCCATGTAATGAAATAGATGTCCTCCTCAGTGAGGGCATACAACTAGTTATGACCAACCTAGAAAGCCTATAGGTGGGCATTCCACTTGCAGATAAGATGTCACAAAAACAAACCATGGTCCTTTAGGGAAGTATCCTCCTCATAGAACTTGAGGAGGCCTACTTTCCTCAGGATCCCCTAGGTAGTTGTTGTAATAGGGTGAGGGTACGCATTTCTCTCCCTCTCTCATGCCTTCCATAGGCGAACCATGTTATATTGGTCTGCATGTTGTTGCTTTTGTTCCCTCTCTTCTCTCTTTTAACGTCTCTAAATGATTGACATATTAAATACAATTTTTTTATTAAATGAGACATCTATTTAGGAATATACATATATAATTTTTTTTGAAAAAAAAATATTGGGTGTGCTAAAAAAAAAGGCATGCACCGGTCATGGTGCGTCTTTTATTGTCGTGCACTGGAGGCGGTGCACCAAAAAATTTTCAGCACACCGGAGGCGATGCACCTGCAAATTTTAAGTGCACCACCCTCCTGGCATTGTTCCAAATTCAATGGTGCAATGGTATAAAATTCCACACTGTTGACTATGGACTAGTGTCGGGAAGGCGGTGTGTTGACCAAACTATACGCCTCGGGGCATATAGTTTGGTCAGCGCACCGCCCTCCTGACATCAGTACATAGTCAACAGTGCGGTCTTTTACCAAGCCACACCGTTGATCAAGTAGAAATGTCGGAATATGGTGCGCTGACAAAATTACCCGCCTCGAGGCAGATATTTCAGTCAACGCACCACATTCCTGCTATTCGACAGGGTCAACGATGCAGCCGGGTAACCGATCACACCGTACTTTTTTAAAATTTAAAAAAATCCTTGTGCGCCTTTTGGTACCACCTCGAAACTGGTGTAGATACCATTAGCACCAGTGAAGGTGTGGCCTATAAATTTACAGGAAGCACTGCGAACCGGTGCAAGCCGAACGGCTCAAGCACACCACGCATGGATTTTTTTTTTTTTTAAAGGATAATTTTAAGCTAATTTACAATTCTAATCTGCTAAAAGGCTTAATTATGGGAAAAAAAGAAAAATACCTGTACATTTGGCCGTTAAGGAGGCATATTGGCTGTATAATTTGAAAAACTAAATTTGCCCACCATTTTGCAAAATTCAAAATGGAGATGGTGGGCAATGCACAATAGAAATGTGTGCAATGGGAGCACTGATGTCAGGGCGCCTCAGACATGGAAAAGTTGCACTGGTTCTTGAGAGCTATGGAGCACTGAAAAGTGAAAAATGTGATTTTTTTTGTCGTTTTTTTTTTATCTAACCTTGTTCCAGTGCACGGGTTTTTATAGGTGCACTAGTGTGGTTTCTAAAGACTGCATCGAGCTATTTCAGTTTTGGCGCAGGGTTTTAGGATGCACCGGTACGAAATATTTGTAAAGAACCGGTACGCTATAGTAATAAGACACATCAGGCGGGTTTGTATGGAGTGCACGGTGTCCCAGCATTCCAAGTTTTTTGCACACCACTGCTTTCTCTAGTTGAATGCACTAGTACGGTTTAGGGTGATAAGCGTACCAGATGAAAAACATCCACAAAAACCTCCACCCACCAACCTCCTCTAGTAACCTCCACTGCAAACGAATGTGTGGGGTATTTTTAGAAGGGGTTCCTCAAAAACATCCGCTAGAGGGTCTTTTCCTTGTAGTGACCTGAGACAATCTCATAAGATTTGAAGTCACTCCTTCACCCTACAACATCTTGGTAGACTTAAACTTATCCTCCAATACGAGTACTCGATTATCGTTCTTATTATAGAACAAGTTCTGAAGAGGCATCCACATCTCATGTGCAGTGTTCTTCCTGGACAAATGAGGTATTATGGGATCCTTCACACCATCAAGGATGATGAATCTCGCCTTCTCATCCAATTCCTCATGCACTTCCAACTCCTTTGGGTGAGTTGGCTTCTTGATGGCTTTCTCGGCAAACTCCCATATCTTGTTGACCTGCAAGACCAACTTGATCCTTTCCTTTCATGGAATATAGTTCGACAACCCCTCCAACCTATCCTCCTACTGGAGACTAATCTACAACTTCTACATTGTAGTGATCCCTTTACCTATAATGTGACCAACTCCCTCTTAATTTGTACTTCATTGTGCACTATGATGATTCAATGTCTTCCAAAGTAGCTCAGACATGCTTTGATACCATATTGAATTTCCATCATCTTGGGTCTAGGTTAGAATCTTAGAATCTCTGACGCTACCAAACCAATAATCTAAACAAAGCCTACTTTACACAGTAGAACAATATAAAGTAGTAAATCACACATGCACAAGTATAGACAATTTTTTACAAAATATTGTAGAATAATGTACAACAACCCAATCTTCCTTATATTAAACCAACTCAATATACAACAGTCTTAGGGATCCCAAACAAGGGATATAATATACAATGAAAATTGTGTTGCAGTCTCTATGTCGTATCTCATGCTACCAGTACTTCGCTCCCATTATGCTCTCTAGCTTCCCCTTAGTCCATCAAAGGACAACACATATAGTCTCTAGGAGGGCTACCTCTTATCATTGTTGCAAGTCACTTCTGCTACAATAAAAATAGTCTGATCCAATTTACTCTTCTAGTTTGGGCAACACTTGAGCTCCAATCTGCCAATCTAGTAGCATCTTTCGTCCATCAAAGAGCTACACATTAGGCTCCCACCTTCACCTGACACACAAATTTCAATGTACTTCTTGTCATGCTGATCTAGGGATACTTTGGGCTATCAACATGTTTCCCTCCAACAAAAAAATGATGCCCAATACAATCACTGCAACATTTGCTTCTAGTTGAGGTCTCCAAATGCCCAAGTGAGCCTCAACACATGGCACTCAAAGGATGCAACCAAAACTAATCCAAAATTGGTCAATACTTTGACCCAACACAAGAAAACTCTGGCTCCAAGTTTGATATACCATTGTTGTCCTTGACTGTTCCTAGTTATGGCACATGGCACATTGTAACAACCTTATTAAATACCCACAAAATCCTTTAAATGGATTTGGCCTTCCCTTGGAAGGCTCCTCTCCTGCTTTGCTATTGTTTTGAGCACAAACCAGCCCCAAAACAACCTTATGCAACTCTGTTTAAGGTTGGTAAGGCTTGCAGCCTACTTATAACATAATTTTGGGTGCTACCACTGCATTTCCCATGGCCTATCCACCGTTAAACACCTTCAGATTGGCCTAGAACTCGTCCTCTCTTACTCGGCCCTCCTGCACAACAAAATAGGTTACCAAACGACCTTGAGAGATGCCCTAAAAACCCTCTCCTCCTCGTTGATCTGCCTCCTTTTTCTTGCGGCCAAGACAAAAATCTCTTTATCCTCCAACGAGCTCCTTATTTTGGATGTGTTGCACCTTTGGATGTGCTAAAATGATGTTCACTCACCTTGTATTTATACCATATATAAGGGCTTCCTCAAAATGTCATCATAGTGCTTGACAAGTTGTCATAAGGCTTGTTAACATCAAGCTAAACTTGACCTTGTGCCACCATGCCCACACATAACTTTCAAAAATTCATAACTCCATTTCTACAACTCAGAATCGGATGATTTTTTATGCATCGGATTCATCTCGACAAGTACTATCATCCTCATCCATCGCATGTCGAAATATATCCATGCTCTTGGCCCAAACAATGATGGGTGAAAAAACCCAACCTTGGGTTCCAAGCCCACAAGTGAACCTTTTGGTGCTCAAACCTCCAAACCCTGAACACTATGGCTTGGAGTACCTCCAAATCTAATAAAAAATCAACAAAAGAGAATTACAGTAGATAGGAGAAGCATTAAGTAGTTTGAGGTTGTAGATAGGAGGAATGGGTAGCCCGAAGTTGTGAAATATTGAAGTAGGCGAGGGAACAAATTCTTGCGAAATAGGAGGAGCTACAAGAGATGTGATGGGAGAGATGAATAGAGATAATGGAACCCACCAAGACTCAGAAGGAATTCGGTCACCAGAAATGCCAAGACAGTCAATCACGATGATTGATAAGATAATTCCCGTGTATGAGGAGAGATGCATTTTGTCATGAGGAAGTTATTTCTTGAAGATGATTCATTCCCCACAAGGCAAATACCACAAGGAAGCTACGATGTTATCTCTCTCCCTAACGTCCCCCTAGTACTTTGTCAAAATCATGTCAATTTTATTTCAAATTTAGTTAAAACATTGAAGTTTCAGATTGTTCATAATGTATATACAATTGGTAGTTATAATACTTCTCATGGTAGTACTCAGTTGAAATTTATAACTTTTTCACAACGTAGTTCGCAAAGCTTTATTTTAGTTCTTTTTGGTCATACATCAATGGCTAGCAATATGGAGGGGTCATTCACTTGGTACCCTAGATTTTCAGGTAGGGGAGATCAAGATGCAAAATAACATTGGTAATTGTGTGAGGCCAATTAAAGGGCTCGGTAGACCCCAGATGATTCAAAAATTATTGAATTTTATACCACTTTCCAGGATAGGGCTCTTAGATTATTTTTTAAGTGGTTGACTGTAACTCCAAATAAGACCCTGGATTTAGTTAAAAAAGAGTTTCGTAAGGAGCATAAACTTCCTCAAACAGTGCAGCAGGGTTTAGCTGAATGATTGAATACTAAACAACACGAGGGAGAAATTGCATGGGAATGTATGCATCATTTCAAGGATCCGGTTGGAAAATTCACCTATCCTATTCATCGTCATCACCAAAAGGATTGGTTCATCAAAGCTATGTTGCCACTCAACAGAATTCCCTTAGCACGATAGAAGATTGATACTTTACAAGATGCGTTGGAGCAGGCTATGACAATTAAGGAAATGGCGAGGTATCCTCATGACTATAGAGTAACTTTTTCTTCTACTGACTCTACTATCATTGGTTTACAACATCAAATCATTGATTTGACTGAACGATAGATGGATATGAACACTATCATACATTCTCGTCCACAAGTTTGGTGCACTATTTTTCATGTTAAAGGGAGTCATGCTACTGAGTGCTCGATGTCGCGAAGTATAGGACATTTTGTTGTACCTATGGGACCAACACCACAATAGCGAGGACCTTTTGGGGTGTTCGCACAAGTTTCAACTAGTGTTCCTCACCAAGGACATACTCAATATCATGTGTTTCCTAATCACCAAGGTACATCTACTAATGAATATTGTGAGATATGTCACACTTATGGTCATGCACCTCGACTTTGTCCTATTTTGCAAAAGTATTCCAATGTTTCAAATAATATGTTTTGTGAATTGTGTGGGTCTCCCAACTACCATATGGATCATTGTAGAGCTTTGGAGGCTCTCGCCAACCGATTATATCGCACTACATTTTGAGTTAATGAATCTCCTCGTGGAAAAGGAGAAGGTGGATTAAGGGGGCAAAAAACTGGAGGTAAAAGTCGAGTACGATGTTATAACTGTGATCAAGCAGGACATGTTTCTCTTGATTGTCCATTTCCTAGGAGGCCTTGGTGTTCTCATTGTTGGGTAAATACTCATGCTTAATGTTGTTGAAAACTTTTGGTAACCTGTGTATTTTTTTTGAAGAGCCTGACATTTCAGGTGAACACTTTACCCATCATCACAGACAAGAAGCTTATCTAATGATAGAAAGAGTGTTGGACCAAGATATATAGACAATGAGAGAAAAATAACCGTTAGAGGAAATGAGATTAAAGAGAACGTTGCATAAATGAAAAATTTGACTATAATTATAGAAAAATAATTAAAAATTGAAATTAAATTATTTAATTATTTAATATGATTATTATTGGAAATATTTAAAAAAGAGTAAGTTATATTAAAATTATTAAAATGAAAAAAAAAAAAATTATATATATATATATAATAAAAAAGATTAAAAACAATATTAAAATATTTAAAAATTTTGATGATCAAATCAAAAAGTGAACATTTAAAATGACTATGAATTAACCATTATTATTATTTATTTATTATATGAAAGGAATAATTAACTAATATAATTAACAAATTTATAATTTAAGGTTATATTAAAAATATTATAATGAAATGAGAAATTACGAAAAAAAACAAAAGATTAAATTGAATTAAAATATATAAAAAAAATTCAATTTTTTATTTGGAATTAGTCAAAAAGATCAACCATTTGAAATGTTATATTATTTAAATTATTAAGTACTATTATTTAATATATATATATATATATATATATATATATAATTTTTATTTATTTATCTTTTTTCTTTTAATATTATTGATTTATTTATATATACTTGTTTTTTATTTTTTCATCATAATTCTAATAATAATTATATTAAATTATTAAATTAGGTAATTTCAATTCTTAATTTTTTTTCTATAGTCATAGTCAAAGTTATCATTTATGCAATATTCTCTTTAATCTCACTTTCTCTAATGGTTATTTTTCTCTCATTCTCTATATATCTTAGTCAAGCACTCTTCTTATCATTAATTAAGCTTCTTGTCCTTGAAAATGGGTGAAGTTGAGCTCTTTAAACAAAATACACAGGTTACCAGAAGTTTTCAATAACACTATGTTACTCACTATGGAAATATACATGCCAAAATACTCATGCTATTGAAAATTATCTAGAATTAATTGCTCGATGGGAAGAAAGTAACATACAAAGGGGTGCTAATTTGATTAATGCAAAACCAAAAGAGGTTGAATTAGTTTCGCATCCCAATATTAAAATTATTACTAGAGGAGGTAAGCGTACCAAAGTTGATAGAGAGGTGCATGAACAAACCACTATAGTAAAGCTTGCATCTCCAAAGAAATCACATGACCCTATTAAGAAAAATAAGTATTGCAAGGATGTCATTGAAATCTTCAAGGAACGGATTTCTTGAGCAAAACAACAAGAAAATGGACAAATGAAGAGTCCTCGATCTCAAAAAGAGGCATCTCAGCCCATTATAGAGTGGTTTAAGCTCTTCCTACATAATATGAGTGACAAGCAGTTATCTGGCCATTTGCATAAGAAATTGAGTAAGTGTTGTAAATGATGAAGAGTTCTTAAAGCGACCCATTTTTGCTAATGTTCTTGAACGACATTCTAGACATGAATGTCTGACATAAAAAGAGAAGAATAGGAAGGGATTTTCGTATTGATGCCTAAATCGGCGAATAACAAAGACACTATGTTGGATCTAGGATCCAATGTGAATATCTTGCCATGGAAAACTTGGGAGGCACTGGGAAGGCCCAAGTTGGTGTTCCCACCTATTCAATTGTGCATGGCTAATCAATATTGCATTCTCCCCATTGGTCGTTTGGAGGATGTAGAAATTGAGATTTCTAGAGAAAATATGTAAGACAATTTTGAAGTCATTGATATTATTGGAAACAAAGATCCCTATCCAACATTACTAGGAGTAGACTAGGCATTTGAAAATTATTCCATCATTTATCTTAAGTGAGAAACCATGACCTTTGAAGTGGATGGATTCAAATTCATCCAACCATGTATCAAGGTCCAAGGTTTACAGAGCTTATTGACAATGCAAACGAGCCTAATTTCAATTGTATCGGTTAACTACACAAAAGAGGGAGGATTACATTAATACTACAACAAATGGTTCTCTGAGTTGGAGTAGTGCTCAATATACTGAAACTGAATCAAAAGGTGTGTTGGATGACTAGCAATAGGGAGATCATGCGCTGCACTCTAAACATTGCGCAACTATTCGTTATGCTCAAAAGATCGGTACAGAAGTAAGGAATTATCCTACTTTTAATGACATTGGATTAGTTGTTAATTTTATTAAACAAGTTGAGTCACATATTGAAGAAATTCAAAGAATTCCTTTGATGGATATTACTTTACAAGCCACCCTTGCGTGATGTTGGGGAGATCACCGCAACAGAATAATAATACTATGACCCCTTATAGTTGAGTAGGTTATGGGAATAAATAGTGATGGTCACATTAAAAATATAATCGAGGGCGATTGAGATGCCTTTTAGTTACAAAGATGTATATAAACTAATTCCGTTGGAATATTTTTTTTCATTTTGACACTATGTCCGAGATAGACCTTTTTTGTACGTACTTGGAAAATGTGTGAACGAACTTAATTTATTTTATAATCTTAAATGTTAAGTCATTTTTATAATGGAAATAAATTACAGAATTGGTATTATTAGCCAATAAAAACTGTCAAATGGAAGGATTTAGTGATAAAGATGATGGGTTTATTTACTTTATTCTCTTGTATTTTTTAATTTTAAATAAAGACAATGTTACTTATTCTTCGGTTGCTAGAATACAATAATACAAAAAGTCAGTGTGACAGCTGCATTTAGTGTTAACTAGTTAAATGAAATTTTATTATTTTTTTTTAAGAAAATACTGAGACATGTAATGTTTTTCTGGAAAGATTATTTTTCCTTATTGTTATTATGGAAAATAAAATTGGTTATGGAAAGTAGTTCCATAAAAAAAAAGTAAAAATGCTGATGGTAAACGTTTGCCAAGAACTGAAAGGTGGTTGGACAGTTTGAACAGTTACCTGCTCCTCTACGGATAAGAGACTCATCCCAGTGAGGAATGGGGGTTCTGTTGAGAGACGAAGGAAGAGAGTGGAAATTTTTCCTGAGCTGGTAGAGACTAGTGGAAAATATTTGCACGACAATATATTAAACAATTGAAAAATCCAATTCATGCGATATGATTTAAATGGAATAGTTTAATTACAGAACTTCTTGCTTACAGAACTTCATGAAAAATTCTTAAAATTATTATTTTTGGCACCTTTGAAGTTTGAGTTTCTTTTCTGTCCTTTTCTTGGCTGCCAACTTTTTCCCACTTCCCCTTTTGCCTTGGACTGTTGGTAACACATTCGTGCCTTAGGAATGGCTTCGTCCATGGTTCTGGGATTTACAAATTCAATTCAATCCTTCATATGTGTTGGAAAACTACTCAGAAATATTTTTACCTTAGCCTTCTCATCTCTAAGGTATGGAACATACCTTAACAGAGAGGTGAACTTGGTAATATACTCGTCCATGGTCATCTATCCGAGCTTCAAGTCATGAAATTCTTTGGATTTCTCATCGTATAAATGTTTTGTTAAATAATTGTCTTTAAAGTATTGCTGGAACGATTCCTAGGTAACATATTGGTCCTCAATGTTGTGAACATTCTTTACTACTTCCCACCACAAAGTGGCTTTCTCTCTTAACTGATATATGGCTAATCTGGCCTTCAGGTTGCTACTGTACTCATACACTTGAAAATATTTGTTCATATTTATCAACCAAGCCTCTGCCACTTCCTCAGCTTCACCATCAAATGTTGGTGGTTTTATTTTTCGAAACTCGCCCTGAAGCTCCACTTTTTCCTTTTTAATTTCTTGTTGATCCGACAGATTGCCAGACTCTGCTTCATTATAGTTTTTGCTTTTTGTTGCTTCACTGTGAAGGGATTATTTCCACTCTGTCAGTGGTGTGGTCCCTTGTTTTTCTCTCATTACCTTCTTGCATGTCTCTGTCAGAACTGGGTTGTTCCATTCCCTGATTTTTCTTGTCTAATAGACTCTTGAGTATCTTTTCTTGCTCTTGCATCAAGCGCTTGTTATCACTTCGAACCTGAACCATTTCTTCCTGTAGATTTTGTATTGTATTCAATAGTATGTTGGTTTGGTGCTACTCTTCCTCCAGAATTCTACTTGTTTGTCGTGCAAGTATCTGAGTATTCAGTGTTGGGGCTGTGGTGAGGCACATTGTTATAAAAACTACCCACAGCGAACGAGAAGTGAAACTGTTGAAAATTTGTAGGAGGCTTCTACAATAGGCGATGTGGCTCGAAACATATCTCGTATCAACGCAGCATTGGAGGATCGACACACAGATTATCAACCAAAAATGATAGAGTTGGAAGGTAAATTACTGTCTCAATCTGTTTCTATTTTGGTAGATCTGGGTGCAAGTCTAAGTTACGTTAATCCCAAAATAATGGAAGTATGCAAGTTAAAAGGTCAGAAATTTAAAATTCCTTTGCTGGTACAGCTAGCCACAGGAGAAAAAAGAAAGGTAACTGTGAAAATTCCAAACTGCACTTTGGAAATTTCAGAACAATAGTTAAACGTGGACTTGAACATACTTCCATTAGGGTCCTATGATGTTTTGCCGGGTATGGATTGGATAGAAAAACATTTGACCTTAGTGGACTACAAAGAAAAGATCATTTATTACAGAATGAAAGATGGAACACGCAAGGAGATTCAGGGAATCAAGAAACCCTTGGAGCTACGTCCTATTACAACATCCCAAATGAGTAAATGTATGAGGAAGGGATGTCAAATTTATGCTATCCAGGTGGGATATGCTAATTCCAAGGAGAAGTCTCCTATGATGGAAAACATATCAGTGGTCGAAGATTTCATGTATGTCCTTCCGAAAGACATACCCGGATTACCACCAAGAAGAGATATTGATTTTACCATTGAATTAATGCCAAGAGCATCACCTGTGTCAAGGGGTCCTTACAGAATGAGTGTTCCAGAATTAACTGAATTAAAAATGCAGTTACAGGAACTGCTGGACAAATAATATATTCATCCAAGTGTGTCCCCTTGGGGAGCACCATTGTTGTTCGTTAAGAAGAAGAAAGGAACCATGCGAATGTGTATGTACTATAGACAGCTCAACAAGTTAACAGTCAAAACTAAATATCCTTTACCAAGGATTGATGATCTGTTTGATCAGGTGAAGGGGGCCACAATATTCTCAAAAATAGATTTAAGATCTGGATATCACCAGATTCGAATTTATGATGAAGACATTTACAAGACTGCTTTTCGTACCAGGTATGGGCATTATGAATTTGTGGTGTTACCCTTCAGGTTAACCAATGCACCAATGACATTTATGAGGTTAATGCATGGTATATTCCATCATTTACTGGATAATTTTGTAATTATATTCATTGATGATAATTTAATTTATTCTAAGAACCAGGAAGAACATATAGAAAATCTAAGGATTGTGCTGGAAATCTTAAGAAAACTCCAGTTGTATGCTAAATTCAGCAAGTGTGATTTCTTCAAAAAAAAAATTCAGTACTTAGACCATGTGTATGTGAGAATCAAACCCAAGAAAATTACCTTGTGGTGGGCCTCTTGTGCCAAGTTGGCTCCCAGGTTCTGTGGACCCTTCCAAATCTTGGAAAGGGTAGGACCTGTGGCTTATCAGCTGGCTTTACCCAGTCACATCCGCATACACAATGTGTTTCATGTGTCCATGTTAAAGCGATATGTGCATGATTCAAAGCATGTAATTCATTGGCAGAATATACAGGTACGATAGAATTAAAAATCCTAACTTAAGTATTATTTCTTTATGAAAATTTGACAAGGAGCTTTTTTTTTTGCAGGTAGAGCCAGACGACGAGTTTCTGGTCGAGCCTCAACACATACTCGATAAGAGAGAAATTATGCTCCGGAAGTGAGTCATCACCCAAGTTAAAGTGCAGTGGAGGCACTTTGGCCCAGATGAAGCTACTTGGGAAGACGAAGGATCTGTGCGTGAGGCTTACCCAGAGCTATTTTCTAAGCTGGAGTAAAACGCCGAGGATGGTGTTACTTCTAGGGGGGAAGTTGTGATAGCTGCATTTAGTGTTAACTAGTTAAATGACATTTATTATTATTTTTTAATAAAATACTGAGACACTTAATGTTTTTATGGAAAGTTTATTTTTCCTTATTGTTATTATGGAAAATAAAATTGGTCATGGAAATTAGTTCCATAAAAAAAGAAGTAAAAATTTTGATGGTAAATGTTTGCCAAGAAATGAAAGGTGGTTGGACAGTTTGAATAGTTACCTACTCCTTTGGGGATAAGAGACTCATCCTAGTGAGGAATGGGGGTTCTATTCAGAGACGAAGGAAGAGAGTGGAAATTTTTCTTGAGCTGCTAGAGACCAGTGGAAAATCTCTCAGTTTGTCCTGAAATTTTCTGGTACTGACTAGACTTGGGGTCTTGAGGTCACAGCAGAAAATATATTGTCAACCTGTACCTTTGAATGGTGAAGCACGGGGGAAAGAGCAGGACGTCATTGCCTCTCTTAAAGGTTGGGTGGAACATCATCAGCAGAATTATATTCAGATAAGTATCTGAGTATTCAGTAAATTTAAACAGCAAATTATTTCTTTTAATATATATATATATATATATATATATATATGTATGTATTTCATTATCAGTATGGACAGTAATTTATTTTATAAAGATATTGTTGTGGAGGTAAATCCCCTCTGCGGACAGAGGCGATCCCTACTAGCCCAGACCGGGTCTAGCAACAATCGTTCACGCTATAGTGCAGGTTCCTAATTGCAAATAAACCAAATGGCGATGAAGGCTTACCTAGAATCCAACGATGTCGCTTGTAGAGAAATTAGCACTCTCGTTCCTTAGCTTCGGCAGATCACAATCCTCACGATCTCCATGATCGGACATCTGCACACGCGAGAAACAAAACAAACGCAAGCGTTAAATCCTATATATGCAACTATATGTCAGTCAGAGAAGACATAACTCATCATCATAATCAACAACAAGAGTGGAACCATAACCAATAGTCGCTTATCATTAATCAATCAAAGAAGAATACAACCATAGCTCTGACGCTGAATTCTCCTTCGGAGGGTCGCCAGCGGAACACGTCTCGAAGAAGCCTGTCGGGGATGGGACAAACCTCTCTCTTTGGATGTCTCGAAAATGATCTCCTTGCTTGGATTTGGCCTTAAGGGAATGAATCAAGGCTCTTGCAGCATAAGGCTCTGATGGCTCTTGGGAACTTGGAGACTAGCTATTCAGCCATTCAGCCCCTTCATCAATGGATGAAGGCTATATTTATAGAGGAGAGGAGGAGGTTGGGATCCCAAAAATAGTGGAAGGGAGGCCTTATCCCTTGAGAGGTTCCCCATAAGGTGGAAACAAGAGGCCAAAGGAGGAAGGCCGTGTTTATTCAGTCGAAACCACTCCTGATGACTCATCCACGAAGTTGTTGCAATCGAAACTTCACCTCTTTTTTTAAAAAAAATTCCAAAAGCAAATTGGCGCGGGTGCTTAACTGGGACAGAGCGCCAATTAGCACGGGCTCAGTGTTAATTTTCCCCCATTGGCGCGAGGACATAATGGGCTACCAACGCCAAGGCAAAAACAGGTGTTTTTAGGGTTTTTCACAAGGAGTTGTCTTCAGGGCAATGAAAGTACATGTTTAGGGGAATGCCATGAAAGTTTTTTCAAGCTATGTCAGTACTCATAGGTCATGGAATAAGTCCTCCAATTGTGCGGGATGGGGAATTGCAGGGACGGTGACAAATTGCTGTGTAACAGATTCCCCCTAAAGCATGAGGCCCGAGAGAGAGAGAGGGGTGAAATGCTTTACGAGAACGTGTCCAACTGAAAACACCGCCGTCGGAAAACCTACGTAGAGAAGTACAACTGATGTCTCAAATACATGATATATACATGGTATGGACGCAACCATCCATAACAGAGTAAGTAAAAATCCAGATCCGAGGCATGGACGCAGCCATCCAGTGAGGATCGGTAAATAGACTCAGGTATGGTCGTAGCCATCCAATCAGCGAGTCATGTAACTAATCATAATAATCCACAAAATCGCAGCCTGGATTATAACAAGCAGAATTCAGGGTCTTGCGCTCCATCTTGACCCGACCAAAGTACAAGTTCAAGCATGCGAATATGTGAGCTGAAGTCGAACATGCAAGAACATCCCCTGATTACCAGCCAATGATGAGAGCTGTTAACAGATGCGAGAGGTACCACCATTAATGTCAATGGTCCTCAAGGTACTACAGGTACAATCTACGGCATGTGAACAATGAGCTGACGTCGAACACCCGCAGAATCACTCTATTGGAGGCCAATGATGAAAACCTCACGTCGAATGCGAAGAACCTGCCATTGAGGCATGCAGGCTCCAAGGTACCAGAAGGGAGTCTCTATATCAGCTTCCTGGATAATGAGCTGAAGTCGACAAGAAATGAACTTGATCGAAGGTAGGCCATAGTGTTTCGCACATCATCGACACAAGACAGAGGAACATAATTTTTTTTGTGAATCACGATCAGATGAGAATCAGAGGAAGGTTGATACTTGCAGAGGTCAACTTCTCTTGAACATATAAATGGCACGACAGTGAGTTTGGCAGCATTTGAAATCAATGGATCAGAGGTCATGGTGACGAGGCAAAGAGCAGATGAGAGGTCAAAAAGGATTACCCAAACCCATGGAGGCAAGTGAACAAATGAGATGAGATGTCCCCAACCCGACACGAATGCAGACAAGTGCCATGTTCAAGAGCGACATACTGCCGACACGACAATGATTGTGGTTCCATTTTCCCCCACCATTTCTGGTGAGTACCCCAATTATTTTGATAACAAGCTTGAAGGGGATAGCATATGCTTGTAATATAAGTTCGTCCTTCGGACGAATCCATCCTAGTACATTTAACGAGCCCTAGGAAGGAGCGACTCGAATAACGTCATTGCGACTGAATCCGATGTCATCAGGGTTTAACGAGTCTGACAAAGGAAGAACTCGGCGTATTTTCACATTTAGAGAGTCTGAAAGGACAGCGGAAAAGTAAACTCCAAAGGTCCCTTTTCGTAAATAGTTCCTCAGATCCGAAAAGGTAGAAAACTATGCCTGAGAAAACCTCCTAGTCACAATAGGCTAGGGTATTCCTTTTTCGTAAATAATCTATCCCAGCCCAAAAAAGGGGTAAACGTATACTGGGTAGATGTCATTTCGCAACCACTTTAATGAGATTGAAATGACAAGGGACTTGGCAATATTTTCAATTTTTAAGAGTCAGAAAAGAGCTGAAAATTGACTCCTCCTAAAGAAACAAGTGGTATAAAGGGTAGCAACTAGTTCCGGCAATGGTGGAACTGCTCAAAACAAGATAAAGGTCAAGAGGCTGGCTAACAAGACCACTCATCGTAGTGGTTCTTCAGGAACGGGTAAAACAACCAAGTGAAGGCATATGATCGGCCAAGCAGATAGTGACGATGGAGTGAGAAAACCAAGGCTCATCTGGCAAAACAGGCTGATAAAATGGCAATCACAAAAGGTAAAATGGGAAAGGTTTCATTTTTACACAAGCTTGAAATCAGGAAACTCTGCCTGAAGTTGGTTTCATTTTTACACAAGCTCGAAACAAAGATAAACTATGCTTGAAACCGGTTTCATTTTTACACAAGCTTGAAACGGAAACAAACTATGCTTGAAAAATTAAGCATGCCCCCATCATGGTGACTCAATTCGAGGTACATGCCCCCCAAGTTTCAATCCATATGAAAGGCAGATGGAGTGAAGGTTCAAATTACGAGATCAAGAGAAAGACTCAACTGGGACTTTACAAGATCTTATCAAAGACTCGAATTGAATGGGAACGTGTTTCATTGTTTTAACGAGGTTGATACATTAAAAGAATTATCCTCAGGACACCTTGTTTCATGGTTAAAGGAGCTTGGCACAAGACAAGGAACTCTGCTCCGACAACCTTGCTTCATTTTATAAGGAGCTTGACACAAGACAAGGAACTCTGCTCCAACCAGCTTGTTTCATTTTTTAAGGAGCTTGACATAAGAAAATTAACTGTGCTACGACAACCTTGTTTTATTTTTTAAGGAGCTTGACACAAGACAAGGAACTCTGCTCCGACCAGCTTGTTTCATTTTTTAAGGAGCTTGACACAAGAAAATGAACTGTGCTCCGACAACCTTGTTTCATTTTTTAAGGAGCTTGACACAAGACAAGGAACTCTGCTTCGACCGACCTCATCATAATGAACAAGAAGTCATCGCTTCCAAGAGTTCCACTCTCGATGGAAGGAAAACATCCTGTAAGTCAGGACCCAATGCCCCCAGCACTTGATGCACAACAACACTATCACTGAGTATAGGCACAGGGTAGGTAGCCACATAGTTGACCTGCGGTGGGGCATATACAATGAGTGGATAAAAACCAGGAATGGATGATGGCAGGCCAGCTACCACATCGGGACCAAAGAACGAAAGCTGATCAATGGTCACGATCCGCCCTTCATATGGAAACCAGACCACACGAAAAAGGGAGGAGACAAGCGCTCCCATGGCATAAGTGTAATCGCGCCCCAAAAGCAGATTGAAATCCAAGGGGCCTAGAACAACCATCACGTCCATATGGATGGTTTTACCTCCCAAAGTAACAGGTAACCTTGGAAGGATCCCTAACGGTTGACTAGTTTTTCTGTTAAACGTCAACAGATTCTGCGTAACAAGCACAAGCGGTGGCGAACCAAATGCTTTCCAAGTATTTGAGGATAAAATACTAACAGATGCGCCTTCTTCTATAATGGTGCTAGGTACAACCAGACCAAAGGCCTGTACTGTTATCTCGAAAGGCACATAAGAGGGAAGGCGATATCCTGCAAATCGATTCCAATCAAAGGAAGCAACCAAAGTACTTGGAGGGGCTACCATCGAACCAAGATGGTATTCCCCTGGTGTTACGGAAGAAGAAGAAGCATCCTCCATGACCTCCATCTCGAAGGCGGGAGGAGTATCCTCCGGGACCTCCATCACAGGAGGCGGAGGAGCAACTTCTTGAGATATAGGGACAAGAGAATCCTTCTCCAAGTCCGAGGAATCTGAATAGATAAGAAGAACCTGAGGAGTGTGAGGTCCACTCTCAATGGAAAAGACCTGGTGTACCGTAGACGGAGCCAGCTCAACCGATCCCACAACCAATGGTTGGTCGGGAATGGATTCATGAATTTGAATTTCCGGGGGAGCGGGATCGACCGAGTATGACTCTTGACCAATCATATGATCAGCTGGTGGAGGACTCAAAGAAAGCCGATTATAACTAGCTGGAAGGCATGGTGTAGAACCGGTTAAGTTGTCCAAAACTCGTTTGGCTTCATCCATATACAGACAAAGGTGAATGGCATGGTGCCCCCTACACAACTTACAGGGATTGGTAATCTTACCCTGCTTCTTAGGAGCCTTACCAGCACTAGTTGAAGATGTGCCCCCAACTTGACTCCCGGAAGCCAAAGGCAACGGCGGACGACCGCTAGACCATTCTTCAAGCACCTTGGGAATGCCAGGGAAGTCTCGAAGAAGATGGTCTCCCGTGCACAACATGCAAGGGAACTTGAATTTCCACGGAGGGTTGGAAGGTTTATCAAGAGGAGATGTTTCGGAAGCAGTAGCTGCAACTTTAACCTCTCTCTTATCGGACTTCTTCTTCTTTGTCTTCTTCTTCTTCTTCTTAGCCACCTGGTTACTTGAATCCAAACTTTCACCAGGCGAAGTAGAAGAGGAGGATGCAGAGATAGGAAAAGAAGGGGAGAGGTCCACCTTGGAATCAACATGATGTTGTTCAGGTGGAGGAACTGATTGAACAGTAGACGAGACATTTGGAACTACAGAGGTTGAGAACAACCAAACAGGCAACCCAACAGTTAACCCAGGAAGGGACAACGTTGCCATATAAGGAGCACCAACATTTCCAAAAGGAGGAAAATGACCAGGATTCCCATCGGAGGGGATTCCTTGGTTGGTAAACTCTGGAAAAGTTGCCATCAACAACTCAAAACCACACACGAGCTAAAAACCAAGGCACACAATCCAACGGCCAACAAGGAAAATCTAACAGGGCGTGTGATCGCGGGTGATTTATTTTACCACATTGAAACTTAGAAACTTCACCGTTTCATGTTTTAAGAGTCGAGAAACGGATGAAAGGTGACTCTATCTCTTTCAGTTTTGAAGCAAGCGTGAAAGGAGAAGCGCTTGGTGATCTTTTCAAATTTAAAGAGTCAGATAATATCAAAATGACTGCTCAGGAATACTAGCAAAGGGTGTACCAAATAACTGTGAACTGCAATATACACCTTGGTTTCAAAAATGAAAGAGAAATCAACAAAGGACTTAACGTACGTGCAGGAAATCTCCCCGAATGCTATGTCTGGTGTATCACGGGTATAGGGCGGCAGACTCGGCTTCCTATGGATAAAGGATAGAAACCTAGTGGGGTCTCCCTTTATATACGCGACGGTACGGGGAGCACAAGTCCGTACTAGTGTTGTCTAAAGCCAAGAAGCGAACGACAACTACTAGGTTTAACGACACCGGAACACGTCTCTAGCCTAGACCTCTAAATATTTCATTAATGTTTCAATGCTGCCTTAGTGTAAATTGAATAAATTTTAACGTTTATCTTCAATTATGTTTCGGTTTTCAGGCCCTAGTGAGTGTCATCTGACAATCTCCTATATGCAGCTATATGAGAAAAGAAATCTTTCAATTTGATGAATGCTATCTAGTTAAGGGAAGAGCTTCAAACAATGATGCGACATAAAACAACAATGTAAACGAAATCTTTTCCAAACTAGATGACTTTCACTATCCAAAAGTAATTTCAAACATTCAACGATGCAAACAATGCAATGTGATCTATGCAAAATCCTCTTTTTCGAAAACTATGCAATTGTAATCAATGCACAATTTCCTTTTTCCTTTTCAAATAATAAGAATGCACTCAATGCATTTTTCGATGAAATGAGAATCTACTTAATGCATACTTTCAATGAAAGAGAATGCACTCAAAGTGATTTTTAGCTTTCAATCATTAAACAATGTGATATAAGTTCAATGATAAATCTCAAAATACTCTTCAATGCAATGTGATCTAATGCATTTTAACAAAAAGAACACTTTGAGACAAAAACTAAATAAACGCAAATCTTCTTAATGAAGGATGAACGCAAAAGAGATGTAAACAAACACTAAGAATGCAATCGTTGTTTCAAACACTTTGTCACGAAATCCCTCAAAAGGCGACAAGACATATGAGGTCAAACACAAAGAGGACTTCCAAAGAAAGAGATCAAAACAAGGCATTCATTCCCTTTTACATCTAGCAATCATGGAGAGAAGACATTCCAAACAATGAGCAATGTAATCTATGCTCATATAGAGACAAGACTAGAAGGGAAAGACACACTGGTGAAGGATTCAGGGAAAAAGTCTAAATTTTCACACACCCTGAAATTGGCCCGACTTTGTCATTGACAACTAGCGCTAACTGGCACGAATTTCTCACTGAAAACTAGCGCCAATGCCCAATTGGCGCGGGTTGCTAACTGACAACAAGCGCCAACGCCTGAAAATGAAAAAACAAAGAATTTCTCCCAACCAAGACCAGACTCACCACTTCAAGCAGAATCTAAAACAAACCCAGAAGCAAAGTACTAACCAAAAGAAACTTCCGAACAAGGGTAAACCCTAGCACCTACAGGAGATGGCGTGACTGTCTGGCTGTAATCTGCGCGAGACAGGGGATGGCGCGAGTGATGACTTGGAAACCCGCGCCAATTGGCGCGACTGTCAGGGTGGAAACCGCGCCAATCAAGCCAACCATGAAAGGATGAAAACTCGGAAAAACAGAGGTCAGATCTGATCCTCTGGGGCTGAACCAAAAGCCAAAATCACAAAAAAGAGCCAGCCAAAAGAGTCGATCAAGCAAGCAGAATCGAGAAACAACCGAAAAGACAAGACAATACTCCAAGTGTTCAGTTTACAAAATAAACCGGAGATTGATTGAAGCATCTTTGATCTACTTCGCTAATGCAGAGCAAGAGCGTTTCGAAGGCTATCTGGCTAACTTCAGGCTCCGTCTGTAACTTATAAAACAAACAAAAACAAGCTAGACGTCCCCAGTGGAGTCGCCAATTTGTTGTGGAGGTCAATCCCCTCTGCGAACATAGGCGATCCCTACTAGCCCAGAACAGGTCTAGCAATAATCATTCACGCTATAGTGCAGGTTCCTAATTGCAAATAAACCAAATAGCGATGAAGGCTTACCTGGAATCCAATGTTGTCGCTTGTAGAGAAAGTAGCGCTCCCGTTCCTTAGCTCCGGCAGATCACAATCCTCACGATCTCCGTGATCGGACACATGCACATGCGAGAAACAAAACAAACGCAAGCGTAAAATCTAGTATATGCAACTATATGTCAGTCAGAGAAGACATAACTCCTCATCATAATCAACAACAAGAGTGGAACCATAACCAATAGTCGCTTATCATTAATCAATCAAAGAAGAATACAACCATAGCTCTGACGCTGAATTCTCCTTCGGAGGCTCGCCAGCGGAACACGTCTCGAAGAAGCCTGTCGGGGATGGGACAAACCTCTCTCTTCGGATGTCTCGACAATGATCTCCATGCTTGGATTTGGCCTTAAGGGAATGAATCAAGGCTCTTGCAGCATAAGGCTCTGATGGTTCTTGGGAACTTGGAGACTAGCTATTCAGCCATTCAGCCCCTTCATCAATGGATGAAGGCTATATCTATAGAGGAGAGGAGGAGGTTGGGATCCCTACCATAGTGGAAGGGAGGCCTTATCCCTTGGGAGGTTCCCCATAAGGTGGAAACAAGAGGCCAAAGGAGGAAGGTCGTGTTTATTCAGTCGAAACCACTCCTGATGACTCATCCACGAAGTTGTTGTAATCGAAACTTTGCCTCTTTTTTTAAAAAACTTTCCGAAAGCAGATTGGCGCGGGTGCTTAACTGGGACAGAGCGCCAATTGGCGCGGGCTCACTGTTAATTTTCCCCCATTGGCGCGAGGACATAACGGGCTACCAGCGCCAAGGAAAAAACAGGTGTTTTTAGGGTTTTTCACAAGGAGTTGTCTTCAGGGAAATGAAAGTACATGTTTAGGGGAATGCCATGAAAGTGTTTTCAAGCTATGTCACTACTCACAGGTCACGGAATAAGTTCTCCAATTGTGCGGGATGGGGAATTGCAGGGATGGTGACAAATTGTTGTGTAACAGATATCCATTAAATGAAGGTGGATACTATGCATCTTTATGGTTTAAACATGTACTTATAGGTTTGGAAAAATATTCGTGGAATAGTTTTCTAAGTTACTGGAATTAGTTTTTCTATAAGAGATGTAAGTAGGTTTATTATTAATGAGGTAGAATAACTAGCCATTTCTAGGATAAGGGTAAATCTATATAAATAAGTTGCTACAAATACATGTTAAAGTAAGCCTAAGTAACTATGACAGATAAATTTTAGAAGTTATTTATTGAACTGGAATAGTGTTATTAAACTATCAAAAGAAGGCGATAGGAATATCTAGAAAACAACTCTTTACTTGAAAAATAGAACCAATAAGAAATGAAATCTAGAGATACAAGAAGGAATTATTTAGTTGAATGACGTGCTAATTGGGTAGGGAGAATTGTTGGCACCGGAACCGAGGGTTCCATAACACATATAAAGTTTATAAGTTATTTATTGCACTGGAATAGTGTTATTAAACTGTCAAAAGAAGGCAATAGGAATATCCAGAAAACAACTCTTTACTTGAAAAATAGAACCAACTAAGAAATGAAATCTAGAGATACAAGAAGGAATTATTTAGCTGAATGACATGCTAATTGGGTAGGGAGAATAGTTGGCACCAGAACCGAGGGTTCCATAACACATCGTTCCCCCTTGACACTGCTATACACGGACAGACTATGAAGGTGGTCTGGTCACCCAAGGCTAAAACAATGATACTATGATATTACAAAAATTCCAGATTTAAATCATACCGAAGTAAAGAAAAAACAAGCATACTTGGGATTCATTCTACACGTTATTAAAACATGCACACTGCATGAATAAATCTGTAGATGTACTCTTCTGTACTTGCTAGAACATAGTGAAATACCCATTCGATGGAATCCATAGTAACCAAGAAAACATGCAGTGTATGAACAAATAGAAAACCGAAGTAGAATCTGCTTCCAAAATCTGAGCATTGATATTTAAAAACATAATCACAAAATACAAGTATTGAACCGAATGTGAGATCTTTGAGAATTCAGATAAACATTATTCGGTTCACAATAAATATATAAAGAAAATAAATAAAGCAGTATTCGGCTTTCACAATAAACATAGTTTTGGGTAGAACCCCAAACCAGAACCGACAGTAAAACTCCAAAAGAAATCCCACTTGAACCAACGGTAATGGAGTTAAGTAAATAAACTTCTGTGAACAAATTTTATAAACTAGACAAACTAGCCAATAATACAGTTATTATTTGTAAATGCATTAAAAGTTTTTACAGTCCAAAATCCTAACTATAACCCTAAATTAAAACGTCGGCGAAGCTTGCAGACAAGAGTAAATTCGATGAATGGTTACCTGTTCCTGAACAGGAAGAAGAAAATGTTAGCCGCAGCACCTTGACCGAATGGACGGACAATCCTATTTCGGATAGATGGAGGTTACCTGAAAAATGACTAGATAAAT
Source organism: Pinus albicaulis (assembly GCA_034641835.2). NCBI lineage: Eukaryota > Viridiplantae > Streptophyta > Pinopsida > Pinales > Pinaceae > Pinus > Pinus albicaulis. The sequence goes on from CM076583.1 coordinate 49,962,953, forward strand.
ACCATAAGTCTGAGAAGACAGGAGGGTTAACGAATTATAAAAGCCTATGAAAACAAATAACAAACATTTTCAACTATTATTACCTAACAGTAAGAAGAACCTCTAGGGTTGATACTGACCTCCTTGTCAGAGAAACATAAGAGCAACAAGGGAAACTAGTTAAATATACCAAACTTATGTGCTTAAAAGTCATTACGATTGCAGAATGAAATCACGAAGAATGGAAATAAATTTTCTTGTTGTGCTAAAAGAATAAGGGTTACCTGAGTTGTGAACTGGGTGAGACCAGCACAACTATATGAACGCAGTGGCCAATGGCTTCCTCCATTGGTTCTGAGCTACACTTCGTTATCAGTCATATAAAATTGCATAGAGAAAGTTTCCCAAAGACTCCAGTGTTGGAAGGCCGAAAAGAAAACCCACCATAACAGTTGGGATATAACAAAGGTAGTAACATCGTGATGGAAGCCATACAGTAGCAAATCCTTGAAAGGGTTTGGAGCCACGAAGCTCAGCAAGGCGACAGAGTAGAAGTTTCGTGCTACCGAAATAGCACAAATGAGAAAAAAGGTTATGGATAAGGGTTATACCTAAACCCTTCCTGCCAAGTTTCTCCACTGTCAATTGCAGGAGTAGATCAGACGGAGTAGAGATGACCAAGTGGCCTTGGAAACATAAATACCAAATCCAATAAAAATATCAAATTACTGGTACTATTAAGGTTGTGATTGTACAAGAGTTAAATTGACACTGTATGACCGTGCGATGGCAGCAAAGAAATTTAAATAAAAAATAGACAAGTGTCATTTGATATCGCTAAGTATATGTGTAAAATAAATATGCAGTACGATAAGATAATAAACAATTACAAAATCCAATTCATGCGATATGATTTAAATGGAATAGTTTAATTATAATATGCATTTAAATGTTGTATATTTATATATTACTTAGCCTGTAATAGAAAGTAATTTTTTTTTTTAATACTAAAGTTGATAAGCATGGTAGGTGTTACAGTCAGAATTCTTATCCATACAAAATTCTAATTTAGTTTTTTCTGCAACATGCATTGTTTCATATTTATTATCATTAAGATGTGAACACACTTAACCTTATACTATCGAAAAAGTTATTTTTTATTGTTTTCCTTTTCAAATTAGGGTTGTCTCATGACACGTGATTTTTTTTTCCCGGTTTAATTCAAGGTTACGACTCAACTATTCTTTGAGTATGAGTATGGTTAAATTTCTTTTAATCTGTAAAATGCGATAGTATTCAATTTTGCTATCATTTTGCACAAGAGCGACATATAAATATAATTTTTTAGTTTCATTTATTTTTACAATATATATTTTTAAAATTTATGATTTCTTTAATATAAAAAAATCATAAATTTTAAAAACCTATTTGACTAAGTTGAATTTGAATAATCTAAATTTAAATGTAAGTATGAAATTATTTTTAAAATAAAAATATTATAAAATTTAGTTTATTGTTTTTTTAGATATTATTTTTTGGATTCAACTGGGTTAAATAAGTCACTCATCTATGACCATTTCCATGAGAGGTGTGTTAAGTAAGTCATTCATCTATGACCATTTCCATGAGAGGTTGTAGTAACTAACTAATTTCTCATGATTTTTGAATAGTCTACTTAATTTAGTGATGATCAACGGGGTTAAGAAGTGGGATTGAAACTAGTGAAATGAATCACATGGTGTCAATCTTCACTTTGTGGGTTTGCACTCGTTAGGTAACCAGGACTTCCCAGGAGGTCACCCATTCTAGATCGCCTCTGGGTCAAGCGTGCTTAAGTGTGGATTTTTCTCCACAATCAAGCCCACTTAGCTTGTTACCCCATTTACAAAACCTTAGCAAGTATCGTGCCTCATGAACCATTCAAGTAGAGCTCCCTTCACTCTTTGTATTTAAGTATTGAGGGGTTTTTGCACTGCATTATATTAAATTCATTTTTTGGATTCAACTGAGTCAAGTAAGTCATTCATCTATGACCATTTCTATGAGAGGTAGTCATTCATCTATGAAAATTTCTACATACATTTTTTTATAAAATCTTCAAGTATAATTTTTTTTTATAAAATCATTAAGTATAAAAATATGTTATTTTTAAAATCATAACAATAAACAAATAATAATTTTAATAATTTCAAAATTGAAAAAGAAAAGTTAATATATATATATATATATATATATATATATATTTCTTGGTAAAATAAAATAAATTTTGGATTTATAATTAAGGGAAATTAGAATTTTGAATATATTTGAATATTTATAAAATTTATTTTTGTGGAATAAATAAATTTATAGTTCGGTGAAAGACAACTATTGAAAGGCTTCATTTTTTTTTTTCTCTACAACACCATTTTGTATCTTAGCCAACTCCAAGCACGTCCTTAATTGGGGGAGTTGATCATGTTGGATTTAGGAAGGAATCATCTATCCAATCAAATATGAGTTTGACATTTTAAAATTCATATGTTATTTTTTATCTAATTTATTTTAAACATAATGCTTAAATTTTTGTAGGACATTTCAAAGGGGATGAATAAAAAATCAATAACATAAAATACACACATTGAATTTTTTTCAAAAAATGCCATTATAACACCCAGTTTAATTTCTTTATGTTATTTTAGGAAGATATACATTTTACTTTTAAGTAAACATGGATTAACGAGTATGTTAATTATTTGATGAACAAGATTTATTTTCTTCTTTTTTTGAATAAGGAATTACTTTATGGTTTTTGTTTCCATAACTTATGGGTAAAATTTTCCAAGATTCCAGAGTAGTTGGAATAAAGCAATTGTTGACAGTTACCTTCTCCTATGAGAATAAAAGATAAATCCCAGAGAGGAGAAGGAGTTCTATGAAATGAGAAGAGAACAGTCAGATGGTTGTAAGGTGGGACTGGTCCAGAGCTGGTCCGAACTTGTGGAACTATGCAACCTGACATTGAAGAAAAGACTAGACACAAGTCTTGAGGTCTTTCTCCAATATAACTGCTAAATAATTCTGCTATGGTGAGGAGCACGGGGGGAGTTGAGGACGTAATTACCTCTCTCATGGTTGGGAGGCTACCACTAGTTTCTGTTTTAACCTGAGATATGTATTATAATATCGAAAAAAAAGTGGAAAGAATCATAAGTGAGAGACTAGTTTTCTTTAAGTTTATATATATATATTCTCGAAAAAAAATACTATAATTGTTAAAATGGTTAGAGATTTCCTTCTAGAAAGAAAGGAAGGTTCTTTGCGCTGAAATGATTTAGAAAAGTTTTCAAGAAATGTCTATGAAAAGAATTCTAGAAATTCTGAGGGCAATCAGAACTTCCAACAATTAAATAACATATGTTTGTTTACAAGATTGTAAGATCTAAATTAACTGTGAAATGGGTAACAGTAGTTTAAGACTCTAGCCAGAATAATTAGCATGGATCTTGTGTCTTCTCTTCCGAATTTAGTTTAATTTCTTATTATCTGAGTCTGTGAACTTGAAAAAAAGACTGTATGTATACACATATATATCTCTAAACAAAGAAAACTAACGAATAATAAATTAACATCAATGTGTAAAAACCAAAGGATTATAATAAAAATAACATCTGTCTTTGCATAAGAGAAAATTAAACTATACGAAAACGATTCTATAAAAAATATCGACCATGAGGAGTTGTAAGATAAAACATATAATATCGATTTTGTAAAGGAAGCAGAACGAGTACAAAATATGAGCATCCATCTCTCCTTTTATTTAGGAATTAATATGTTAAATCTCAAGTACTCTCAAGTATGAATACCATAATTTCATAAGAGATGAAACCCTGTCTCAAAGGCTGAAAAACCCTATGTCTAGCTAACCCAAGGAAAAAAATAAACAAAAAGGGTTTGAACAAATTTACCTCAACTTAGAGACAAAATTTAATAACTTGACGAAATTCCAGAATGGATAGCGAACCATATAATTTTCTTAAAAGATGGTTTAAGAAACAACAAAATTTGAAACAAAGTCAAAATAGAAAATTACTCAGAAACCTGTGTATAACAATATCAATTGGAAATGAAAAACCAAACCGAAGTACCGAGCGGTCAATACCACGGAAGGGAAAGAGAAATGAACAAACAAATTTGGAATATAAATTCCATTGTCTTAAAAATAGTTACAGCCTTTGCCATTTATATATATATATATATATATATATATATATATATATATTTCCATTTTTTCTAAAACATGATTCGCCAAAATTTTATAGTATAAAATTAGTTGAACTTAAAAATCACCAAAATTATATATAGAGACTACATAAAATTATTAGTAATTTGAATATTTTTACAAAAATATTGTCAAACATTTTATAGATTGCATATGATGGACTACGAGATTTTCCAATGTTTCTAAACTTCAAGATAAATTTCTATCCTTATAAGCATTCTGAATTTTGATTCGGAGTATTGTCTTTTTAGTCCGAATCAAAATTCATATTGTCTTTTTAGACCGAATCAAAATTCAGAATGCTTATAAGAATGTTGAGGGCTGCAATTCTATACAAGAGGAAAAAACTTGAAGTTTCATCGCTACATTTGGCCCAAATGTGTATCCCATCTTCATGCTTTCACCCCTCAATATAAACAAGTCATCTTTCATAAGGCCTGTTAAGTGGTTGACACTAATTAATAATGGTACCACACGTCATTATGTTTTTTGTAAAGAAAAAATGTTTATTATTGTACTGAAGTTTTCATGGAGATTACTTTTTTGAAAAGTACCAATCTAAAAGTTATTGGAGACACTCTCCAGCCTAATATGTAATAAATGTTGCAATGTTTAGTCCTTTCTTATTATGTAAATATTTTGACTCTGATAAATTACATAAAATTAAAATGAAATCAAATAAATATTTAAAAAATAATAAAAAAAATTAAAAAATAAAATAAAATAAAACCAATAATTAAAATAAAATTGAGATAAAAATAGTGAATTTATTGTTGTTGATTTCGTTAATAATATTAACTCTATATCATTTCCAAACTCTTTTTACTCTTGAAAAAAAGTATTAAAAATATAGCTAAATTAATATTATTTAAATTCTATATCACTAATTTTTTATTTAATTTTATATAATTTATATTTCTTAAATTACTATTTAATAATTATTGTTTCCATTAATAAAATAAATTACATATTAAATAAGCTTTTATTAAATAAAATATCCTTTTTATTAAATTGAATACCCTTAACATATACTAACTAAACTATACTAACTAAACTTTTATTAAATCCTTCATAATTTTAGTATTACATATAGACATGGAAAACATAATTTCCTTAGTATATAGCTATATTTCCTTAGTGTTTGAATTATATTTATTATGGCGGAATTGGATTCACAACCATCCGGAACCTCAAGGGCACCCAAAATTTTGAAGTTCGATAGCTATAACCTGGTTTTACAAAAATTCCTACCCATTTTCTTAAAATCTTGCCAAAATTTCAATAATTTTCAGAGCAAAAAAACAAGCTAGTGATATATATATATATGGTTAAAATTATATTAATAAATTATGCAATTATTTGGTTAAATTATAAATTATAGTAAGCATTTATCCAATGGCATTGTGTTGTACAAACTATACAATAAAACAATTAAAAATAGATTTTTTTTTTTTTTTAATACGATTTTTATATGCAATTTAATTAAAACTACATAAAATTTCTCATCAATCAATTAAAACAACAATTAACATTATCAAAAATTAAAATTTATTCAGTTTAATAATTTTTTTTTTTTAAATTTAACTCAACCTAGATCTAATCTCTCACCTAATCCTATTGATGAATCACACTAGTTGATTCAATGATTCAAAACACATAATAATATTCTATTGCATATAATTATTACCAAAAAGATTCTAAAAATTTCATAAAATTTATTTACAAAACTAATTAAAAATCATGACCAAAATAAAAAACAATATATCATTCCCTCAATATAATAAATAACAATATTTAAACTGCCGTTCATAAAATCTAATAAAAATATAATAAATAAATTTGAAACACAGCTAAACAAACTCATTGAAAACAAATACATAACAACTTTTATATATATATATATATATATATATATATATATATATATAATTTCTACTTTTAGCAACTGCGTATTCCATTTTATCACGTTTAATGGATTGATTGATGTAGCTCCCCTAAACCCCCCACTTTAATAAAAGGTTTGCAAAATGTAAAATACATAAATGTTTTTTTTTTATCAAATATCCTTCTACTTATTTAATTTTAATTTTAATTCTTAGTCATTTCAAAGCTTTGACTTTTTGAATTTTGAACATCAAAATTTTTAAATATTTTAATATTATTTTTGGTATTATTGATTTATTTTTATATTTATATTTTTATATTTTTCATTCCAATAATTTTAAAATAACTAATTTTTTTTAAATAATAATAATAATAATAAATTATTAAATAATTTAATTTTTTTTTAATTTTTTTTTTTAATAGGTATTGTGAAATTTATTATTTATGCAATATTTTTTTTAATCTCATTTTTTTCTAATGGTTACTTTTTTTCCATTCTTTATATATTTTGGTTACACTCATTTTATCATTAGTTAAGTTTATTGTTCTTGAAAATAGGTGAAGTGTTCACCTGAAATGTCGGCTTCTTCAAACAAAATAAACAAGTTACCAGAAGTTTTCAACAATATTATGTTAGTGTCTATGGAAATATACATGCAAAAATCACCATACTATTGAAGGATTTCCATAACTAATCGCTCGATCGGAAGAACGTAATAGAAAAAATGGGTGCTAATTTGATTAATGCAAAACCAATAGAGCCTCAATCAGTTCTGCATCCCAATATTAACGTTATTACTATAGGAGGTAAGCATACTGAAGTTGAAAGAGAGGTGCCTGAACAACTCGCTATAATAAAGCCTGCATCTCCAAAGAAACCACATGACCCTTGTTACATCATTTTTTGGTCATCTAACATACTATCATTAGATGGACCCAAGTACACCATGTAAGACCAATTTTACCCTAAGTAAAATTGCTTTCGCTATGTAAAATAACTTAATAAAACACATTTATTAAGTTGTTTATGGTCCAAATAGGAAACCCCAAAAGGAAATATTAAACAAATCTTTATTTGTTTGATTTTCCTCATGGAATAATCAATTAAACAATAATTTAATTATTATTCCTGATCATATTTAACCCAAAACAAGGAAATTAATTAGATAAATCCTTATTTATCTTCTTATTTTCTAGAAATAATTATTTAAATTTTATTTAAATAATATTCCTTGTTAAATGTGACTAAATCATTTATAAATAATTAAATAAATCATTATTTATTTAATTATCATTCAACCACTTCCTTAAAATAATAAATAATTCATTTATTTATTTATTATTTACAAATAAAGGGATTTGACCAAAGTCAAATGCTTTTTTCCTCCAACAAATATAATAAAGTATTCCATAAAAGGTGGATCTAGATTTGGTTAATATTATTTTAATCATGCACCAAGATCTAGAATGACCCAATATTTTGTTATAAATAGGAGGGTTTTTCCTACCATTCTTCACCTTTTGTTGCTCATTAGATCACTCTGAATCTATGCTCTTGGTCTTACTTTGAGCCATTATCATTGTCACATTCTCTACTTTTTACTTTGTGAGCTCCCTTTGAGTTCTATGTTTGTCTGGGTTTTCTACACCAACAAGAGAGAGAAATGTTAGATCTGAAGCACTGAGGACTTTCAAGAACCCATCCCATTGAGGAGAATTGGAAACACCTTTCTTGTTTTCCTCTTAGGTGCCCTTAATATAAAAATTCTTTCAAAAATATTGTTATTGTCTTGTCTATTAGATGCATGGAGAAAAATATTATTTTTACTGCTTAATATCTTTTTATGCATAGATCTAGATTTGTGCAGCATTTATCTTGATCAAATAACTACAAATTTGAAGATATTGGCAGCCATATTTGATGTTAGGGCTATTTGTTATGCGTAGCTAAAGTGGTCTTTTTCCGACAAAAGATTCATACTAACTGTTAGAAATTAATGGAGAATAGGTTACGTAGTTATGATTTGCTCTTTATTTGACATTCAGTTCCTATTAATTAGGAATCTGTTTTGCCTATGTATCTATTTAATTCTTGATGCTTAATGAAGAACTCCAAGCGAATGAATTTGCTAGTGGGAGCTCCTGGTGATCTGCACCTGTGAGCTCCCGCGTGTTTGTCCAAACTTCTGTCTTCTGCATTTCTTAACATGGTATCGGAGCTCAGGAAGAGCTGAGAGAGGCTGTGCGTGGTGGCTCGTTGGACTGGAGCTGTGTTCACTGTGGACTGCGTGAGGCAGATCCTAAGGCCGTGAAGGCAATCTTGTTTGTGGAGGCGGTGTCTAGAAGCGTTGCGGCGTTGAGAGCCAAGTGCTCGATTTTACACATCTGTTAGCTCGTGAACCTGACGTGAAGGTAGCATTGGAACGAACACTCACTTGGATCAAGCAACGGAAGACGCAGCCATTGGCTTTGGCCAGATTTCAAAGCGTTCTTGACGGACGAGTCCCTCGACGCGCTCTCAAACTGTAAGTATCTCAAAGAACTGACATTAAAGGGAATTTTTTTCTGTTTACGCCCTCCGGGCTCGCCAGAGTTGATGAAAATTGTCCAGGTCTGGTTTCAGTCCGTCTCGAGTTCGAAACTCTAGACATTAGTCTGGCCTTGAAATCACTTGCCATTAATTGTCAGAAACTTGAGACCCTGTCACTCAAATTTAGGCACGGGGATTTGGGGGAATTATCACGGTGTCGTTCTCTCATTCGCCTGTATATAAAGGCAGATAACAGAAATGATGTGGATATTCCGATAATGAACATTGCTACGGCTTCCGCCGTGCTTCTAGCTCTTGTAATTTGTGTTTCTGTCGAACATATTCAGACGAAGAACAGTCGTATAGCATTCAGAACTTCTGTCAAGGCGGTTCAAACATCAAGTAAATTTATCAAAGGAGCTTGTGACGGGATGCCGCACCCACAGGTCTGAAAGAATTTAGCTATGTTAACACTTCGGTACCCCTTGGAGACTCTGCTGCTTTAACCATAATACATAATTGCTCAGATTTGGAACACCTCTGTTTCCATAGCAGCGGCCGGTCTCTCAGTGTGCTGGCCCAATCGGGGATCCTTGAAGCTCGCCATTTCCAGATTTGTGTTAGAGATTTTTTTTTGTTGTGATCGAATTTGATTGCAGAATTTTTTTATTATATATATATATATATATATTGTCAATTATATATATATATATATATTGATTTGACAATTTGATCCAAGTGTGGTTAAAAAAAAAAATTGGATACAATCAAGAGTTTTTTACTCTATTTGAAACTTGAAGGCCCTCATTAAGTAAATCTTTTTTATCCAATTTTTTTTTCCAAGATGAATGCTCAGATGGCAGATTATTTAAATGAAAGCAACAAATTGGATGGTTCCAATTACACAAATTGGAAATTTAAACTTCAAACGTTGCTTGAGGGACAGAATACCTATAGCATTGTCATTGGCGATGAAGGTAAGCCGACTGTTGCAAATGGTGGAACGAATGCAACAATTCAAGAATGGGAGAAAAGGGAGATGAAGGCAAAGGTTCTACTAAAATTGTCAGTTAAAGATTGCATCATCCCTCATATTCGGGATTGCAAGACAACGAATGAGATCTGGACAACTCTCAAAGACATGTATGAAATTAAGAATACTAGCCGAACCTTGTTCCTTAGAAAGAAGATCCTCTCAATCAAGATGGAGGAGAATGAGTGTTTCGTCATTCTTATCCCAGATAAAGGAAGTTAAAGATAAACTATCTGATATCGGTCAAACCGTGGCAAATGATGATCTGGTGACAATCACCATGAACGGCATGACAGATGACTATCAGATGTTTATAACTGGATTTAATGCAAGGGAAAAGCCTCCGTGTTTTGAAGAGCTTACTGGAATTTTGCTACATGAAGAGGAAAGGAGGTCGTCTCTCAAGCCTCAAGATCCAGATCTTGCATTGATAACAAAGTTCAAGCCAAAAGGGAGAGCGATGGCTGATCAGAGGAGGGGAAACACATCAAAAATGACACCACAAGGTATGACCTCGTATAGAAATGACTCTGCTCTTGAATGTTTTTATTGTGGTAAGATAGCCCATATTGCTAAATTTTGTCGCAAGAAGAAGGCAAATCAAGAGAGGTACAATCAGAGAAGGCATGCAGGTCATTTGGCGGATGCAGATGCAGATACAGACCCAGATCAGAATCTGGATGTTAGACTATTTATGGCCGAGGCTGACACTGCTATTGAGGAGGATGAATCAGATATTTGGTTCGTGGATTCTGGAGCCTCCTCGCATATGTCAGGTAAAAAGCAATGGTTCAGAAATTTTAAAGAATCCAACTCTGGAGTAAAAGTTTATCTTGGAGATAATAGCGGGTACGAGATCAAGGGACATGGAGATTTCCTTGTTACTCTACCTGATGGTAAGATCAGGAATATATCTGATGTGTGGTATGTTCCTGGTATTAAGAAGAACCTGATTTCTGTGTCAAAGATTACAGATCAGGACCTCAAGGTAGAATTTTTAAAATCTCATTGCATTATTAAAGATTTGTTGGATCGGATGAAGCCCATTGCTACAAGTATTCGCATAGGAGGACTCTACAAATTGGATGTGAAAAGTACGCCTCAGCAAGCCTTGATGTCGTCAAATAAGTCTGCTGAAAATTTTTGGCATCAGCGACTTGGGCATATTAATTTTGGTGATTTACTTCTGCTCCAAAGCAAAGGTATGGTAGAGGGTTTTCCTGTTTTGAAAAAGTTACATATTGATTGTGAGGCATGTGCGTTTGGTAAACAGCATAGAGATGAATTTCCTGCCGTTAAAGATAGAAAATAGAGGGATATACTCGAACTTGTACATACTGACTTATGTGGCCCGATGCAGACAAGGTCGTTAGGGGGGGCCTATTATTTTCTAATTTTTGTTGATGAATGTACAAGATTCACACGGGTGTATTTTCTTAAACAGAAAAGTCATGCTTTTGAATATTTCAAGCAATTCAGAAACATGATTGAGAAGCAAACAGGAAAGTTCATCAGGATTCTTCGATCAGATCAAGGGGGAGAATTTAAGAAAGGAGTCTTCATCAAATATTGCAACGAGCATGGGATACAGCAGCAATTCACAACACCTTACACTCCTCAGCAGAATGGAGTTGCTGAGAGGAAAAACAGAACACTGGTGGAGTGTGCTCGCAGTATGTTGAAAGGTAAGAATCTAACCAATGGTTTTTGGGCAGAAGCTGTTAATACTGCAGTATATTTAAAGAATAGGAGTCCTACTAAAATTCTTGAATATAAAACTCCTTTTGAAGCATTGTTTGGCTTCAAGCCTGCAGTAAATCATCTTAGAGTATTTGGATGTAAAGCTTTTGCACATGTTCCTAAAGAGAATAGGAAGAAGTTAGATTCAAAGGCCATTAAATGCACGTTCATTGGATACTGCAGTGAGTATAAGGCTTATAAATTGTTTGACCCTGCTACTCACAAGGTGTTTGTCAGTAAAGATGTATTATTCCATGAACAGATTGATGATGGAAATCCTATCCAAAACAATGAAGAATGGCATGTGCCCTTACTCTCAGAAGAGGATACTGAAACAGGAGTCAGTCAGCAGCAGGAACAAAAGCAGGAACAGAAGCAGGAACAACAGCAGGTACAGCAGCAGCAGGATAATGTGGAGTTCAGTCCACAAAGGGAAGAAATAAGCAGAATAATTGAACCCCCACCACTCAGAAGATCAAGCAGGCCAAGACAGTTACCAGCTCGATATAGGGATTGTGCGCTTATGACTGGTATGTTAAACATTGCAGAACCTTCTAACTTTTATGAAGCTAGTAAAAGTCTTGAATGGAAGAAAGCAATGAATGAGGAATATGAATCCATCATTAAGAAAAATACTTGGGATCTAGTAAAACTTCCCGATGATAAACAACCCATAGGTTGCAAATGGTTATTTAAGTTGAAATTTAGAGCAGATGGGTCTATTAATAAACATAAAGCAAGGTTGGTGGCAAAGGGATATTCCCAGATAGAAGGTATTGATTTTGAGGAGACATTTGCCCCTGTTGCAAAATTAAACACCATCAGAATGATCATTTCTTTAGCCACTAAACATCATTGGAAAATACATCAATTAGATGTTAAGTCTGCTTTCTTAAACGGTGATTTAAAAGAAGAAGTATACTTAGTACAGCCTGAAGGATTTGTTAAGAAGGGAGAAGAACATCTAGTGTGTAGATTAAAGAAAGCTTTATATGGTTTAAAGCAGGCACCTAGATCCTGGTATGAAAAAATTGATTCTTTTTTCCTCATGAATGGTTATGAAAGAAGCAAAAATGATCCCAATTTATATACCATGTTTAATAATGAAGGGAAGATAGTGGTGATTTCTTTGTATGTAGATGATTTGATAATAACAGGAAGTGCAGACAATCTCATTGAAGAAATCAAGCAGCAATTATCACAGAAATTTGAGATGAAGGACCTTGGGGAAATGCAATACTGTTTGGGTCTAGAAGTTTGGAGAGATTCAAGTCAAACTTTTTTGTCCCAGGGTAAGTATGCAAAGAGTCTGTTATCCAGGTTTAAGATGGATGAGTGTAAGCCTTCATGCATACCTTTACAGCAGAATAGCAAACTTCAGATGGATGATGGTTCGAAATATGCAGATGCAACATTGTACAGACAGTTGGTTGGTAGTCTTATTTATTTGACTACAACAAGACCTGACTTAGCCTATGCAGTGAGTGTTTTGAGTCAGTTTATGACTCAACCCTATGACAATCATTGGAGTGCAGCGAAAGGAGTGTTAAGGTATCTGCAAGGAACATCAGATTTTGGTATTTTGTATTCTGACTCATTTGATGTTAAGTTGACAGGTTATACAGACTCTGATTGGGCGGGGAATCTAGATGACAGAAGATCAATTACAGTTTACGTCTTCAACATTGGTTCCGGGGTCATCTCTTGGTGCAGCAAGAAGCAGCATACTGTTGCTTTATCCTCGGCAGAAGCAGAGTATCAAGCTATGTGTGCATCGACATGTGAGGCAGTTTGGTTGCGTAGACTTCTCCAAGATGCAGGGGAAGAACAGATAGAAGCTACGACCATCAATTGCGACAATCAGAGTTCCATCAAACTGGCTTACAATCCTGTGTTTCATAAAAACACTAAGCACATAGACACTCAATTTCATTTTGTTAGGGAGAAAGTGCAGTCCAAAGAGATTTCTGTAGAATATTGTAATTCTTGTGATAACATGGCTGATATATTCACTAAGCCACTAGGAAGATTGAAGTTTGATTTGTTTAGGGATACTTTAGGTGTGTTTAAAAATCCCTTTCTCCATTAAGGGGGGGTGTTAGAAATTAATGGAGAATAGGTTACGTAGTTATGATTTGCTCTTTATTTGACATTCAGTTCCTATTAATTAGGAATCTGTTTTGCCTATGTATCTATTTAATTCTTGATGCTAGGAACCTGTCTTCTGCATTTCTTAACACTAACAATTGGCGACTCCACATGGGTTTTCAATTACGACCACTATCGTTTTTCATATTCCTGCATATCCAACTGCTTCAGACCCTAGGGTTTCTTTTCATATTTTCTTTTTTTTCTATTTTTATGTCGTTTTTCACCTATAAAACCCTAAAACATTAAAATTTCTAACTTCTGCGTGTTTCTGGCCCTATTGCGCAGGTGACAGACATTAGCCGCAGCTGAGACGACAATTTTTTTTGAAATCTGCCGCCGAGTGTGCCGGAAGTGCAGGTCTCACTTTTTGGCCCAAAACCTGCGACCTAGAGCTTCAGGTAGCGGAAAACAACCCAAAAACTGCGACCTGAGCGAAAAATAGGTCAAAAACTATGACCTAGACTTTTTTCTGGATTTTTTCTGAAAGTTTTCTGGGTTTTGTCTGACCTCTGTCAGGGTTGTCTGACCTCTGTCTCCACCCGTTTAGACCTATTCTTGCTCTTTTTTACTCAACTAAGTGCGAATCTAGCCCCCTAGGGCTTCAGTACCCTCCACTTTTTGTGGAAGAGTTTTAGCTGCTATAAGTGTCTAAATTTTCAGAGTTTTAGCCATTTCTTTTACAGATCTGATACCTCATCTTTAGATCCCTTTAATATCAGCTACTTTTCCTTTCAAATCACCTCATATATTTTTTTTTGGGTTTGCCTCTAGGGTCACCTTCTTGTCCCTTCTACCTTTAGCTGATTTCCTCCTTTTTGCAGCAACCTTGCCTCTGCCTCTTTGTAGTTTTCTGCACCTCTTTCCAGCAAATTTCTCCTTTAGATCCCTGTCCCTCCCAACCTTAGATATATTGGTCCCTTTGTAGTGTTTTTTGACTAGATTTTTTTCTCTTTTAGACTAGTTTTGGGAGACCCACCTTCTTGGGTTAGATTGATGCATTGGTAGCTGTTAATTTTCTATTATTTCATCATTATGTATTGTTCTTTGCAGATTTATTTTCAGTTACGCATCACACTTTTTCTTTTACTCTCAAAAAGTTTGGGTTTAAAAATTAAAATTAACACACGCCACACACTGACCCTAAGTGAAGAAGAGCCTGGTTAACACCGCTAGGAAAAGACTTTAAAATCAATTGACACTGCACCTCTCTGCCCTTGTTTCGACATTGTGATCACTTTATTCTGCACCTCCCTACCCTTGTTGGTCCTTCTTCTTCCCTTTGTGCTGTCATTTTTGCGCCCCCAAGGCGTATATCCCAGAGACTTCTTGGCCTTCACCCTCAGTTTCCGGTTGGTTGACCTACTCCTTCCCGCCGTCGTCGAGTTAGTCCCCCTCCGAGTCTGCACTCCGACTCCTCTTCTGATTCTTTGGGTTCTCCCCCTACTTCTGGTTCTCCCCCTGTTACCTTCACCATGTCTGGTATAGGGCCTAACGCTAGCGGCATCCTGGCCTTAAAGTGTTACTAGCGGAACCGCCACGGGAACTACCTCGACTGCTCCCTTGATCCCCTTCATGGTAGGCATCAGTCTCCCCGATTTCAATCAGTTGATCAATGATCCTATCTGCCACGATGTTGGAAAACCCTATTAAGCAAAACGAGTTTTACAAGGATGTTGCTTGATCCTAAACTCCAAAGTGGTTCTGTGGTTACCTCTGTGGTTTCTTTCACAACCTCAGAAATTACAGAGTGATAACACTACCTACTCTTCTTTCTTCCTTCTCCATATCACTATTTTTTATTTGTATTTCTGAAAATATCTTCTTCTCTTGTTTGATTTGGAAGCCTCAATACATTTCTTCTACAATAATGAGTTTTGTGCCCAAAATTATTTCACTTGAAACATTCAACATGATCTAATAAGTGGGAAAATGAATTATAGTTTTACTACATTCTTATTAAAACTTCTAGGATTGTTTTTCACACAATCATTCTTTAATATCTTATATGATCCCCTGATTCTACTCCTCATATAGTCATTTATTACATAGATTCTAGAATCTATTGCCTTATGACCAAAATTATTTCATGAAAAGTAACATCCATAAAAGAAATTTCAACATATTGATGTGAAAATCCTTCTTGGTGGAGTAATTCTTATGAATCCATTCCTAGGTCTTAGTTAGTCTTCACTTTATTTGCTACTTTTGTTTGTGTTGTTGATAGTGTCATGTCTTTGTTGATCCTTAGCTTCATTTTTCACTATGTTTACATTACTTCTAGATCCTTTAAGCACATTGGCATATATTTTAGGTTCTTCTTGTCCAATATCATTGAGATTAATTCTCCTTTGAACATCGCATGATATTATTTATAGCCAAGAATTTTTTTAATATAAGAATATTTCTCATAGCTGAGAATTCTATCTAATGATTTAGTATTTTTTTTTCAAAATTATTGTTCAAATTCAACTAAGCATTTTCCTTCTCTATATCATTTGTTAAGGATGAAACCTCTACTTCTAAATTCTCACAGTTTCTTTAATTTTGTTTCAGTTGACTTATTAGGGTATCCTTTGTTTTCTTGCCCTCTTCTAGTTCGACCTTTAGGAGGATGATTGATGCTTCATCAAAATCATGATCATTATTTCCATATTTCAACCAATACGTGCAAACAATGGATCCTTATTGGCAGATGACATTCCTTTTGGGTCACATTGTCCTGGACATACATGAGAACTGAATTGATGTTCTTCATTACCTGGAGCACCTTCCCAAATATTTGAGAGGCTTGGATCAGAGAATGGAGATAATTTAATAGAATCTTAACGTTCCTTCGTTGGCTAGGAAAACATATGAGGGCTCTAAGGATCCAATCCAAGTTTCAGGTTCTTATTCGAATCACTCTGCCTAATATAGTTTTTGTATATTTGTTTTGTTTCCTATGGTGTGGACTTAGCTCTAAAAATATGATTTAGACAATGTATATGGTTTACTATGTTTACTTTAAGCTCACCTTATATTGAAATGACTCTCTCCTCCTTGTGAAGAATGAATTTTTAGATTTGGTCAAGTCTCCCTAGTGAGAGACTCGCTTGAGTATTTTCAATATCTTTTGTAGACTCTCGTTTTCGAAGGAAATTTTCACCAAACAAAAAAATATTAATATTAATATTAACATTAACATTAGTGTTAGCATTAGTGATAATATTAATATTAAGACACTTTGTTATGAGCTTTGAACTCAAAAAATGATTAACATTAATGTTGATATTGTTAATGTTAATATTAAAATTAGCATTAACATTGGTATTAATTTATTAATATTATATTTTAGATTGCATTATTCTTTCAATTTAAATAATATAATATTATGAACAAAATATTTTTAATATTAATATTAATATAATGTTAATACAACATTAAATTAATTATAAAGAGTTGTAGATATAATATTGTAATTATTGATATGAATAGGTGTTAATATTAGATATATTGTTTCAAACAATTATGCATTTTTTCTCCAAAATGTTGTGTATGTGCTATATTATTTGCATGAATAGCCAAAATGTTGTTACATTGCACTGGCGTAGCTAGGGGTCTCCCACCCCCCGTTGGGGGGTTTGGAGGGGGGTGGCAGCCCCCCTGCACAGGGTTTGGGAAAGCGCCCCTATTTTATTTTTGGGCGAGCTCACCTATGGTTTTGTGCATGATGGTTTTTCCTATGGTATTTAGTAAATCCAGTCAAAGGAACTAAAATTATGTTCTAATCCAGGTTTAATGGATTGGGGGTTTATAAATGCTTCAACATGTATATAATGTATTGTAACATCGAAAGGAATATAATGAAAAATCAATCTTGTTTTATCGGTTTTGGGTTTTAGGAGAAAAATAGGTGTATATTTTTTGTTCTTTCCATTGTATAATTTTCTTTTTTTTAAAGAATTTGTTTGCATAATTTTTTTTTTACAGGGTTAAAACCTTCATAAAATAAATGATTTTTTTAGAGGACATTTTTTTTCCTTTTTGAATTAATATTAATATTATCTCAATAATATAAAATGGTAGAAACTTCCAAATGTCTTAATCCATAAGGAAATGAAGATGTTTCCTAGAACCAAAATAACTATTGACCACTATATAATGAAGATGAAAAGTATTAACATAATTGAGTTGGTAAAGAATATGAAACAAGAATAATAAAGTTGTTAAACATTATTTATTATGTTAAAGATGTTAATCATGCTTCACACATATTAGCATTAAATGTTAACATTAACATTTAACGTTATTTATCATGTTAAAAATGTTAAACATTATTGATACAAATAGAAAGTAATATTAAATTTCGGGACACTATGATGATAAAAAATCAATGTCTCATTGTGTCAAGAAACAAAATTAAGCATTGTATTTTTATGAAAAAAAACCATCATCAAAATGTCACATTACAAAACTAACCTTTCCATGCAATTATGCTGAAAAATGGTGTGAAATTGCTATGAAAACAAATGCTAGGACAATGTGATGAAAAACACCAACATGACACAATGACAAATAAATTAGCATCACCATTATTATTACGACCAAAAACAATAGACATTTCATTTTTAGATGATGTGTAATGTTGTGTCGGTAAAATGACATGAACATGCAATGTGACATTACAAAAATAACAATGTAATGTTCATGTGAAAACAAATGTTTGGAACTATTATGAAGATAAGTGCTTGGACAATGTGATGAAAAAATCTAGCTTCACATTGTGACAAATGAACTAATGTGACAGAAAAGCCAACCTCACATTGTGACAAACATGTTGTGACGTCATAATGATACAAAAATCTATCCAATGTCGCAATGTGACAAAAATTGTCACAATGTTACATTACATTGCAATTTATGCAATGTCACAATGTGATAGTACAAAATTAATGAATAATTTATCCAAGAATGTGACATTGTTGCAACTTATCCTATGTCACAATGTGACATTACAAAATTAGCAAACAATTCATCCAACAATGCGACATTGTCACAACTTATCCAACATCGTAATGTGACAAACATGGTTGCAATGTGACATTACAAAACTAACAACGGGATGTGTTTGTGCAAAAAAGATGTGTGAAACTATTATGAAAATAAATGCTTGGATGATGTGATGAAAAAAGTTAGCATCACATTATGAAAAATGAACTAACATGACAAAAAAACCAACATCACATGTGGCAAACATGTTGTGATGTTAGAATGGTACAAAATGTATCCAACATTGCAATGTGACAAACTACAAGAAACACATGGTCAAACATGGGCATCCATGGTCAATCATAGACAACCATATTCAACCATATTATATAACGTGGACAACCAAGGCCTACCATGGTGAACATGGCCAACCAATGGTCAACCATAGTCAAAATTCCTAGCAATGGTCAACCATGATCAAGATTATCAAATATAGTGAGATGTGTACAACGTTGGTTCATCATTGTTGATCTTAGTTATCATGGTTGGAAATTGTCAGCAAAGGTCAACCAACCATAGGCAACCATAATAAACAAAGGTCAGCCATGATCTATCCTCTTTATCCTTGGTCAACCATGGTAATCATAAGAAACCATGATCAACTAAGGCCAACCATAAGCTACGTAAATCAACAATGGTCAACCCTCTTCAAATGTGGTCAACCTTTTCAATCCTCTTTAACCATTTTGTAATATTAATGTAACATTAACATTACTATAACATTCACCATGGTCAACCATGTTTGAGAATATTCATCTATGCTCAACATCAATGTAACAATGTAATAATTATCAACATTAATGTTATTGTTGAAAATGCAGCAAGAAATTCCTAATTTAATTTTCCCTTGAATTAAATTAGGAGAAAAATGAAATTCCACGGCATACGACAACTTGAATGAGTTACATGAGTTTTTATCACTCATTTAGCTTAGTTAATTCGAGTTGTGGACTTAACTTTAGCTGTGTACTATGATTCCTAAATTTTAGGATCCTAGGTTGAGTTAATTTCAATTGTAACAATTTAATTCAGTTAAATTGAGTTAAGGTCAGTTAAACTAGTTCCAACTATTGGAGGAACTAGTAGGAGGTATAGCAGTGGGATGCATCTTCATTGTTTAACCAGTTAACTGATCAATCAACCTAAATTAACTCATGCATGCATGAAATTAGAGTTACCCAACTGAGATTAGTGTTCAAGGGCAGTGTACTATCAGTTTTATAATTTTCGAAGTTGTACAAGTGGTGCATGCAGTCAAAGGAAGGCCTAAAGGAATTGTGCACATCTAAATGAGTAATTTTCCTAAATAATAAGGGCTAATTCCTCATCAAACAACACAAGGAAATAGGAGCTTGGGAAGGCTTGAAATTGGCTAAATGTTGGCCAAAGTCAGTCAGTCAAGAAAAGGATAGAAGATACTTGTGTAAGTTATGCTCAAGCTTGAGCAACCATATTGTATTCTTCGAGATTCTTTGATTAATTAAATACAAATAGGAAGGGGTTTTGAGCAGTTACTTTACCCTAGATAAATCTCTATGTCTCTGTGTTAAATCATGATGCTTTTTTTCGATGTGTACTTGATCATGAATTTGATTTCGCGTATGAGTAGAGTAGATTTGAGTCTTACGTTTTAGTACATTACATGAGCAATATCAAATCTACATTAAAATTATACAGTTACATTATTAGATTAATACCACATAAATACATTGATATATATATGGTTGACCATCTTCGACCATTGTAAATACATTGACAACCATGTTCACTCACTATAAAGCATAGGTGGCCCCAATCAACCATGGTCAAATAAACTCGGGGATGGGGAAAAACACTCAGCAAGGTCAAACATGGAAAACAAGTTCAACCATGGTCAAATTATCTCAACTATAGTCAACCATGGTCACCATGGTTGTCACATACTTTACTTGGTTAACCATGGTCAACCATGTTTGCTGATGGTTTAAGAGGTCAAAATTTTCATTCAGTATCAACCATAAACATCCATAGAAAACATGGCCAACCATGATTTGTTTAAATGATTCTTAGCTATGGTTAACATGGCCAACATAACCAACCATGGTCAATCATGTTCAACCATAGCCCACATGGTCAACAATAGTCATCTACAGTTAAACATTGAGAACCATGTTCAAACATGTTCCCCCCAATCACGCATAGTTGACCATAGTTAATTTTTTTCTAACAAGATCAACCATGGTTGAAGAAACTCATTGTCAGTCATACATGGTCACCAAGCTCTACCTTAGTTGACCATGTTCAAGCATGGTCAAACTAGTTAAACAATGGTTAATCATGGTGACCATGCTCATCCATGCCCAACCATAGTCAACCATGGACACCATATTTCAACCATACCCATCCATGCCCAACCATCATCGACATGGTCATCCATTGTCATGCTTACTCCACCATAATCTATCCTCTTCATCCTTGGTCTACTAAGGTTAACCATAGTCAACAATGGTAAACCAAGATGAACCATAACCAACCATAATCAACCAGGGTCAACCATAACCTTTCTTCCAACCATAACCAAGCATAACCACATAATCAACCAACCATAACCACAAGCCATGAACAACCAACCATAGCCAATCATGGTCAATCTTGTCAACCCTCCTCAACCATTGATAAAACCTTTTTATAACATTAATGTCAAATTAACCATGGTCAACGTTAATGTAACAATGTAACAATTATCATCTTTAGTATTAAAATGTTAGATTAATGTTACATAACATTGTTATATTTACAGTTGACAATGGTCAAACTCAGTCAACCACGTTAATTGACAGTCAACACTGTTCAAATTTAGTCAACCTCATAAACCATGGTAAACCAAGGTCAACCATAATATTATCCTTAATCCTTGGTCAATAATGATAATCATTGTCAATCATGGTCAACTAAGGTCAACCATGGTGTACTCCATAGTTCGCCTCAATATGTCAAATGATAGACTATGGTTAACCAAATTTACTAATGATATGGTCAACCGTGGTCAAATTGGTCAAACCATGTTCACCCATGGTCAACATCATCAACCGTAGTTAACATACCCAACCATAGTCAACTATGGGCAACCATAGTCTATCTTAGCCAACTATAATTAGTTTTGGACAACCATGGTCATCAATAGTCAACTCAATATTAACTATGTTCAAAATAGTCAACTTTTGTGACCATGGTCAACAATGGAAAATCATTGTCAACCATGGCCAAATATTGTCAACTATGGTCCCCATGGTCAATCATACTCAACATGGTCATCCATGGTCACCCTTAGCCCCCTTTAATCTATCTTATAATTCTTTCTCAACTATGGTAATCCTTGCTCAACCATGGTAAGCATGACTAACCATTGTCGACTATAGCCAATAATGATCAATCATCCAACCATGGTGAACCGTAGACAACCAATGTCAACTGTAGTCAATAATGGTCAACATGGGCAACCATGGTCAGCTTGGTCTTCCATGGTCATGTTTAGTCCACCACAATATATCCTCTTAATCCCTAGTTAATGATGGTAATCATGATCAACCATGTTCAACTAATGTTCACCATAATCAACCAAAGCCAACCATTATAATTTTGCTCGACTATTGTCAACCATGGTCAACCTTGCTAATTGTGGTCAATCATTGTCAACCATGAGTGATGTACGTTAGCCATTTTTAACCATAGTCAACCATGCTCAACAAATACACCCCACACACCACACATGTCGGTTGTCAACTAACACAACCACATTACTAAATGTGGTATATATACATCGATCGGCGTCATTTTTCACCGTTTATGTGCCAATCAACTTTGAAAATAATGTCCATCAACATATCTCAATAACATTTACTAATATGGTTGTGTTAATAATATTATCCTATATTTTTATTAAATTTTAACACACTTCAAAACAATAAACATTATGAAAAATTCTACAAATCGTGAAAATTTGCATTACTTGAACAGTAAACAAAGCTTTCAAATATGGACATAATCTGTAAAAAGGAAAAACATTGAATGTAGTCCATTAAGCTGAAACATATAATGAGTATATATATAAAAGATAGCAACGGGCAGCATTATTTTCTTCTCTAAATCCATCTGTATTTTGAAGATCAATGCATAAACGAAAGAAACAGAATTGATGGATGGTATAAAATAAAACCTATTAAGAGGCTTGTGCAGTATTCTGCCCCCAGTAGAGGAAGGGAGAATGCAGTTAATTTATGAAAAGTAACACCCGGAACAGTCCACGGCTTCGATATTTTGTGGCCGTAATACATCTCCAAGGTTCCAACTTTTTAAAATGTCTTTACTAATGGCCAGATATGCACAACAGCAATAACTAATTAAACATAAGTCATTTGATAGCTCACGCTAAATTGGCGGAGAATGTAGCATGGTACAGTGAAGCGATATATGGTAGAGTTGATGGATTCCCGCAACAATAAGCCAAGCCAAAGGACGAAGAAAATAGTGTGTTGGTGGTGGGAGGGCAGAAGAACAAAGAGGTGTCTGGTCAAGAGGGCACTCCCCTCCTTTTTCCATGTGGCGACAACCGAAAAAGACGCGGATCCTGACAAAAGAGCGGCGGTAGTAGTTATGGACGACCCAATCAGAAAACCATAGATAAAACATTTAAACTTTGTCGCTTCTGTTGTACTCACTTGACAGACAGCATCGCCATCGTCTTTTGGATGCTACTTTGTGATCTTGTTTTATTTTAATATATGGATATGGTTGTCATTTAGGTGGCATCAATTATAAGTCAAAATAACATGCGTAATTATATTTATTGAGACACTTTTAGGTTGGAAAGAAATGTGATTTCTTAGAACGAAACACATGCTCTTAATTATTAAGCCCACTCAAGCTGCTAAAAAAAAGTAAAAAAAAAGTAAAACTAAAAAAATAATCATAATTATAATTAATTATAATTAATAATTAAACTAGTTTAGATTTATCTTATTCTAGATGTACTAAGCCTTGAGAAGAATCAAATCTGAGGTACAAACTTTTTTTCAGACTGAAAAGAGATTTAATATCTCTCAACACTTAGTACATTTGGAATTAAAATGGATCTGTGCCAATTTATAAAAAAATGGAAATTTAGTAATCCTTAAAGTGTGAGAAAACTAAATACAATCACTAAAAAAATAACTAAGTTTTTGTTAAGATATTTCATTTTCTAGGAAACAAGAGCCACCTGGTGGCATGTCATTGATCATTTGTACACATGAGCAAGCATATAGTTTTTAGTTTATTTGGTTAAAATGATATATGTAAAGAAAAATGATTTGAAATTTTAAAAAAAAATATTAAAATTTTATATATTTAAAATTTCAATTATATTTTTATATTAAAATGAATTGATAAATTCAAATTAGTTTTAGCTATAGTTAAGTTCGAAATATTATTATTTGAAAATGATTTTAAATGAATAACTAATTAAATTTATATACTTTGACTACTTAAATATAAAATCAAATATATTCTTAACTAAAAGTTTATATTTAAATTATACTTATTTAAATACAAAATATATACTAAAACATTTATATATTTACAATTTAAATTATATTTTTATTTAACCTAAAATGATTTCATTGAAAATTTTATTATTTTTGTTGTGGTATGGACATTAAATATTATATATAGTGAGAATTTTAGTTTTGCTAATTATTTGATTTCTAAGAGTAGAGTAAAAATTAGCAAAGGTATAGTTTACTTTACATGAGTAAGGTGTATATATATTTTAAAATTTTGACAAGGCTACATCTTCATCATGTCCAATATATCACCCTTTGAATCAATGACTTCACATCAAGAAGTGTCTTAATGGAGCATCCAGATTTATCCAAGACTCAGTGGAAAAATTAAAAGTTACATCAATAAATAATTAAAATAACATATTAATTCATAAAATAAGATAAGATGAAATTAAAGTTTTTTTTTTTTTTTTTTTTCCTTATAAATTATTATCTCTTAAATTTAATCATGTTTATAGTAATTTTCTAAAAATATGATCATAAAAATATTAATACTCAAACAATATAAGTAAATGTAACACATTTTTATAATGTACATGTTCACATGATCCTGGTATTTCCATTACACTTTGCAACACATGTTTAAAAAAATGATGTACATGCTCTACTGCAAAAGAAAAAAATAATAAAAAACATAAATTGGAAATACTTGGGGTAAAAAAACTCAAGCTAAATTAATAAATGTATCATGTATTTATAATACATGTGCAATTTTTTATAAAAAATATATTAATTTTAAATTATTTATATTTTATGTTTGATAAATAAAAATATTTAATTAAAAAAAACATTTAATTCAAAACCAAATTTAAATTGAAAAAGTTTTTATAACAATAATGAAAAATAAAAATCATTTTTACAAGAAAATGGAAAAATATGTTAATTAAATATCATATTTAGAATCAAATTTCTAAAATGATGATGATTAACATCCACTAAAACTAATAGGGTTTCTAAGAAAATTGAAACTAGTTAATATATTTAAACTTAGACTTATTCCATGATGAAGTAGTGTTTATAATATATTTTTTTTGAATTGCAGATATTATTTATTGTTATTAAGTGTACTTTAGGTGTTAAATATTTGTATTGTTGTTATTACATATAGTTTAGGTGATAAATATTTGTGTTTTTATATAGATTTTTTTATTGATTAATCCTTTGATCTCTTAGTGTTTTGGTTCGGTTACATTGTTGATTTAAGCTATCTTTTGAACCTTAGTTAGTCTTCAATATTATCAAATTCATATTATTTTATTTTATTATACATACTTAATAGTTTTTAATGAATTACTATTAAATTCATATTGATTTATTTTATTATATAATATTTAATAGTTTTTAATGAATTATTATTTAAAAATTAATTATAAATAATTTTAACTTTGATTTTAAAGTTGTGATCATTCTATTTGAAATGATTAAGATGGTTTGTTAGAGTGGAACTTCAATTATATGATTCATATAGTTATCTCTGAATTCTGTGGTCCATATAAAGAGATAGTTTACCAAAAAAACACCCAATAATAACCACAATCTATGTCCAAATCAAAATCAGAATTTGATAACAGTTAATGGGTTGGACACTAACAAAATTTACAATCATGTTAATTTCTAATCATTCTCAAGCTCATGTTTAAAAAAAAAACAAACGTACGTAAGTAAAGAAAATGCTTATCCCGACCTGCAAAATGAAATAACCCTGTGTTGTGTTGTTTTCCACTTCATAGGCCACCATCCCGATAAAGACGACGACATTCTACATAACATAACGTTTAACATCCTTTGCTGGACTGGACTTGGTAAAGCGAAACCTAAAGCCTAGATATTAGGCCCCGGTGCCTTGCATTGCACGTCTTATAATGCAAAACTAAAATAATTTTTTTGCAAGAGTGGAGGAAAGCGTGCACGGGAAAGGGAAACATATACAAAAATGACAGAGGGGGCATGGCATCGGATGGGATCATGCTATATAGAAAAGAGATACTCCTCTACTTCATTTGTCTCCCAAATCTCTTTACACTCATTTTAATTTTTTTTATATCACATTGGTTAAATCTGATTAATTTATTAAATAAAATGTTTATATATGTTAAAGTTTAAACTTTAATCACTAACGTGAAACACTTCATTACCATTATCGCTTTACCGTATTATTGATATTTAAAAAAGAAAATCAAACACAACCATAAAGCCATGCAGAATCTTGTACGTTGGCACGATTCAATACATCAATATAAATTGTAAATTTTGATGATACACATTATTTACCTTGGTAAATTAATAAGTAAACGAACAAATAACTCCAAAATAGTTAAACAAGGTATATATAGTAGAGATTACAATCGATGCACCATGGCTTTTATTGATAAGTATAACCACGGATAATGACCATAATGGTATATCGCTGTGAATCGCCATAAAATGCTTAGCTGGAGTACCTCGTATGTATCACAATGCCTGTGGTTAATGAAGTACCATAGATTTCGTTGAATTGCTTGTATTGTACCTTTTGATGTTACGCTTTCTTCTCTTCTCTCAACAACATCTCTTGATTTCTAGAAACTAACTGCAGTCATTTTCTTAAATTACAGAAATCAACTGCAGTTAATTAATTTCTTGTTGGTAGCTTTTGAAGTGGTCTATTACTCCCACTGCAGTTCTCTACCATGATCTGTGGATCACTTGACACATAGCCAACAGAGGCTTGATGGAAGCTTGACTATAAATATTTCTGTTTGGTCCCCAAGCTCACTAACTCAATCCATTTCAGCTTTACACCATCAAGTTAGAGTGAGCAAAGCTTGGAAGTGCCTTCAGATTTCCTATATTTTTTTCCTTTCTTCTTTGTGTTGAGAGAACCTTCCTCTTCATATAT
Organism: Pinus albicaulis; assembly: GCA_034641835.2. NCBI lineage: Eukaryota > Viridiplantae > Streptophyta > Pinopsida > Pinales > Pinaceae > Pinus > Pinus albicaulis. The sequence continues at coordinate 49,990,016 of CM076583.1, forward strand.
AACCGTACCAATTAGTTTTGGCTCTGGTTTATTAATTAACATGGTATCTGGAAGCGAATGTTTCCATTTCAGAGGTTACGCGAATACAAATAGTTTTAAGGCATCTAAGCTCTCATTTCTAGTGGCTCTCTCATATACGATTTTTTGAGCACACTCTCATTTC
>CM076583.1:49995178-50280343 GCA_034641835.2 Pinus albicaulis
GGAACGTGTTAAAGAAAAGAAAGTGTTCATTGAGCACGTTAGCACTGAGTTGATGATCGTTGATCCTTTGACTAAGGGCATGCCACCGTTTAAATTCAAGGATCATGTAATAAATATGGGACTTGGTTCCATGATGTAGTTTCTCATTGTATGAACAATGTTATTTTAATGAAATTCTTAAATTTTGTGATTTTTTTTCTCATATTTATGTGCACCTTAATTTGATTTGAGAGAATTTATCTGTGTAGGAACAAGAATAAACATAGGGTTTATTCATTAAGAAATTGTTGCCACATAAATTTTAATAGAAATAAATACATAGTAATACATGGAAGATAATACTCGTCATTAAAGGACTTATCGACATGATTCATGTATCTATTACTTAATACAGATTATCAATGGGTTTTAAGATGAGACATTAAGTTTGGAAGTATGGACCAAGTGGGAGAATGTTACACTCCCTCTCCCAATTCCATCCCTCGATTTTTGGAAACCTTAATCGTAGTCATTTCCTTAATTTTTGGAACCAACTCATAGCATTCTCCTTAAATTCACGAAATCAACTCCATAGCTAATTAATTTCGTTGGGAGTTTCGAAGTGGTCCATTACTCCTCCCACAGTAGTTCTCTACCATGATTCAGGGAAGCCACTCGACACATAGCCAACAAAATTCGATGGAACCTCGCTATAAATATATCTCTGTTTGGTCCCCAAGCTCACTAACTCAATCCCCTTTAGCTTTACACCATCAAGTTAGAGTGAGCAAAGAGGCTGAAGGCCGCATTTTCAGGGCATTTTTTTTCTTTCGTCTTTGTGTTGAGAGAACCTTCCTCTTCATATATAGCCGTACCAATTAGTTTTGGCTTTGGTTTATTAATTAACATGGTATCTCGAAGTGAATGTTTCCATTTTAGAGGTTACGAGAATACAAATAGTTTTAAGGCATCTAAGCTCTCATTTCTAGTGGCTCTCTCATATACAAGTTTTTGAGCACAGAGATTATAGTTTGTAAGTTTATAAATCAGCTGGAAACCGTTTCATTTACAACGTTTTCCCTGCGTGGATAAAACAAGGCTGATGCTGTTGATTATTATTGTGCATGAAGGTTATTTTTTATTGTTGTTGCATGAAGGGATTCTTGCTTTTAGAAATTTACCATCAATGGCTGGAGGTATGATTTACTGGGCTTAAAGTTTTATATTCCGCATTCAAGAATTGTTTTTTAATTGTTTAAGATTTGAGTGTCAGTGATCTTGATCCGCTATCGCACCAAAATATCATCCTTCGTACTTCATTCTCACTCGCTCACAACAGAATACTTGGTAGTTTATTTTTGTGTGCAGTATCAGTTAGATTACCTAGTCGTTGTTTTTATGGTGATTTTTTTGGAGATTTTTTTTGTGAAATATGGCAGCAATTCATTGAAATCACATTCTTGATCTGTGAATCCTTAAAGTGTTGAATCCATATCTATAATAAAAAACCAAATTAAATAATGCAAATCAAGATTTCACCTCAAATTTTTCTACCACACCAAAAATTCCAAAAAAATCACACTAAAAAACTCCATTATATATATAAACATTATTTTCATAAAAGGATTACTAAATTAAAAAATTAAATATATATATATATATATATATATATATATATATATATATATATATATATATATAAATTAAAAAAAAATAATCTACTTATTTTCTCTTTTAAACTCTATTATTATTACTGTTAACTTGAAATGTACCCTAAATCTACTGATCAACGATGGCAGAGTAGACAAAACTTAACTTGAAAAAGTTAAAAACAATAATGAAAAAGTTTAATTCAAAACTTGAAAAAGTTTTTATAACAATAATGAAAAATAAAAATCATTTTTACAAGAAAATGGAAAAATAGATTAATTAAATATCATATTCAGAATCAAATTTCTAAAATGATGATGATTAACATCCACTAAAACTAATATGGTTTTTAAGAAAATTGAAACTAGTTAATATATTTAAACTTAGACTTATTCCATGATGAAGTAGTGTTTATAATATTTTTTTTTTGAATTGCAAATATTATTTATTGTTATTAAGTGTACTTTAGGTGTTAAATATTTGTATTGTTGTTATTACATATAGTTTAGGTGATAAATATTTGTGTTTTTATATAGTTTTTTTTATTGATTAATCCTTTGATCTCTTAGTGTTTTGGTTCGGTTACATTGTTGATTTAAGCTATCTTTGAACCTTTATTAGTCTTCAATATTATCAAAGTCATATTACTTTATATTATTATACCTATTTAATAGTTTTTAATGAATTACTATTAAATTCATATTGATTTATTTTATTATATATATTTAATAGTTTTTAATGAATTATTATTTAAAAATTAATTATAAATAATTTTAACTTTGATTTTAAAGTTGTGATCATTCTATTTGAAATGATGAAGATTGTTTGTTAAAGTGGAACTTCAATTATATGATTCATATAGTTATCTCTGAATTCTGTGGTCCATATAAAGAGATAGTTTACCAAAAAAAACACCCAATAATAACCACAATCTATGTCCAAATCAAAATCAGAATTTGATAACTGTTAATGTGTGGGACACTAACAAAATTTACAATTATGTTAATTTCTAATCATTCTCAACCTCATGTTTAAAAAAAAAAAAAAAACGTACGTAAGTAAAGAAAATGCTTATCCCGACCTGCAAAATGAAATAACCCTGTGTTTTGTTGTTTTCCACTTCATAGGCCACCATCCCGATAAAGACGACGACATCCTACATAACATAACGTTTAACATCCTTGCTGGACTGGACTTGGTAAAGCGAAACCTAAAGCCTAGATTTTAGGCCCCGGTGCCTTGCATTGCACGTCTTATAATGCAAAACTAAAATAATTTTTTTGCAAGAGTGGAGGAAAGCGTGCAAGGGAAAGGGAAACATATACAAAAACGACAGAGGGGGCATGGCATCGGATGGGATCATGCTATATAGAAAAGAGATACTCCTCTACTTCGTTTGTCTCCCAAATCTCTTTACACTCATTTTAATTTTTTTTATATCACATTGGTTAAACCTGATTAATTTATTAAATAAAATGTTTATATGTGTTAAAGTTTAAACTTTAATCACTAACGTGAAACACTTAATTTCCATTATCACTTTACCGTATTATTGATATTTAAAAAAGAAAATCAAACACAACCATAAAGCCATGCAGAATCTTGTACGTTGGCACGATTCAATACATCAATATAAATTGTAAATTTTGATGATACACATTATTTACCTTGGTAAATTAATAAGTAAACGAACAAATAACTCCAAAATAGTTAAACGAGGTATATATATATATATAGTAGAGATTAAAATCGATGCACCATGGCTTTGATTGATAAGTATAACCACGGATAATGACCATAATGGTATATCGCTGTGAATCGCCATAAAATGCTTAGCTGGAGTACCTGGTATGTATCACAATGCCTGTGGTTAATGAAGTACCATAGATTATTGAATTGCCTGTATTGTATCTTTTGATGTTATGCTTTCCTCTGTCAACAACATCTCTTGATTTCTGGAAACTAACTGCAGTCATTTTTTTAAATTACAGAAATCAACTGCAGTTAATTAATTTCTTGTTGGTAGCTTCTGAAGTGGTCTATTACTCCCACTGCAGTTCTCTACCATGATCTGTGGATCACTTGAAACATAGCCAACAGAGGCTTGATGGAAGCTTGACTATAAATATTTTTGTTTGGTCCCCAAGCTCACTAACTCAATCCCCTTCAGCTTTACACCATCAAGTTAGAGTGAGCAAAGCTTGGAAGTGCCTTCAGATTTCCTATATTTTTTTCCTTTCTTCTTTGTGTTGAGAGAACCTTCGTCTTCATATATAACCGTACCAATTAGTTTTGGCTCTGGTTTATTAATTAACATGGTATCTCGAAGCGAATGTTTCCATTTCATAGGTTACGCGAATACAAATAGTTTTAAGGCATATAAGCTCTCATTTCTAGTGGCTCTCTCATATACGATTTTTGGAGCACACTCTCATTTCTAGTGGCTCTCTTGATACGAGTTTTTGAGAACAGAGATTACAGTTTGTAAGTTTACAAATCAGCTAGAAACCGTTTCATTTACATCGTTTTCCCTGCGTGGATAAAACAAGGCTGTTGTTGTTGATTATTATTGTGCATGAAGGTTATTTTTTATTGTTGTTGCGTGAAGGGATTCTTGCTTCTGGAAATTTACCACCAATGGCTGGAGGTATGTTTTTACTGGGCATTAAAGTTTTATATTCCGCATTCAAGAATTGTTTTTTAATTGTTTAACATTTGGTATCAGAGCATTTTTTATCTATGCCTTGGTGATTATAGACATGTTTGGCTAAATGTTTTATTTTTAGAATTTTCTAAATTAAAGTATATATTTAGAAATATGTCTAATTTTTGCTTAATTTTTATGCTCATAATATTTATTAATTATATGCAATTTGACACTGTCAGTAAAATTTATTAACTATACTATATTTAGTTTGTGTTTTTAACTAATTATTTCTCATTTAATTAAAGTTGAAAGCTATTTTGAATGATAGTTACTTAGGACTCATCATTAAAATGTGTTATGCATAAATTTATAGTTTTATTTATGCAAATTATCATTATTTCTGTTATCAATTAATTTTTATGTAACAATGTCTACCGACCTATATAATTTTAAATTGATTAGATAATAACTACATCATCTCTAATTAAATAAAATTACATATTATGACCGATTAAGATCACATAAAGAATATTTAGACATTAATTGTAATTAATTATATTAAATATAATAAATTTTATCCCACAGAATTTTTGTTATATTTACAATTAATTAGGATAAAATATTCATAACTTACCTACAAGAATCATAACTTACCCACAGGAGTTATGAATTAATAGTTTTATCATAAAGTTTAAAAGAATAATTGAATCTGCTTGAATTAAAAATTTAGTCCACAGACAATTTTTATGTCATTAGATTCAATTTTAAAGCATGATTTACATTGGTAAAGCATGAAATTTATTTATGCCTCAATTTTAACATAAGCATGTGTTTTTTTTAATATTATGCAGTTGTACAATATGCAAATATCTCTGAAATTCGTACTGATATCCTTGAACTTAAGGGAAATAACTATAAGATTTGGAAGGAGAGAGTTCTCCTTCATTTGGGGTGGATGGACATAGACTATGCTATTAGGAAAGACGGACCACCGACACTCAATAATACCAGCACTGCAGCGGACATCACGCTTTATGAACGATGGGAACGATCTAATCGTCTAAGCGTGATGTTCATTAAGACTAAAATTTCAGCTGGTATTCGTGGTTCCGTTGAACAACATGAAAAGGTCCGAGATTTGCTGAAAGCCATTGATGATCAAGTCATCACTTCAGACAAGGCATTAGCAAGCACCCTAATTATGAAGTTCTCATTCCTAAGGCTCACCAGTGTAAAAGGTGTGCACGAGCACATCATGCAAATGAGGGACACTGCGGCTTAATTGAAGAAACTCGAGGTTGAAATATTAGAGTCTTTCCTGGTGCACTACATCCTGAACACCCTTCCACACCAATACGGACCCTTCAAAATCTCATACAACACACATAAGGATAAATGGTCAATTAATGAACTTATGACCATGTGTGTTCAAGAGGAAGAGAGACTGGTGATGGAAATGGGAGAAAGTGCAATGCTGGCAATGCGAGGAAAAGGCAAATCTCAAGCCAATCGGAAAGGGAAAGGTAAAATACCTCCCCAAGCCGATATCAAGAAGGATTCCAAGTGTTTCTTCTGTAAAAAGAAGGGACACATGAAGAAGGAATGCGCCAAATTTCAGAAATGGCTTACAGACAAAGGTAATTCAATCTCGTTTGTTTGTTATGAATCTAATATGGTTAATGTCAATATTAACACCTGGTGGATTGATTCTGGATCAAAAATTCACATTTCGAATTCCTTGCAGGGTTTGCAAAACCTAAGGAAGCCAATGGGCAGTGAGCAAAGCATCTTATCAGGAAACAAGATGGGCTCGCATGTGGAAGCTATAGGAACATGCTATTTAAATTTAAGTAGTGGCTTTGTTTTAGAATTAGAAAAGACCTTTTATGTACCAAGTTTTTCTAGAAACTTGATTTCAGTTTCAAGGCTTGTACCTTTTGGATATTCCTTTAAATTTTCAGAAACATCCTTTAGTTTATTTTATAAATCTGATTGTGTTGGGAATGGTATTTTGTCTAATGGTCTTTACTGCATAAATTTACAAAACAATGTCACTTATGATTCAATGCATGTTCACACTGGTATTAAAAGATGTGTTATTGATGAAAATTCCTCTAAATTATGGCACCAGAGACTAGGTCATATCTCCATAGATAGAATTAAAAGATTGGTAAATGAAGGGGTACTTAATACTCTAGATTTTACTGATTTTGAGACTTGTGTGGACTGCATAAAGGGAAAGCAGACCAACAAGTCAAAGAAAGGTGCCAATAGGAGTTCAAACATATTATAGATCATACATACTGATATATGTAGTCCAAACATGGACTCACATAGTCAGATATACTTCATCTCCTTTATAGATGATTACTCACGATATATGTATCTCTACATGCTTCATAAAAAGAGCGAAGCATTAGATGCCCTGAAGTAGAGAATCAATGCGGCAAGAAAATTAAGATCGTGAGATCAGATAGAGGTGGAGAATATTATGGAAGATACACAGAACATGGACAAGGACCTGGGCCATTCGCTAAATTTATTTAATAGCATGGGATTGTTGCCCAATACACCATGCCTGGTTCACCTGACCAGAATGGTGTAGCAGAAAGAAGAAATCGAACATTATTGGACATGGTGCGGAGTATGCTTAGCAGCGCCAATCTTCCTAAATCCTTGTGGACTGAAGCACTTAAGACGGCAGTGTATATATTAAACCGAGTTCCAACCAAGGCTGTTCCTAAAACGCCATTTGAATTATGGAAAGGTTGGAAACCGAGTTTGCGACATATGTGCGTTTGGGGATGCCCGTCCGAAGTGAGAATATATAATCCACAAGAGAAGAAACTGGACCCAAGGACCATTAGTGGGTATTTCATTGGATATGCTGAAAGGTCTAAAGGTTACAGATTTTATTGTCCATCTCACAGCACTAGGATTGTGGAGTCAAGAAATGCAAAGTTTCTTGAAAATGACTTGATCAGTGGGAGCGATCAAACCAGGAACATAGTTTCTGAGAAGGATCATTCAGAATATCAACCTTCCACCTCAAGTGATAGATTAGTTATTGTTCACAGCACCCCTCAAGTACAAACTGGTGTTGAACAACCAACTGTTGAAGTTCCACAAGATACTGACGACGTTCCAGTAGATTAGATAGTTCAATAATTTCCAAGAATTCTTGAACAATGAGTTGAACCACATACTTCTCAGGAAGATGGTTGTACAACATTAAGAAGATCTACTAGACCAAAGAGATCAGCAATTCCTGATGATTATGTCGTGTATCTGCAAGAATCTGACTACAACATTGGAGCCGAAAATTATCCCGAGTCTTTTTCACAAGCCATGAGTTGTAAAGAATCAGAATTATGGTACGATGCCATTAAGGAAGAAATGAATTCTATGAAGAGTAACGAAGTCTGGGATCTTGTTGAGTTGCCTAATGGTGCAAAAGCCATTGGATGTAAATGGGTCTTTAAGAAAAAGAAAGACTCATTGGGCAACATTGAGAGATACAAGGCAAGACTCGTTGCAAATGGGTTCACTCAGAAAGAAGGAATCGATTACACAGAGACTTTCTCTCTTGTATCTAAGAAATATTCCTTGCGCATTATTATGGCATTAGTAGCCCATTTTGACTTGGAGTTGCACCAAATGGATGTGAAAACAACATTTCTCAATGGAGATCTAGAGGAGGAGGTTTACATGAAACAATTTGAAGGATTCTCCTCTAGTGATGGTGAGCATTTGGTTTGTAAGCTTAAGAAATCATTATACGAATTAAAACAAGCATCCCGCCAATGGTATTTGAAATTTCATAATGTAATTTCTTCTTTCGGTTTTGTAGAAAACATTATGGATGAATGTATATACCTTAAAGTGAGTGGGAGTAAAATATGTTTTCTTGTTTTATATGTGGATGATATTTTGCTAGCAACCAATGATAAGGGTTTGCTGCATGAGGTGAAATAATTCCTCTCTAAAAATTTCGATATGAAGGATATGGGTGAGGCATCTTATGTCATTGGCATTAAGATTCATAGAGACAGATTTCGAGGCATCTTGGGTTTGTCTCAGGAAACCTATATTAATAAAATTTTAGAAAGATTTCGGATGAAAGATTGTTCACCAAGTGTTGCTCCCATTGTGAAGGGTGATAGGTTCAGTTTGAACCAATGCCCAGAGAACGACTTTGAAAGGGAAAAAATGAAGAACATTCCATATGCTTCTGCTATCAGAAGCCTAATGTATGCTTAGGTCTACACAAGAACTGACATTACATTTGTTGTGGGAATGTTGGAACGATATCAAAGTGATCCATGTTTAGACCACTGGAGAGCTGCAAAGAAAGTAATGAGGTACCTTCAAGGAACCAAAAACTACATGCTTATGTATAGATGGATGGACAATTTGGAAGTAATTGGCTACTCAGATTCTGACTTTGATGGATGTGTTGATTCACACAAATCAACATCATGATACATTTTTATGATGGTCGGTGGAGTTGTATCATGGAGGAGTGCCAAGCAGACCTTGATTGCCACTTCCACTATGGAAGTCGAGTTCGTCTCCTGTTTTGATGCTACTTTACATGGTGTATGGCTTAAGAGTTTCATTTCTGGGCTTAGAATTATGGATTCTATTTCTAAGCCATTAAGAATATATTGCGACAATTCAGCTGTTGTTTTTATGGCTAAGAACAAAAAAAGTGGGAGTCGAAATAAACACATCAACATTAAGTATTTAGCTATAAGGTAACGTGTTAAAGAAAAGAAAGTGTTCATTGAGCACGTTAGCACTGAGTTGATGATCGCTGATCCTTTGAATAAGGGCATGCCACTGTTTAAATTCAAGGATCATGTAATAAATATGGGACTTGGTTCCATTATGTAGTTTCTCATTGTATGAACAATGTTATTTTAATGAAATTCTTAAATTTTGTGATTTTTTTTTCTCATATTTATGTGCACCTTAATTTGATTTGAGAGAATTTATCTGTGTAGGAACAAGAATAAACATAGGGTTTATTCATTAAGAAATTGTTGCCACATAAATTTTAATAGAAATAAATACATAGTAATACATGGAAGATAATACTCATCATTAAAGGACTTATCGCCATGATTCATGTATCTATTACTTAATACAGATTATCAATGGGTTTTAAGATGAGACATCAAGTTTGGAAGTATGGACCAAGTGGGAGAATGTTACGCTCCCTCTCCCAACAACATCCCTTGATTTTTGGAAACCTTAACTGTAGTCATTTCCTTAATTTTTGGAAACCAACTGCAGTAATTTCCTTAAATTACGGAAATCAACTGTAGTTAATTAATTTCTTGTTGGGAGCTTCTAAAGTGGTCCATTACTCCCACTGCAGTTCTCTACCATGATCTGTGGAACACTTGACACATAGCCAAAAGAAGCTTGATGGAAGCTTGGCTATAAATATATCTGTTTGGTCCCCAAGCTCACTAACTCAATCCCCTTTAGCTTTACACCATCAAGTTAGAGTGAGCAAAGCTTGGAAGTGCGTTCAAATTTCCTATACTTTTTTTCTTTTGTCTTTGTGTTGAGAGAACCTTCCTCTTCATATATAACTGTACCAATTAGTTTTGGTATTAATTAACATGGTATCTCGAAGAAAATGTTTCCATTTCATAGGTTACGGGAATACAAATAGTTTTAAGGCATCTAAGCTCTCATTTCTAGTGGTTCTCTCATATACGAGTTTTTGAGAACAAAGATTACAGTTTGTAAGTTTACAAATCAGCTGGAAACCGTTTCATTTACATCCTTTTCCCTGCGTGGATAAAACAAGGATGCTGCTATTGATTATTATTGTGCATGAAGGTTATTTTTTATTGTTGTTGCGTGAAGGGATTCTTGCTTCTGGAAATTTACCACCAATGGATGGAGGTATGTTTTTACTAGGCATTAAAGTTTTATATTCCGCATTCAAGAATTGTTTTTTAATTGTTTAACATTTGAGTGTCAGTGATCTGCCATTGCACCAACATATCATCCTTCAGACTTCATTCTCACTCAGTCACAACAGAATACTTGGTAGTTTTTTTTGGTAAAAAAGTAGACTAGTTAGATTACTTAGTTGTTGTTTTTAGTGTGATTTTTTTGGAGATTTTTAAGGTGGAATTTTCAGATCAAATTTCTTTAAAATATGGCAGCAATTCATTGAAATCACATATTTGATCGGTAACCCTTTTTTAAAGTGTTGAATCCATATCTATAATAAAAAAAACCAGCTTAAATAACAGAAATCAAGATTTCACCTCAAATTTTTCTACAACACCAAAAATTCCAAAAAATCACACTAAAAATACTCCATTATATATATAAACATTATTTTCATAAAATGATTACTAAATTAAAAAATTAAATATATATATATATATATATATATATATATATATTAAAAAAAATAGTAAAAAAAAAAATAATCTACTTATTTTCTCTTTTAAACTCTATTATTATTACTGTTAACTTGAAATGTCCCCTAAATCTACTGATTACTGATGGCAGAGTAGACAAAACTTAACAAAAAGCTTTCACAGACGGACAAGTGCCAGAAGTAAAAACATTGAATCTGATCCATCAAGCTGACACACGAAAAGAGAGTATAGATTAAAAAGAAACACGAAAAGAGGCTTTGAATACCATTATTTTATGCTCTAAATTCATCTGTATTTCAGCACAAACGACGACGACACTAGAATTGATGCGCAGCATAAAATAAAATCCGAAAGAGGCTATCTATATACACACTATTATGTCTCTCAGGAGGATCGAGTAAATTTAGCGAAGAAAGTTCGAAAAGCTACTTTGAATAACATAATTTATGAGGTTTTAACTTCTAAATTTCTTTATGAGCGACCACATATGCACAAGAACCCTAATAAAGTAAATATCTCATTTTGATCGGCAGAGAATTTAACGCAAATATCTGCGACTTGTGAGAAAGAAACCATTGTAAACGAGTGTCTGGTATCTACAATGTTGTCTGCAGCATGACAGCGATTTGGAGGAAGATTGTGAATCCATAGATTCCTACCAATAGTGAGTATGTCCAGCCCTAATGCCTATGCCTATGATGAGGGATGGATACATTACAGTAGAGATGATGGAGGCACGCAACTGGAAGCAAAGGAAAACGACGAAGGAATATTTAATTGGTGATGGGAGGGCAGCAGAAACTACGACAGAGAGACGTCTGGTCGACACAACAATTTCCGCTCATTCAACGTCGTGACAACTGACAAAAACACGGATGCACGTCTCTCGCTACAAAAAAATGGTCGTGGTAGTGGGGAACGACCAGCGAGCAAAAACATTAATAAAACACGTTGCCTTTCGCTACTTGTCCCTATTTTCCCTCTCACTTTGCGGAGGCGTTTTAATATACAGTTATGGTTATTATTTATTAATTACGCAGAAGGCTTTTTTTTGGCGTTAGGGGGAGGGGGGGGTGCGGGTACTCTCTGGAGGCATTCGTCGTTTGTTCAGTCTGTAGAATATGAACACGTGGTTTATATTTTCCTCGGCCAAGTGTCAATCGATCCTGTCATTGCTATAGCTTCATTGTTGATCCCGTCACCTTTGGCTGCTTGTCCCTATTTTCCCTCTCACTTTGTGGAGGCGTTTTAATATACAGTTATGGTTATTATATTACAAATTGGAAGAGATAACACACAAAACAAAATATGTTTTTATTATTCTATATCATAATCAAACGAATATATCACAATCTTTATAGTGCTGCTGAGATTCAACTAATTCCACTCTTGGAGGGATAAGTTCAAAGAATCTCTCAACATCCTCCAACAAACCAAACCAATCCCTAAACTTTAGTATGTTTCATAAGTGAGGCATTATCTCAAACACCTTCCCTTAATGCCTACATTATAGAAAACTTACAATACTGAAATCAAAATTACAAAATTTGTATTTGTTTTTGTCTCGCTGGTCTTCATCAGCAACTCTACCCACTCTGCGGTCTTCTGGATTCCGCTCTTTCTTTCTTCACTTCTTCGAGCTTACCTTTCAACCCATTTAAAGTACACCTGCTTCTGACCATCAACGCTGAATTTGTAAGATTAAAGATTCTTGACACGCCCGAAGAAGAGTCTCGACACTAAACTACCCTATGGAAATATTTCCATCTGTGAAATAACCCCGAAGAATAAATTTCAACAGTCTATAGGAAAATATTCTTGGTACAGAATATGATCAGCGATCAATCCTACAAAGTGACCTTTACACAAATGGATCTCACACTGTAACCTGTATTTGACGCTCTTGAAGCCCGAAGCACAACAAGACCCATCAACGTATAAAAAATTCACACAATCAAATTAGCCAATTGTTCTCTCGGCACCGAAGAACGTCGAGAACAACTAATTTAAATAATGCTAATTTGTTCAATAATTGGTTCTAGAATATAAAAAATTTACAATCACAATACATACACATTAATTAATATAGCTGCCCATTGCTCACGCAGTGAACCTCGTCCAACAACAAATTAATGGATTTAGACTACACCTCTGCCATCACACTTTCAAAGCCTGACAACATGTACTTCATATGCAGAATCCCTGGCCACTGCGCCGATGGTATGAAACTTGCCGTTAACGTTAAAGCCACCACCATCTGCCGCTTAGGTTCCAATTTGTTTTCGATTTCAAAGCTTCGTTCCAGGAACTGCACTTGGTTAGCAGTCAGTCTTCTCTTCTTCTCCAGTGGATCGATAGAGCGAGAAATGTTATTTTTTCCCATCACAAGGACGTTAGGCCCACCATACATTCTCCAACCAGACATCATCATCTCCTCAGAGAAAAACTCCTTCAAACCGTGTCCTCCAGTAACATTAAATGCTGAGCATATGCCCACCTCAGAATTGTTAGCAAAATTATTAATTCCCCAGAAATATGGAAAATTCGAAAGATACGTTTTACCGCGTGGCACAAGCAAAGTTCCGGATGACGCTTTGCAAGCTGCCTCCCATGCGCGCGCAAATGCCTGAGTATCATCTTCCAATCCATTGCCGGCTGCACTGAATGTTTTAACGCCAAAATTTTTATTGGAATGAAGAGTTGGCATCGGTTTCATAAGACCTTCTGATTCAACGAAAACGATGACAAAATGTAGGCTCAAAATAGCGAAAATACGAAAATGATTTCCAGTACTCGCCATTAATGCAATAGTTTGCTTTCTGCTACGGTCTCTGCAACTGAATTTCACGAACGCTTCATTAACATTCTTGTCCATGAAAAAACATGGAGAAGAGATTACAGAAACACCGCCAGTACTCCTTATGCTCTCTTGGCCCTTGTCGTCCATCCAGTGCAAGACTGGTCAGCGTGATGATAGCTAGGATTTGGAGAGCAAGTGTCGATATTTCTTAGAGATCTCCTTATGAGAAATTGATACCATTAACAATAGCAGGTAAACAATGAACACAGAGATACACACATAGCATTCTCACAAACAAATGAATTCGACACTCCTAATCTACGTATGTACAAAGAACCTCTCCCAAACTATTTCATCTTCCTGGGCACTCCCGTGAGGGATTAAGCCCAGTTAGGCTCTGATACCATATTACGAATTGGAAGAGAGCAGGGATGCACAATAATAACACATAAAACAAAATATATTTTTATTATTCTATATCATAATCAAACGAATATATCACAATCTTTATAGTGCTGCTGAGATCCAACTAATTCCACTCTTGGAGGGAGAAGTTGAGAGAATCTCTCAACATCCTCCAACAAACCAAACCAATCCCTAAACTTTAGTATGCTTCATAAATGAGGCATTATCTCAAACATATTATTTATTAATTACGCAGAAGGCTTTTTTTTTGGTGGGGGGGAGGGTACTCTTTGGAGGCATTCGTCGTTTGTTCAAAGTCTGTAGAATATGAACACGTGGTTTATATTTTCCTCGGCCAAGTGTCAATCGATCCCGTCATTGCTATAGCTTCACCATTGATCCTGTCACTGGCATGAATTCCTTCTTCGCCAAACGTTGTCCCTCTTAATCGTTTGTTACACGAGATTTATTTGGTTAAGTGCCAGGTGTTATGATGGTTGGTCGTTCTGGTTAGGTTGATGCATAAGCGGAATGGGAAAGAGCTCCATCTCTGATTGCTTTTCCTGTAGATGAATGCGTTCAGAGGTTGATTTGCCCAGACAATTTACAAGAGAAATCACTAGAAATGTGTTTTTTAGGTACGTTTCTTCAATTACTCTATGCCCTTTAATAATGAAGAAATTTAATTATTAGTCTCGCGGGATTGAGTAAACTTATGGTCGGCTATAAGTGTAAACAATCTATCTATATCACAACAATTTAAATTTTCATGAAGCCAACCTAGTCTCATTATAGTAAATATTAACTTTCATTGGTGACATTTTTATTTTATTTTATGGACATCATTTTTTTCAAGTGGGAAGTAGGAGATTTATTTCTCCATATTTCCCAAAACTGTTTGCATTTGTCGATATCATCCCTTTATATCAATATTTAGGGAAAGGACTCACATTTTGTGTCCTAGGTACTATTTTGAGATCACCATGAATTTGGATTTTTACTAAAAAAGGAAAGCGCACCAACTAGAGGGGCGTCGATGTACATCGTAGGCTCTAACTCTTACAAATGTTGCTCGATCAATTCATCATATTCATCTGGTCCTCAAACTACTTCTCCTATGAGAAGATTAGGGTTGGGATCCTCACTATTGTAATAATAATACCCATCTTTGCATGCAATGAAGGTCAAATAATCCATAATAGAAGGCAGAGATGAAGCACAGTGGAGAATCCATTGGGGAAAATGGGAGCCATATCCCACAATGTAGGAAAGAATCAACATGGTTGTAACGTAACTCCTTAAGTTAGGATTAGTTCCTAGTTTGTAGGAGTTTGTTCCCAACTCCCTATTTTCTTGTGATGTATTTATTTTTGTATCATTTATTGATTGAATGTAGAGTGTATGCTCCAGTTTCAGCACTCTCTAGGTCCATTGCTCACTTCTGAGCTGCTTGTTATTCAATTCATTTCTTTTCTTTCCAATTTTTATCATGGTATCTGAGCTCAGACCAGGTGAGCCTGATTTACCTACAGAGCCTTAATGGCTACACAGCCTTCGTAGCTACAGTGCACATAGGAGCCTCAATGCTCACAACGGAGTATAGTTGGTTTGAAGAAACACCTTACACATAGGAGGAACTCAATTTCTCGCAGGTCTTAGTTTTTTGAGCACAAAGTGGATCAACGCACTTTTCGGAGTGCTGACCTCTTTTATGGTTTTGCTCGTGAGATTTTGCCTTATTGGTGGTAGATCCAAGTAGCATACATAAAAATTTTCAGATCGGTGGTGGATCTGAGTTGCAGACACAGAGATCATGCCAGATCGGCGGTAGATCTGTGATCAGGTTCTAGTATGTGTTGAAGTTTTTTTTTGTAGCTTGTAATTGTTCGCTTGGTTAGAATCGATTGAAGATCGAAGGATTTGGAATCAGATCAGTCCAAAATGAACAATTTTTCAGAAACATATCTCAACGAGACTAGCAAACTCGATGAGACCAATTATACCAATTAGAAATTCAAGCTACAGACGTTGCTTAAGGGAGGGAGCGCATGGTCGATTGTCAGTGTGATGAGTAGAAGTCAAACAATGTAACAAGTGCGACTGCACTCATACAATATTGGGATAAAATGGAAAAGAAGGTGAATTTTTTGTCGAAGATGTCTGTTAAAGACAATATTATCCCACACATCAGACATGGTAAATCGTCCATTGAGATCTGGACGACGCTCAAGAATCTATGCTAGACACAAAACACCAATCACATATTGTCGCTCAAAGGCAAGTTGTTTTCCATGAGGATGGAGGAGAATGAATATTTTTTTGGATTCATTGCAAGGTTCAAGGACCTAAAGGACAAATTGGGTGACATCAGAGAGAAGGTGCCTGATTCCGATCTTGTCACAATTAATTTGAACGAGATGACGTATTAATACCAAATATTCATCATAGGATTTTATACATGGGATAAAACCCCTGCATTCGAAGATCTGACAGGAATCCTGTTATAGGAATAAGGGAAGTGGCATAATTTAAGACCACAGAGTACCGATCTTGCTCTGATGGCGAAAAAGAAGCCATACAAAGGGAGAGAACCATAGGGAGAGAAAAGTGGTGGCGGTTTTCAGAAGAGACCATTCAGAGGTATGTCTGCAAGTAATAGTAGCAACTTTTCTGGCATTAAATGTTTGTAGTATGGGAAAAATGGTCATCAAGCTAAGTTTTGCTTTAAGAGATAGGCAGATGAGGTGATAAATAAATAGAGAAAGCACACAGGACACTTTGCTGAAGAAGGTCATATTCATGATTTTCGATCGTTTCTAGCTGATTGTGCTCTTTGAGCTTCTGACGAGGATGAGGATGAAATATGGTACCTTGATTCAGGCGCATATTCACATATGACAAGTAATAGAATTTGGTTTGAGTTTTTTGAAGAAATTGCTTGTGAAGCTAAAATTTATCTAGGTGATGACAGAGGTTATGATATTAAGGGGTACAGTGATATTTCGGTGGTGACGACTATCGGTGATATCATATATATTAAAAATGTAATGTATGTACCCATGATCAAGAAGAACTTACTCTCCATTTCAATGATAATATATCACAACCTGCAAGTTTAATTCCTCAAAACATATTGTGTCATAAAGGACAGCAAGAAGGAACCAGTTGCATCAAGAGTGCGTGTGGGAAGCATGTATAGATTGAATGTCAAGAGAATGCCACACCAAGCTTTGGTTGAGGAAGGAAATAAGGAAAACAGTCTTGAAGAATGGCACATTCCATTGTTGATGGAAGAAATCAGTGAGGACAATCAACACCATCAACAACAACGGAAAGAAGAAGAGGCAGGTGATGTAGTCAGTAAGTCAAGCCCGCAAAGGTCTGAAGTATGTTAGTCATCAATAATTTTTTTTTTTGTTATTTGTAGATGACTAAATACTTGTCCTAGATTTCTAAAAACAAGATCCATGAATATTGTAAGTTTTAAAAATCTCAATGCTTTCATTATCCTTAAAACAAGTTTTTCACTATTTTACTGCTTTGCCATTCCTTGGTTAGATTACCACTCCTAAAATACCCCTGATGGGCTCATGCCACTCATCTTTATCCTATTTTCCCACCCATAACCTCAGTACTATTTTCTTCCTTTGCCTCACCCCTCCACTTTCTACCTAGGATTTCCAAACAGCCTGCTCCTTCTCATATTCACTAGGTGCCTCAAGCATTGATGGTCTCAAAACTATCTCTGTAGGCTCTTTAGATAAATCAATTACATTGGATTTTGGATCTTCAATAAATAAATTTGTCAAAAAACTTTATTTTTTACACCTGGAGACTCCAAGCCAAACTTTCAGTCAAAGACCAAGTCAAAGGAGCCTCCCACTAGGTCATTAGGGTTTCATAGGTTGTAGGCTTGTCCTTGATGTTTTTAAGCTCTACTTTTCCTGTGCTAAAGGCTGAATCAAATGTGAAAGAAGGTTAGCACCTGTTTTTCCAAGATAGATCAGAAAAATTGCCTAAGAAGATCACCTTATCAAGTTCAAGTTCTGCAAAGGGAAGTTGTTCATTTTGACATTTCTGCAGGAGTGTCAAGGTGACTATCAGTAGAAAATTGGTAAAGTAAGAGGCCTACTCCTATTTAAAGACATTTACAACAAAAGGATAGGGAACAGTTTATGTCCAAGGAGAAATCAGGGTTTCTAAGCCTGATTGTGCTAGCAGTGGGCCAAGCAAGGATCCAATGCAGCAAGACACTTGGAGGAGACACACCAAATGAACCAAACATGGAAGGTGTTTCTTAGAAATTATAAATGAAAAAGGGAAAAAGGTGAGGTGAACTGGACAAAAATAAATGAACTTGAAAGGGCTATAGAGAACTTAGAAGACAACACTAATAATTATTCTCAAACAACCCAGAAACCTAAGGTTTTGGAAATATAGTAAAGGGAGATGAAATGAAGATGATACGCCTCCATGATCATAGTATAAGGAAGGTTTGAAGAAACTATTGTAGGTGACTTCAAGAGTTTGCCAATGTAAAGTATCTCACTGCCTCAGAAGAAAGAAAATGAAAAGAGTATCAGTGAAAGGAAGGTCAAGCTTTCATTTTCAGTAATTTTCACTCAATGATCAAAGGAATAAAAGTATAGGGTTGAGTTCCAAGATGGAAAGCCAAGTTGATCATGAGGTTGCTATTGTGTAATTGAATGTTTCAAACTCCAAAAACATCAGAAAGGGCTAAATCAGTATGTCATGGCACCTGCAAATCAGAAGTGGCCAAAAGAGGAGATAGCATACATGATTGTGAAGACTATGGTACTTGTCAAAAATGGATTTATAATGCTTAGAGATCAATGAGAAAGATGAAAACAAGTTTCTCAATCACCCATCAAGCAAAAGGAAATTTAATCTATAAGGTAAGAACAAAGAAGTTTTAAAGATGGTGCCACCATGCAAGTGCCTAACGTTGTCAAAGTGATTTTAGCATGTTCCAAAGATTAGAGGGAAGAGAGTCACTTCAAATTTTTCATGACACTTATTGACTGTGTTAGCCACCTATAAAATTTGTTATATCAAAAGGTGGCTAAATCATTTTTGGAGCCTTCAAGAAACAAGTTTTATTGCAAAAAATTGTTATCTTTTGAAGACTCATGAAGACATCATGCTCTTTGTTTAATATTCATTGCTGTTTCTCTTTTAAACTCAGAAATTCTGCTATTTTCATGAAGAAAAGACTGCTGTAAAAATCCCTTTCTCCCCATTTTTTCCCTTCCTTTCACTTCAAATTAAATTTCGTTTTTACCCCTTTATTCCCCATGGAATTCCTCTATTTTCCATTTTTTCCCATTTCCCCTTCATAAAATCCTCTTTACAAAGTTTAAAACCCATTTTTAAACTTTGCCGAAACCCCCAAATCCATCAAAAAACATTGAAAATTTCATAAAAAATACATTTTTTGTGTTAAGGCTTAAGCCCCTTTGGGCTAAGTCCTAAACCACTTCCCCACATATGCCCTAGCTCTAGAACCGAGCACTAATGGTCCCGAGTGCTTATCGCATCGGAACAAATCGGAGCGGGCAAGTATTTGGCTTTTATAAAACCTCTGATGCGATCATCTCCTTTATATATGAGCCCCACTCCTTTGTTTTATTCACAAAACCAAAGTCCCGCAATCGGGCGCTTAGCACTTCATATAAACCATTCCTGATCACCTTTTCCCTTTGTTAATTCATAAAAACCCATTATCCTAAGTTTTGGTCTAAGCCCACCGTTCATTGGTCGGGGCTCTTCTCCACCGTTGATCATTTGACCAATTAATGGCCAGTGCTATATCACATCGAAGATTTCCATTGGCGCATTGTAATTTTTTATTGCTCCCTCTCTGATTCATGATTCCCCGATGAGTTCTCTGCCGTCGATCTAATCTGCGGATCGACGGCCCACAGTCAATCACTTCGGCGCTCCCATGTCCATTACCTCGCCGATTGCGAAGCTCCGATTGCATCCAGGCCATCCACGTGTCCAGATCGGATGGCCCAGATCTTTCCTCCCGACTTTGGTTAAATTCATGCGCCCCACTTCATAATTATTTTGGCCAAATCTTAGCCGTTGATCTCTGCAGATCAACGGCCCTTATTCACCTTTTTTCCGCCTCGTTTATTTTTTCCATTTATCCCCAGATACAATCTCCGCCGTTGATCCTGCACATCCAACGGCCCATATTATATCCGACAGGGCCGAACCCTGTGGGTCTTGCCTCCCTCCAGACTTGATCTAAGCTGTCCAAATATTTGATCCAATGGCTCAGAACAAAACCACCCTGCCACTTATCTGCCCGTGCATCTATCCAATACCACGCCCACTCCTCACCGTTAGATCTGAGACCCCAGATCCAACGGTTGACGCGCGTTTTCGCGTAACTTCAAGTGCGAAGGTTAATTTCCCAAGGGCTATGCGATATAAGCTGTTTTAAAATGCCACGTGTCGGGTAGGAATGCATATCACATTCAAAAAGGTGAAACCGCCTATCCCTCTTTTGGCCACGCGAAACCTGTGGTTTTCCCTCCTGAAACCGCCTTCCTCATTTTGTGTTATGTTTTATCGCGTGCGCTCACCGCCGTTGATCTCTGCAAATCAACGGCTTAGATCTAGTCTCCCATTACACTATCGCCCTCCACCTTCACCAAAGGATTTCAACGAGAAATCTCCGCCGTTGATCTCGGGGTCCAATATGATCTGACAGTCTATGATCGTTCGGAATCCCCAATTTCAATTTTAACACAGATTTCTACCACCAAGGAATTTTTCCCCTTTTCCTTTGTATTTATTCACATTTTCTGCCATTACATAGTAATGTGACCCTTTCACAGTATATTTCACTGATTGATCTAGACCGTCGATCAAAACAGATCTACGGCCGGGACTTAATCCTCTGCACCATTCTTTCAACCACTCTCCTTTTAACCCTCAACATGCAATCTCTGCGGTTGGATGCTATCATCCAACGACCATGCTCCTAACCGAAACCTCCAAAGACGTTTTTTACCCAATAATGCAGGATTTTCTAATTTTTATTGTATTGTGCAGGATTTAAAAGATTTTCAAATGTTTAAAAGAAAATTAAAGCCGAGGATGACAATCCTCCAGGCTTTCGTTTATTAAAGAGTATCCGTCTTGCAGGGTTCGACCATCATATTTCGTTAATGCCTCATGAGCACTGATGCCAGTCTAAAGGCCCTATAAACACCAACACATCAACAAGACACAGTATGATTAAATCAAACCTAAGAGTATCAGCTTTGAAGACCTAACCACGGCAGGATTGAAGGTTAAATATTAATTCCATAGTTTAATGGATTACGGCTAAGATCGATTATCAAAAGCCTAATCCACTGAATTAAAACACAATCAAAAGAAAAATCATAAATATTTATCAGACAGAGGATGCCTCCACTTCCACATAAGAGGCTAATTGATTCCTCTCAGCTACCAGATTGCCACCTGTAGCCTCAAAGCATTCAACAAGGGCCGAGTTATTATCAGAACATCAGATATTTTCCTCAATGCAGTCCAACAGTTAATTCGGCCAAAGGATTTATTGCAAAAAATATCAGCAGAGTTATTACAGCATGACACAGAGCTTAAAATTCAACAAAAGCTCTTCACCGAGCTTAATTCTTAATGTAAAACAATTAATACAGAGGAAATATCTGTAAACTTCTCCATCGAGCCCCTCAAAGGCCGAGAAGTATTAAATCTATATTAATTGAACCTGGGAGGTCTTTTATCCCATCCCACCTCCTCATTTCTTCTATAAATACTTCTGTAGAAGATGAAACAATGTTGGTTGCAGAATTTTGAAATATAATTGTGCTCGAAACTTCTACTTGTAAATAGTGTTCAAAGGCTCTTGAAGCTCTGTTTGTGATCTAATAGTTAGGCTGAGAAGCGAAGATGATTGCTGAACTGAAACATTGGACTTGAAGACTATAACTGGTTTGACATCAATAACAAGATTTTTCTTGGGATCCTGGTCTATATCACTGGTGAAGTGCTCCTTTTCTGTGTAATTGTTTTCCTATAGTGTATGCCATATTGTCCATTTATTCTCTGATAAAGAACAACAAGCATAGAGTTAGGATTCACTGTTTACAATACCCTTCTCTGATTGATAAGATTTATCTCAATGTTTTCCTTCAATTTGTTTATTTAAGAATGATTCAATATAGTTTAAGCAGTTAGGAATGTTGGTGTTCCCTCTTCCTACTGTTTGCTTTAAACATTATTCTTGAATGTTATTTTCATTATCTGCTTAGTAAAGTTAGACTAGAAAAGTGATGGTGTGCCCTATTTTATAACTTCTTTCTCCAAAGGTAAATTACGAAAGTATCCCTAAGTGTTTGCTGAAAGCATACTAGGTTTAAAAGTACCTTATCTGATCTTAAGTAGAATTTTATTTCTCTTATGTGTTTTTCATCCTTTCTGAAGGTAATTATGCGGATTACTGGATTGTTGTCTATTGAGTTTCTTTAATACGAACTTGCCCAATAAATTTATGGTGAGCCTTGTTCTTGGTTGGTTTTAAACAATTACTTAAGAGGCTTTTCTTGTTTGGACTGACTATAAATCCTTGTTGAAATTATTATCAGTTTCCACCCCTCCAACACTTTTATTGTTTCCATTCCATCATTTTATCTCAAAATATATTGTGATATAGATAACTTTCCGCTTGGATCACTCTTGAAGTTGTTGCTCAATTAAAGCCCTGTTATGACTCCATAGTCAAATGGACCTAAAACCAACGTTATATCTATCTTTTTGCCAAAGCTTGTTCTGATTGCTTGCAACTTCACACCTTTGAAACTCTTTCCCTTAGGACTTTCCACTCAAAAAATAATCATGCTCAACCATCCAAAACAAACAAAAACCCTCAATCTTCATAACTAGCCTAATATCATTACCCATAAAACCTTAAAGATAAATCAATCTTTACATTTTATTGGAGAGATCCCTCTCTGGATTCAGGAGGGCTAGATCCTAGAATCCCAAAGTGGTTGAAATAGTGTTCTCTCTGCAGTTTGACTTTTCCAATCTTGCAAATTACAGGGAGCTAACATTTCTGGTGACTCCACTAGGGATCGAGTAAATATTCATTCCAAAAAACCCCTTGAGTACAAGTAGCCCTATTCAAGCACTACCAAACACATGGTAATCATGATGAAACTTGTTTGAATCAGTGACAAACTAAGGAAACCTTAGGATTCTCATAAGATATTATCAAACCTTGAAGGATCAGCTAGCTTAGCCATAATAGTAGACTGTCTTTGTTTCATAACCATAGCTAAGTTTTGAAACAGATATAGGACACTATTAGAACCCATAAGGACTGAAAAATAACTCAGAAAACCAAAAAATATTTTAGATTGGTATTCAATAAACATGGTGGTGGACCATAAAACATTTTACCTCCAAAAGAGCTAAAAAATTCCACTTGGCGACTCCACAATTCTAAACAGACCTTAAGAATCCACTGGGAAGAACCATTATCATCATAACATAATTTAAACTCAGTTAGAGGACTGTAGGATTAAAATTTGTGTAAAACAGATTATTTAACCTCTTAAAGACTGTCATATTTGGTTGAAATTTTCTTGTTTATTTGGGTCTGAAAAACACAGCATAGTGGCTCCTAGAAAGACTCATACTAGAGCCTATCCTGACCCAGACCCACCTGAGATAGTTGATAACCCATAAAATATTCTTAGGAGGTCTCCTAATATTAAATTTTCAACTGTTTTCAGATCACCCTTGAGAACTAATTCAGTTCCTGAAAACCTTGCAGCTTTACAACAATCACAAGTAGACTTAAGAAATCCATTTAGAACTAGGTCTCTTGATGATTTAGATCAACTAGATTCAGATTCTTCGCTTTCATCTCCTGAAACAAGCGAACATCCTGGTAGTAGAGAAACAACACCACCTGATTTACATTTCCTTCACAATTTAGGTGTCTCTCATCGAAGATCAGCTAAGTAATCTATTCCTGGTCCATCCACATCAGTTCATCCTACATCCATGGTTCAAACCATTCCACTTCAGCCCATTTTCCCTCTTTTTAATCCACCTCTTGTAAATCCACCCCCACCACATATCATGGCAGCATGGTATGCTCCCTTAGTCCTTCCTGTACCATTAGTTAATTTTCCATAGGACTATTAGTCCAAAATACCATTGTATGATGCTAGTAATGCTACAATTGCATCACAACATGTGGATAAGATGAATGACTACTTTGACAGAAATGAAATTGATGATGAATCTGTTAAGCTTAGATTATTTTCTCAAAGTTTGGGGGGAGAAGTAAGAAAATGGTTTAAAGGCTTAGCCCCCCACAGTATAAATTATCTCCAAGCCTTCCATCAATCATTCTTAAACAAATGGGAAGTGAAGAAGAATCCGCTCCAAATACTCTCTGATTACAAGAACCTCCACAGAAACACTGGGGAAGGTGTACAAGCTTACTGCACTAGATTTAATAGTGTGTATAATGCCCTTCCCCCAGATTTAAAGCCTCCACAAGGCTCAACATTAAACAAGTTTCCTGAAGGGTTTGACCCTGAAATGGCCTATCAGTTGAGAGAAAGAGATCCTTTAACCCTTGAAGATATGAAAAAAGGGGCTCTTGCTGTGGAAGTTAACTTAATGGAGAAAAGAGCAAGAATGAAGAATGAGAAGAGAGTGTCCTTTAGAGAGGAATCCACACCTTCTACTTCTAGCTCTAAGATGGAAAGAATGATGGAGGAGATGATAAAGAAAATGAGTATTCTTGAGAGAGAACAAGCAAGTCAAAACCAAACTGCTCCTCAAAACAGAAACCATAACCAAAATCAGAATTTCAGAAGGAACCAGCCTCAAAATAGACCAAGGGATGGTGGTCAACAGATCACTCCTCCCATTCATGAAAATTATGTAAGCGAGGTTGAAGAAACAAAATGGAAAATGGAGGATGATGATATCAATATCCTGGGAGTAGATAATGATGATTTTGAGGTTCATTATGATAGAAAACAAGGTCTATACACACCCTATGATGACAAAAGAGATGAGGATGAAAGTTATTATCAAGACATGGAAAATGCTATCATAGAGTCTCAAAAAGAGTATGACCTTAGAAGTAAAACCAATCAAGAACCTCCCAAAACCAAAACCTCTGATAAATCTTCACAAAACAACACTGTAAACAAACCCAAAATTGTAAAACAGAAAGACAAAAGAGTGGCTGGAAATTCTGACAAAGGTAAAGAGAAAGGAACTCAAAACAATAAAAAACAGAGTGCAGACCTTAGTAGTACTAATACCTCAGTTGGTAATCCTATGGAAACAATTTTTTCAAATGTAAATAGAGCAAATCAACAAACATATTTTGCTGATAGAGTGGCAGTTAATAAGGCTGAAACAAGTACTTCAAAGAATCAGATTCCTTTTAGCCCGGAGCAGGAAATTTCAAGAATTAAAATCTCTGTTCCTCTTATTGAGTTAGCTGTCCAGAATGTATATAGATCTCAAATTTTTAAGGCTTTTAATATAGAAGAAAACAATGACACTGTCAATCTTAATGATGACAAACCAGAACTCATTTTTGGTCCTAAGATTGAAGGTAGATATCTAGAGGGACTTGTTCCTCCTTTTTATGTAAGTTTAAACGTTCATGAAAAGATTTTGCATAACGCTATGCATGATTCCGGGGCCTCTCACAATTTAATGCCCAAAGCTGTAATGGAGAGCCTGGGTCTAGAAATCACCAGACCTTATAAAGACCTTTACTCGTTTGACTCAAGCAGAGTAAAATGTTTGGAATTTGTTAGTGTCGGTATCTTCATCCCTCCGTCAGTGATCAAATTCTCTTGTTGCATTGCATATTAGGTGACTCGCTCAGTCAGCTGCATTCCATTAGGAGCATGGATCATCTGACGGTAGTGGCCTGTTGTACATTTTCCCTCATGTCCTTTACCTACTGGCCATTTCCGTTCATCAAAATCATCTGCAGTCTCCTTTTGTCTTTAAATTTGCAGGAGTCATTTTTAGAGTTTTCAATCCCATTAGGTCTAGGGTTTCATCAAAAAGGTCTTCAAAATGTCCAATAATGGTCAGCAGGCACATGAGGAGATTGAATAAAGTTCCAGTACCAATAAATTTCATAATCGCATGCTCAGAAATGTATTTTTCCTCAAAACCCTGTTTTGAGGAAAAACAGAGTATTTTATCTTTTTATGTATAAATTTGATGTAATTTCAAGTTCTTTCATATGTAAATAAATTCAATGGAAACCCTGGTCACATTTTCAAGCTTTAGCAACACCATCCCCTGCAAGGCAAACAAAAAATCAAGTCATTCAGTTAATCAGAGGTAAAAATGAAGCAAACTGCACAAAACAGAGTTGAAAGAGTAAGTCCCAATGCAAACATTATAAAAATGGGTTTTATGAGTGGAAAATTAAAAGCTCTTGTATATAAACCCTTTGATCATCTTCAAAAAGCTCATTGGCATTCAAAGAAGAAAAATTTAACAAGAGAAATTCGTGTTGGAGAAAGGGAGTGAGTTTGAGGGAAAATTGTGCAAATTTCAACGACGTGACACGTTGGGCTTGAGGCGCGGCACATAGAGTAGGCGCGGCGCATTGGAGCGCCCTCCACAGTGCAAGAAACACAAAGGCGCGACGCATAGAGGAGGTGCGACGCACTGGGTTTGAGGCACGACGCACAGAGCTTCAAAGCCCGATTTCACCTTAAACTTCCCCGAATTTTCCAGATTTGCTCAAAATACGTGGTGTGTAAGTAAGTTAAGATCCCCTCCATTGCTATTGAAGAATTTTTCTTAAGATTCATGGTGGTTTAGTGTGATAAAATTCAAACCCCACCTCCTTCCAAATTTTCTCAAAAACAATTGCTTAGGGTTGGTCTTTGTGTTTTTGCTACCAAATCCACTCCATCACTCCCTCACCTCTTATTCCCTCACTTCTTTTCTAGTTTCACTAACCCATTTCACTATCCCCCATATCCCTAAATTCATTCACCCCTATCCCCAATTCCCATTATCCCAAACCCTAGCTACAAAATTCCCAAACCCCAATTTCTATCCCAAAAGCCTAAAAATTGTCCCTAAAACCTTTCAATTCCCCAAATTTCAGTCAGCAACATTCCCAAAATCCCTCTTACCCTCTCCCTTCATAACCCTTCATACATTTTCATACACTTGGCAGCAAAAGATCAAATACACCTAAATCTCTTCATACTCATCTAAGACAACACAAAATTTAGCAAACATGGAGTCAGATTCCTCCTATGACCGAGATGAAGAGATACACAGTGACTCTCCAACCGAAATGCATGCACCAAGGAGATCTCAAAAGGGTGGTAACCATGTACGGGAGGAGCTTACTTCACTTGCCAAGCTGCAGGCTTGCCCTCTTTCTATCACATGTTTTCAACAGTAGTCTTGTTATCAGTTCTGTGAGATGGTTGCTAGAGTTCAGTACCATCATGAGTTGGTCAGGTTGTTTGTGCTTCATCTACATAATGGCCAAGTCACTCTTGCAGGTGTGAAATTCACCTTGACACCGGAGTCTATCTCTCTAGCAACCGACATTCCAAATGTTGGAGAATAGTGGAATAAAAGGTAGAAAATTGACAGGGAACATTATGAGCCATACATCAAGCCTGGTTTTTTGAGACAACTCAGCAGAGTTTTTCCTTTTCGATACCTGAAAAACTCATATGCTCCTTTGATGAAACTCATAATCAGATATTTCATCTATGAGGGTCAGTTTTCTCGCCTATATTCCTATCACATCAGATTGTTGATGCACTTTAACAGGGTGAGAATGATGAATCTCCCCTACTTCATGTGCCAAAATATTGAGAAGATGACCACCCTAGTGCAAAAGAAAACTCCTCAGCAACAGTATAACAGTATATATCATTTTGCACTCATCAAAATTGTGGTTGTTAGCCCCCTATAAATTCCTTGACAAGCAAGCAAGGGGCTATTTGTTTTATGAGTCTTCAAGGAATGCATTTCCCTTGAAAACACATCATCCTTGAAGCCTTTCATGTTCCCTACCTTTGATTGTTTCCCCTCTGCTGTTCTTGAGTCTATGAGTGTCACTGATCGCAAAGAATTATGCTCCAAAATGCCCTCATTTTCCCCTTGTACCTCTGCAGAATGTCCCATTTTACCCCTTTTTCCCCCTTTTTTCAAAGTCCCCTTTTTTCCCTCTAAGTCCCCCTTTACCCTCTAAATCATATCCAAAATCCCCTTGGATTTCTACCCTTACCCTTTGTTTGGCCAAATTCCCATTTTCTTCCCCTATCGTTTCCCTTCCTAACCCTTAAAATTCATTAAAATGGGCCAAAAACCCACTTTTTAAACTTTATAGTAGGCCTT
This sequence comes from Pinus albicaulis, assembly GCA_034641835.2. Taxonomy (NCBI): domain Eukaryota; kingdom Viridiplantae; phylum Streptophyta; class Pinopsida; order Pinales; family Pinaceae; genus Pinus; species Pinus albicaulis. Next base: position 50,023,515 of record CM076583.1, read on the forward strand.
AGCCCCTTTCACGCCGGCCCCTTTAAACCACTTCCCCATACGCCTTAGCGCTAAGACCAAGCGCTTGAAATTTAAGCGCTAATCGCAATCGGAGTTGTCAGAGGGGAAAATTCCTTTGTTACATTGAAAAAGCCCGATGCGATTTACACCGTTGATATGTTTTTCCGATCTGACGGTTGATCACCAATCGCACTCCCCGCCCGATCGCAATCACAAATTTCGTTGCGACCCCCCTTCCGCTCCTTCCAATTGCGACTTTCCGATCCGATCCGAGTCATCCATCCCTCCACCAGATCCAACGACCATCGCATGATCGCGGCAATAGCTCCATCGAAATCAAAAATTTGTAATGTGTCACCCCTTTGTTTCCTCCGATTGCGATCCGCCGATCCAATCTCCGCCGTTGATTCCCCCCAATTGATCCAACGGTCATCGCTCTCTCGTTCCAATTGCAATCGCAAGCTCCATCGCAATCGCAACTTTGTAATGTGTCACCCCTTTGTTCCCTCCGATTGCGATCCCCCAACGACATCTCCGCCGTTGATCTATAAGTTAGATCTAACGGCTCAGAACTAATCGCCCTCCACCCACGCCGAGTCCCTCCTCGTACGATCATTCCCATCGCTTTTCATTGCATTTCATCGCATTCCTTTGCATTTCTGCTTATAACAAAAGTTTCATATTTTACATTAAAGTCTTATGTTTCATATTTATTCCACCCAATGTTCATAAATCATCCCGTTGTTCAATCTCCGCCGTCGATCCCCGCCACTGGACCTCGATCGAATGGTTCACGATGCATTTCTCCACCAAACCCTATTATTTTTTGTTTTCACCTTTTCGCTGCATATTTCACCATTGTTCCATTTAAAAACACTGTTTCACCACCGCCGCGCTATTGTTCTCCCGTCCTCCATAGCCACCCCCCTATGCATGGATTTCATAACCAAAGGTTGTCAATGGTGAACACCGCAATGATTACACAGTTTTTAATACAACGGCAAGTTTTCACTGACAGAGACAAAAAGGAGCAGGAGAGAGTCTAAGGCACGAAAATGAAGATCTTTGAGCCTTAACTCTATGTTTTAGAGGCAAAGTACATGTTTGAAGACATCATAGATCCCGCAAAGGATACAAAGCACAAAAATTAATGAATAGCAGGTTTTCTACATCAGTAGAATGTTTTTCTCCATGGAAGGATGGGGTGCCCATACTGTTTTTAGTCTATGTCGTGTTCCAGAGAATATTTCTGCCTTGACCACAGTTCGGAGCTACCAGAGCATTTGTTTCACAAGTATGGCGGACCTCACCGTCATTCACTTCACTTTTTTGTTTATTCACTAGAGTACTACACAGTACTGCAGCCAGAGTACATCACAATCATACCAAAGTAATTGGAAGACTGAAGAAGATCACTCTTTCATTCCAAAAGGTACCAGAGATAAATGCAGAGAATTTAAACAGAATGGGATTTGGCCCTCTCTTTCTTTTCCAAGTTTTAATGTTTCATTTAGTGTTCCACATACCTCCTCAGCTCATCTTTCTGCTATAAAATTCATATAGAAACTCATTGAAAATTTTGTTGATTGGATATCAGTAGAATGCAAGCTATTTATCTTGAGACAAGTTCTCTGTGTAAGATTATAAGATAGGTTGAGGAAGGTTTATCGGGCTGAATATCAAGCTGTAAGTAATGTTGTACTTGACTGGTGTTGCACTTAATATGACAAGCACATTCCTTTGGATCCTGATCTAAAGCTGCGGTGATGTTTTTCTGTCTCTGTGTTTTCTTTCATTCCATTTCATTTCTTCTGGCTTGCACCAGAAATCTGGCATAGGATTTTCCCTTGTTAGGCACCCTATGTTTCTGCTCTCCTTGCCTTAATGTTTTCTGCTAAATGTGTTATCTAAGAATTAATTTCAGTTAATTTAACCAGTGTAGTGGATGTCATTGCCTGCTAGCTGATGTATGAATTGATGAATCTATTTCTTAGATGTTCTCGTTAGAATTTAATTGGATGAATTGAGAACATTGGGAGATTAGGACTTTGTCTCTGGCCTCACTAGGATCTTTTTCACTTCAATTAAACCTTTCTAAGTTCCTTCAAGTTGCTCTTTTTCCCTCCTTTGAGATTTGCCTCTGAGTATGTCCAAGCAGGTCTGGAGTTAAATGACCTCTGACCTGATCTATAGACACAAATTGGTATCCTCTCCTTCTTCCACCTTCTTCCTTATTGTTCCATTCCACCAATCATTTTAGGATCCAATGCTTTAGATGACTAGCCCAACTGAAAGCCTACATGTTGAACAGCAAGTAAACCCTTTCCTGACTCCATTTACCCAATGGTCTTGAGGTCCACTGATATATCTCTCCCTTACCTAGAATCCTCTTTTCTCATCCTTGTTTTGTATTGAATTCTTCCTTCCTGATTCCCAACAACCAAACTCACAATCAAACAAAAAAACTCCGAGCCTTATAACTAGCCTAATATCTTAACCTTTGAGCCCTAAAGACATTTACCTTTGACAATCATAGAGAGATCCCTCTCTGGACCTACGAGGGCTAGATCCTAGGGTCTAAAAGTGGTTTGATGTTGTCTCATCTTTTGGTATTGCCAACCTTGCCAAAACATGGGAACCCCAACAGTGGTCATGCATCAGCTTGGTTTGCAGGACATCTCATGGGAGGATTTCATTTCTCATGATTTTTTCACAGCCCCTCAGGTACCTCCAGAAGCTTTTCATGATACAAATGGACCTTCACATCAGCAGGAGGGTCATGAGACACAGACCGCTAGTGTGCCGGTGCTTGTCACCTATCAAAAGGGCACTAGAAAGTTGTTTGCAACAGCCAAGCGAGTGTTATCTCCACCTCGGGTGGAAGGGGTCTCGCTTCCTCCATCAGCAGAGCAGGTATAGGACAAGGGTAAGCGGCCATTACATGATGAGGGGCCTTCAGGAGGGCAGGAGATGGATTTTATTCTCATTCAGGATGATGGCACCGAAAGCTCAAAGCTTAAAGAGATCATTCAGGAGAAACGGGCGAACATTAATGCTTTGAGCCTCAACCTACAAAGATCCCAGTGGATAATCAAATACCTTGAGCAAATAAATAAGAAGCTAGAGGATCAACAAACCATTATGGAGCTGCAAAACATATGAGAGAACCGACAAGCCGCCAAAAGGAGCAAAACCAAGTTGACATCACTTGAGCAAGAAATTGAAGTTGGTCGTGAAACTTGGCTTGAAAGGGTAAATATGAATTTGGAAAAGCTGTTGGAGAAGGCCAACAAAGAGAAAAATATTTTGAGGCACATGGCCAACCATTATTTGGCAAGAAACCATGTGTGCAAAGCAAGAATCAAAATCTTGAAGGCCAAATTGAAGAAGGCATCGAGGAGGCGAAAAGAGCATGATAAATTTCAGATATTGGCTGAGGCTTCCTTGGCCCAACACAACACTTGATGAAGAACACGCAGCCCAAATTTAAAAAAAATTGGGACACTTTTTTCAATTTCGAAATTTTTGGCCTAAAAAACAGACTTTTCTGCTCTATGCGCTGCACCACTTGGCGCTCTCTTTTGTTGGGGGACTCCTTTTGATGAAAACTAAGCATTTTTGGATTTTTCATGGAAAAATATGCATGCCTACTAATGGCCAACAAATTTTGACAGGTTTTGGGCTTCCAAAAAGGTCAAAAACACCCCAAAAATGACCTTTCTGCCCCTTTTTTGACACACAGGAAGCAGTCTTGGGAGAACTCAGTTTTGGAGGGGAAAATGAAGGCCGAATTAAAAAATTCCACTTGTGTGGGAAAGTATACAGGCAGAAATTTCCAACAAGTCCACTTGGAGAAAATTTAGACACCAGGAAGGCCTCCAAAATCAGCTGCAAACAGGCACTACGCATAGAGAAATCAGGCGCGGCGCATTGGAGAAATTTTGCTCATTTTTGGTAAAAAACTCTTTTTTTCACCTAGTTTTTTCATAGTTTGAATTTTTTCCTTCTATTTTTCAAAATAATGATGTAATTTAATGTGACATAATGAATTTTGATGTAATTTTGCTAAATTTTCACTCATAGAGGTAGATTCATCCATCAAAGGGTAGTTTGCAACTGAATGAATCAGTTTCCTAGTTTTTAGAGGCAAGCTGTTCCACTGCCTACTTTCTAGTTCTCAGTTTAGATTTTGTTGGAGCAGCTCCTAAACTCATGAGATCGACCTCTTGAAGCTAGGATGAGTTTTTTTTTGCCTATATCTTATGTTTTTTCAGTCATTATCATGGTTGGACTTTTGGGAATGCTTTGAGCATCATTGTACATTCATCTCTGTAGTTTGGCAAAGGAATAGACCAGGGTTTGCAGCACTCTATAGGATTCATGTGGCATCTTGCTTTGATATTGTGTTTCTCTCTGTAAATGTAAGTTTACTGGTGTTTATGTATGCCATTTTCTCTCTTATTTCTTCTTAACTTAAACAAACAAGGATAAAGGTAGAATCCATTCAAATTGCAGTGCTCTACCTAGGGTTTGTTTGGTTATCTATGTTTTCAGTTGTTTGAAGAGGATCCCTGAAGGTTTCTTGCCCTTTTCAACTCCTCACTTATCTAAGGTCTCCATTTCTTTCAATTTGAAGTGTCAAATCAAATTCTTGCCTTGCCCCATTGAGACCTCTGCAAAACTGAGCCTCATTCCCCAGACCCAAAATCTTCCTTTCCATATGAGCCAATAGAACATCATTAAAATCAATCAAACTCTTTTGAACACATACCTAGCCTAAAATCAGTCTTCACATCAAGTCATCTCAAGCCTCATTGATTATTTTTTGCTGAGATTGACAAGGAGAGAGCCCTCTCCCGATCTAGTAGGGCTAGCTACCAGGTTAAGCGTGGTTTGATGTTACCCTAGATTCTGCCTTTCTCAGCCTGAGGTAGATTTATGCCATAAAATAGTGGCGACCATACTGGGGATGTTCAAGATTGTTTTTTTGTTAGTGTTATTCGTTTTATAAACTACAGACAGAGCTTGAAGTTATGCCAGGTAGCCTTCTAAATGCATATTGCTTTGCAAGTGCATAAGTAGATAAACGCTGCTTCAGTCAATCTCCGGTCTAGTCTTATAAACGTAACACTTGACTTGCAAATTTCCCTAGTACATCAGATAATTCTAGACTTTTGGATGATGAGTTTATAATCTGATAGGATGAACAAGTTGATTTTTTCCATTTAATTTTTGGGAATAATTCGACACAATGGCTTCCAGATGACACACCAGGGCAAATCCAGATCCTGATCCACCTCCTGTGTATGAAAATCCAAATCTTATTCTGAGAATCCTTCGTTGAGAAAGTCCTGTGATTCCTGTGTTCAAATCTCATTCATGTCTTGTTGTTTTTTAGTATCTTGAATATCTTGAGTTTGATGAACAATTTGAGATATCATTGTTTGAGACCAAGTCCGAAAGTTCTGTTGGTTCGACTGCCCTAAATCCAGGATTTGTCAAAGATCTTGAAATTGAAAAGGCCAATAGATCAATTGACAGTTATATCTTGAATCTTCAGACTTCTATTGTGGCTACAAAAATTTCTGAATTCTTAGAGTCTGCATCTGCAACTCTTGGGTCATCTGCAATTGCATCTAGTTCAGAAATTCCTACCGAGCCTCCTTTCATTCCCACCATTCCCGTGCAGCCTTCTATCTCTGATAAAAAATCTGCAGTGGTGTCACCTCCATCCACGCCACATACACCTCATACATCAGTTTCTCCGACTCCTCCTATATCCCCAAGACCGGTTGTAAATCCACCTAGAGCAATGGCTGCTCGATTTGCACCCCTTGTACTGTTGCCTCAAAATTTGGATAACATGCCCGCCGATTATCAAAGCAAAATTCCATTGTTTGATGGCACTCCTCAAAGTGTTACAGCTCAGCAACATGTGGATAGGATGATAGATTTCTTTGACCTTCATGAGATTGATGCGGAAAATGTGACAATGAGACTGTTTGTACAAACCTTTGGAGGCGAAGTGAGGAAGTGGTTTAGAGCTTTGATGGATGCAAGTATTACCACGTTTCCTAATCTTCAGAGACAATTCTTGGATCGATGGGAAGTGAAGAAAAACCCTCTTCAGATCCTTTTTGAATATGAGAATATCAAATGGAACGTTGGTGAGTCTGTTCAAGATTATTGTATTAGATTCAATTCTGTTTACAATGCAATTCCTGCTGATATAAAGCCACCCATGGGATTGGATTTGATTAAGTTTCCAGATGGTTTCAATCCTGATATGACCTATCAATTAAGAGAAAGAGATCTGGCCACTTTGGAAGACATGCAGAAAATTGCAGTCAGTGTTGAAGCAAATCTGCTTGCCAAGAGAGCTAGAACGAAAGCTGAAAAGAAAGTAACAATGAAGGAAGAGGTTTCCACTTTAGATCAAGTGCTCCATAAGATGGAAAATATGTTTGACAGATTAACAATTGACAATTCTGAACTGCAAGTTAGAAATCCTAACTTCCGTGGCCAGCAGCAACCACAATTTAGAATCAAGAAAAGAGAGCAACGAGCACAAGACCAAGCAGTACAGCAGCAAGTGAAGACACCCTTACAGAAGAATTTTGTACATGGTCCGGAATCAGATGACGAGGAGAATGTAATTGGAGAAGAGAATCATTTCTTTACACCCTATGATATGCCAATTTTTATCACTGAAGACGAGGAATATTCTGAGAATTCAGCTGTACAAAGGGATGAGAATTTCATCTTGGCGAATGAAACAATTCTTGAATAAGAGTCTGATGAATATCAGAGGGGGTACATGAATAATTTGACATCCCAGCAGTGACAATATTCACTCAGAAGTATAGATGTACTTGTTAATCCAATTCAAAAAAGAAAGGAGGCGACAACACCAAAGAATTATTCACTCGTTATGCAGAAAAAGGGAAAAGAGATAGCTGATCCCACCACTAGAAAACCGCCATCAGCAAATGAAAGATCCAATCAGCCTAATATATCAAAGGAGAAAACTGAAAAGAAGGATGTCCCAGCTAAAGAGGTAGAGAAAACTTCAGTTTTTAACTTAGAAAATGAAATTGCTAAGTTAAAAGTATCTATTCCTTTTACTGAATTGATGAAGAATAACAGCTATAAGGGTCAGGTGTCTAAGATTTTGAGTTTAGATCCATTATCTGATATGGTAAACGTGGAGGATGATCGTCCTGACTTGATTTTTGGTCCAGCATTGGATGGTTAGTCTCAAGATAGTGAGGTACCTCCTTTTTACATCAGCTTTAGGTTGCACGACTATGTATTACACAATGCTATTTTTGATTTCGGAGCCTCTCATAATCTCATGCCTAAGGAAATCATGGAGAAATTGGGATTGGATATCACCAAAAAGTATCATGACCTTTATTCTTTCGATTCTGGTAGAGTAAGATGCATTGGTCTTATCAAAGATTTTGTGGTCAGTTTGGATCAGATTCCGACTAAAAATGTTTTGATGGATGTGGTTGTGGCAGATATTCCTCCTAGATTTGGCATGCTCCTTTCCAGATCTTGGGGAGCGAAACTTAAATGGACATTACAGCTTGATTTCTCCTATGCTACTATTCCCGTGTTTGGTCAGATGAGGAAATTATACCGAGAGAAAAAGATGAAGTATATGATCACTAGCAAGGAGAAATCGGTAAATCATCCAATCAACTATGTACATACTGATTTAGAAACATTTGTTTTATACTAAGACAGCTTTAATGATGTAAATAGCCAAATAATTGAAGTAGAAGGCATTCCAAAAATCACTGAAAATTTCAGAGAGGTCATAAAGAAAGAAATACAAAGACTTGATAGTACTACTAAACAATCAGCCTTCCGACAGTAGAAAAATGTTGATGGACAGCAAGGAAAAGTAAAAGAGCAAGCAGAATTTCAACATTTGGAAGAGGACGAAGCTGGTTTGTGGACCATGGATTTTGATGGCGCGTTAGGAAGGGAAGGTGCTGGAATTGGCGTTTGGATACGCAGCCCTGTTTTCTCCCCAAACAAAGTGCCAAGTAATGTAAGGGTCTGTTCTTATAAATTGGCTTTTGACTGTTCAAATAATGAGGCTGAATATGAAGCTTTAATTGCTGGTTTGAAAATTCTTAGAAAATTAAATGCCAAAATGATTGCAGTGTATGGCGACTCCGAGTTAGTTATCAAGCAAGTGAAAGGTGAATACCAAGCTAAGCATCCTCAAATGCGGGCCTACCACAATGTGGTACTAGATAACTTGAGATTGTTTTCAGATTATACTTTGATGTGTGTCCCTCGTATTCAGAATGGCATTGCAGATGCATTGGCAACAACAGCAAGTAATTTGAAAATTATGATGAATTCAAGTAATAAGTTTGAAATTCATGTGAAGCATCGCCCGACTGTCCCTGACAATCAAAGGTACTGGCAAGTGTTTCAAGATGATAAAGAAATCGATGAATTTCTGCAAAATGAAGGAAAATTCAAAGACACTTCTATTGATGGGGAGCATGATGATGGCGAGGTGAATATAGAAGTCAATCAGATGGAAGTTTTGCAGCTCAAGGAAAATGTCATTTCTAAAGGTCTAACACCTTTAGAGGAGCTTTTCGACCAAGATGATGTAGCTCGAAAACCGAGCTTGCTGCCAACCAAGAAAGGAGTTGAGGATGTGAACATTGGAACAACAGAAAATCCTAAAATGGTGAAATTGTCTAAGCATTTCCCCCATAGGTAAAAGAAAAGTTTATCAGTTTATTATCTTCGTTTGCTGATGTATTTGCTTGGGAGTATTCAGATTTAAAGACATATGACACAAACATAATTCAGCATATCATCCCGATCAAACCAAACCAAAAGCCCTTTCGACAGAAGTTGAGAAGAATAAATCCAAAGCTGCTGCCCTCAATAGAGAAGGAAGTGAATCAGTTGTACAGAGATGGTATCATTTTCCCCATAAGAGTTTTATATTGGACTTCTAATCTGGTCCCCTTGCGCAAGAAAACATGTGAGATTCGCTTATGTATTGATTTTAGGAATCTGAATAAAGTATCTTTGAAAGATAACTATCCATTGCCCAAAATGGATCACATACTTCAGCGAGTAGTTGGAGCATCCCGCATGTCGCTACTCGATGGTTATTCTAGTTATAACCAAATTCTGGTCCATGAGGATGATAGAGATAAAACAACGTTCACCACTCCGTGGGGAACTTTTCATTATGCTAAAATGCCTTTCGGATTGAATAATGCTAGTGAGACCTTTCAACGAGCAATGGATATGGCATTTGAAAATGAAAAATATGTCTTTCTAGTTATTTATCTTGATGACTTGACAATTTCTAATTTAGATGAAGAGCACCTTTATCATTTGAAGATTGTATTTCAGCAGTGTACAAAATATGGTATATCTCTCAATCCAAAGAAGAGTCTGTTTGCCATGGATGAAGGCAATATTATCGGTCATATTATATCAAAGGATGGCATCCGCATCGATCCAGCCCGAGTGGAAGCCATTCAGCAAATTGATCTTCCCCGAAGTAAAAAGGAGATCCAATCATTCAACGGTAAGATGAATTTCTTACGTCGCTTTGTGCCTAATCTTGCAGAACATTTAAGGGAAATCACAAACATGCTCAAGAAGGATAGTGTAGTGAAGTGGAATGAGGAAGCAATAAAGCCTTACATTTTGGTGAAATTGGCCCTTTCTTAAGCTCCAGTTTTGATAAGCCCGGACTATACTCAAGATTTCATTTTGTTTTCATTTGCCTCGGATCATATTATGGCAGCAGTCTTGATGTAGAAAAGAGACCAGTTTGAGAAACCAATTGCATTTTTCAGCAGAACCATAAGAGATGTAGCTTTAAAGTATAATATTATTGAAAAGAAAGCTCTTGCCTTGGTAAAGGCATTGAAATATTTTCGAGTTTATATTCTGCATTCTCACACCCTTGCTTATGTTCCTAATGCTGTGTTGAAGCCTAGAAAATCTCTGCTTCAAACATTGGGGAAAACCACCCGGTCGGGACCTTAGGACAACTCCTTTTCCGTTTGGTATGGTGGCTCCGACTGGATTTAAAGGACTAGTTTCCTTATAACTAAATGGGTTGGTGAGGGGTTGATTTGGATGAGTGGAAATGGGACTAAATTGACTGAAATAAAACTATCTAATTAAACTAAATGTTGATAAAGAAATTCTAACACTAACCCGGGTAATTATATGTGAATACAACTTAAGATTGTTCCAATTTAAAAATAACCATGAAAATGTATTATTATTTAAATTGAAATGTGCAGAAACGAATAAAGATAACTCTGTTTAAGAAATTAAACAGAGTTATATTAGCATATTGCATTCATCATTGTATACCATCTATATATGCTTATGAAAGATAACATTTCAATTATACTCAGAAATGATATATAAAAAGAAACATTATGAAAACCAAATATATATAAATGATAGCAAATTTTAAAGCGAATATCATATGACAAAGGAAATCAACAGTGAACAGATAGAAATACCTCATTCATCTTGAAGACTTTCAAATGAAATCTGATACTCTAATCCAGTAACTCTGATGTAAAATCAAATCCAAAGGTACAGAAATGCAGCACTTCAAAGATAATTTCAGCACAAAATATAAAATATTACAACTTCGGATCCCTGCTCTAAATGCATGAGAGGGATTTAAATAAGAAATTACATAAAAACAGAATCCTACTACTACTGCTACAATCTATCAAATTAAAAACAGAAATACTATCTTAAAATGAAACTGATTCATTGCTTTTCTTTCTCGCTTGATGTAGGCAAGTTGAAAATTTTCAGCATATCTTGGAGCCTCGGTGGATGACTCATCTCGGAATGTAACTGTCCAGCGTATGTGGCATCGGAAAATTCTGGAATTAAACAATCAACAACATTTGAAAGGAATTTAATAGCCATTTGTTGATTGTTTGGCTTAATTAAATAAGTCCACATATTGTCCCAAGATATTGCTTGAAGTTTGTTGATCTGTTGACTTTTATTCATCATTTCTTCTTTCCATCTGTTTTCGGTTTCTTTCACTTTAGGCAAACTGCCAGGAACACAGTCTGAAATAAGATTAATTGAATACAAGCTGTCATTGATAAATTGGGTTATATTACTCATCATGCTCCTAGCTCTTGATATTGCTCTCTCGGCTTTCATTATCTGATGTTCCCATTTTGTAAACAAGATTTCTTTATGTCTTTCTTCTATCCTAGGAAGATTAGCTTCTCTTCCTTTTTCTGTATCTTGCCAAGTAAGAAATTCAGAAATCTTTTCACCAGCATCATCAATTTCTTGTCTGAGAGTAATAATGTTCTGGATCAAGGATGAGGTAATATCACAAAATGGTTCTGCCTGTGATAGCGTTGCACAAAATTCATTCAATTGTTGAGACAACAGTTTATTAGTTTCAAGGGCTTCCGATTTGAATTCACTTAACTTAGGGAAATATTTGAATCTATCTAAAGCTGTTTGAAACTCCTTTTCTTGTACAATCTTCGCATTCTTCTCATTTTGTAACAAACCTTGTAACCTGGAAATTTCTTCATTCAATTGCTGTTGTTTGCCTAAGACCTGCTCATCAACTTTCTTCTTTTCTTCGGCAAGCTGTTTTTCTAACTCTTTGGACCTGAGTTCTTGATCTTGTAGTTGTTGTTGCAATTGAGTAATCTTTTGCTGACTTTCCTTAGCTTGCTCTTCAAGTGAAGCTATATGGAGATCTTTCTGAGTCATCATCTGAGAAACTTTTACAGCTTTATCAACTGTTGCAGCACTATAAGCTCCTGCATATTGAGACAACTTAGTGAGATCCTGAGAAGGATTCACTTCAGTATTCTTGTAAACAATATTCATAAATTCTTCCTGTGGAGTAGAAAACATGTCCTGATCCATCTTCCTTCTTTTTCTCTGTCTTCTAACAACAGCCTTATGTTTAGGGTTGTAAAATACATCTAAAGGAGGGATCTCTTCAATCTTCAATACAATCTGCCCTGTCGGATGTTCAGGAATGATTTCAACTTCCTGATCCTCTTGTTCTTTATCTTTATCTTGCAGTCCCAATTGCTGAGCGAATTGATCATATTGTTTCAATAACTGAGAGGAAACATTAAGATCAGCAGAGTATATAATTTTCTCAGTAGTTTCTTTTCCTCCCGATTGCGTGTCTGATTTCTCTGTATCTGTTCTCTGCTCAATGGTTTTGCTATCCGATCCTCCTTTTTGATTATGCACATTAGTATCAGTACTTGTGCATTTTTCTATTGTTTGAGCAGTGGACTGCTGATCAGTATTTCGATCGGATTTACCATCGGTATTCCCTTTCTGAGCATCAGGTTTGCCATCGGTGCCCACCTTTTCAGTATGTACAGTTGGATGGTTAATAACCGATTGTGTAATGACTTTACCGGCAGATGTTTCTCCTGGCGTTTTGACAAATGTATCCTCTGTCTCTGACCCTTGTATAGGAATTCTCAGTTGGTCTAGAGGAACTCTCAACAATCTTTGACTTCTGAATAACAAAAAATTATTCATTTCTTCCTTCTGGAATTTAGACTTGGCTAAATCATAAACTTGAGGAAAATCATTCAACGAAACAAAAAAATCATCAAACTCATCTGGTTCATGCTCAAATCGAGCAATTGAAACTGAAGCAGTAACATTAAAGGCTATCTGTCGCGGATCATACTGTCTCCCTGGAATGGTTGCAAATTTACAACCCTTTATTTTGGTGACTTCCTTTTCAGCATGTTTGAAGTCATTTAAAGTAAACTGACCACAATTGAATGGGAATTGAGGCCACATTCTCTTCTTACTGTTGTTTAAAGATCTGGATATTCCTTCAACTGTTAATTGATAGGAAATTCCTGGGCGAGAAGTTTGTCTGGAACAATAAGAGGAAGAACATGGGGTTCCACAATACTACCAAAAATCCTAATGTATGTAAATTTCTCCTCTTCAAACCAATCTCCTATTGAGGATAAGTCGGCTTTAGCTTTATCAGAGAATCTAGGAGGGAAGCGATTGAAAATGGTTTGGAAAACAGGGATAAGAAAACCATGGCATATTCTATACACATTATCTTGGAAATGAACTTTCCAAAGAAGTTTATGATATATATGAATTGGGGTAGGGTCTTTGGGAGTCCATTTCCATCCAAACAAAGGAAACTCGGAATTAAAACAAAGAGCATCCAGAATATAGGCACAAAAGAAAAAAGGAGTGGAATTTCCAGCGGTTTTATCTTGTATGTACTCAAGTATTCTATTAGGCATTCTATCAGAAAGAATAACAGCCCAATCCATAATGTCAGAATTGACAACAGCTAGGATTAATGGGACCATTTGTATAGAAAACCTAGCTGAATTATCATTGCCAAATAATCTACACATCATGGCAGCGGCATAGCAATACGAATGTAAGAGGGAATCTACAGAATACATACCGGATGCTTCATTTCTGTGCTTCTCAGGATTTTTCCTCCAATATTTGATAGGATCAGATTGGACTTTATTATTATATGCGAAATATTTGATAAATTCTTTGTTATACACCTTCTGTGGATCCGGAAGATGATACATTGCCTTAATGTCTTCTGCTTTAAACGACCCGAAAGACACTCCATAAGATGAAACAAACGTTCTGTTCTGTATCTTCACACTATCAATGACCCATCAAATTACGTCATAATAAGGCATGATGCTCGCTCTAGCTGCAATTCGATGCAAAAATGAATTTGCAAGTGTTTTTTCAGTAATCTCAGAGTCGGAATCTGAGCTATCTTCATCTGGAACTGATGCACTTTTCACTTTATTGACTTTGGGGTTTTCTTTCTCCAATAGATTATAAACTCCTTCCCACATCATTCTTCAGGCCTTGGCATGATGTATACGTAACTAATCTCGGTTTTGTTGGTTTTTCTTTTGGAGGCTTGTAGGAGTCTCCAACGAAACTTAACGGGAATAGCAGTCTTAGTTCTCCTCGCTCTCTTCGACATCTCTGTGTTTGATACTATTTCCCTTTGTACGTGAATGAAAGGGTTCAGCCTTGATTACGCAAGGACAATAAACTTTCGATCGTGACAAACAAGCAGAGCAGACGATTATGAACTCATGATTCATTATTTATTGGTCTCGTATAACACGTAAATGTTCTTTTTGGGTCACACTCACGTATTAAAAACGAAATCATCAACCAATATTCATTCGATTTTGCTATTGAATACCCACGTACAAATGGAGATTTGGCGCTTGTGAAATATTATAATATTCACCTATCCTGAACTTTTTGAACGTAATAAATATCATGTATCAATCGCATCAAGAGTTTTCAAATGGTACATAAATATCATAATACATATTTCTCGATTTTCCGATTGCGATTGCAAAATTTTCCGATTTCCGATTAGATGGTTTTAGATCGCAATCGGAGAGTTTCAATCGAAAAGAATTGTTAATGGCTTTCTCCGATTTCCGATGGTGGGGTCTACCATATAAAAGTTTTTCTCATTTAAACAAACAAATGTTTGTTTTCCTTTTGAAAAGTGTTTTTTATAATAATGCGTGTCGCATCGGAGTATTTGAAATTGACCGCAAAGAGCTTATTAAAAAGTGTTCCGATCGTGCGATTGCGATTAGTCGCATCGCATCGAAGGTATGGAAATAGATAACTTAAACCTTTTTCGTTTGAAGTTTTGCGATCGAACTAATCGCGTCGGAGGATTTGGGTTTATATGTTAAATTTTCCTCTAAGGGTTTTCTCCGATCTCCGATTGCGATTATTATTCATTGGACTTTTACACTTGACTTGTTTTTATGATAAGGTCTTTTATATTTGATCGGGTCGGAAGTTTTGAATGTTGTATTTGGTTTGTATACAAACAAAGATGAGCTTTCAAACAATAGATACGTATTTCTACAAAATAAAAAGGGACCCTATTTATAAATGAATTTTATTCTAAAATTAAGAAAAAGGGAGGGTTGTTGTATAGTACAAAAATTGGCGATTCACTGAAAGAACCAGTTATCTCTGAAAAAATAAAATGAATACTATATTTTTAGTAAGAAAATATTTTTAAAGATAATGAAAAATATCCTAGGATAATCAAAAATAAAATCTAACTTACGAAAAAAGAATAAAAATTATTTACAATTTCTTTCTAGTTTCTTGAGAATAAAAACATTTTTGTGTTATCTCAAGCTTTGATTGGTATTAATAATGAAGTAAGTGAATTTCTCCAAGTTTGGTTTTATAATATACTCTATTGTCATAGGTATTGCCTCTGCTGCCTGCAAACGTTCATAGTCTCGACAGGGTTACCTTTTAACCGTTAACTATTCATTGTCCCATCCAACTAAGATTATGACTTTTTAAAAGATAAATTCATAAGACATATTATCTCATGTTTTTTGTCTTTTATTTATTTTTTTATTTTCAAGATCCATTGTTCTGGTTTGGTAGCCAGTTAATAACAATGCCATTCACTAGTTGTAATTAAACTGAACAAGCTGGCTTGTGATGAGACCCCTTGTCTTATATTTATAAGCCATTACCCTATTTTGATGTGCAGTATTGGTAATGTCAGTTTCAATACTTCTTATGAATATGGTAAGTCTGCTCATGATGAGACCTCTTATCTCTTAAAAATTTTCATAATTTCTTAGAATTACATTCTAAAAAATCACAACCTAAATGAATGGGGTGAACTAGTTTTATCCTTAAGAATCAATGGATGACAATTTTCAGAGTTTTTTGAGTACCAAGACTTGAATAATCTTTACTTTTATAGATAACCTTTCTCTGCTTAATAAACTTATAATGATTTACATTTTCCTCAAGTTTTCAAAAGATCATGCAAATAATTGGAATAATCTTTCAAAGTTTAACATCTTATTTAAAACTATCAAAAGACTATGATCATTTCTTTAAAAATTCTTATTTACATAAAATAAATATTTATAATATTCTTCCTAAGGATTTTTCTAACAAGTAAACAGTCAATTAGAGACTCATTAACAACATTTATTTTCAAAAACAAAAAACTTTGCAGAAAGGAATATGTACAGTTTAAGAAGGGGTTACCTCCTTATGAAAAGAATTTCTTCAAGATAAGCCCATTTACAGGAAGAGATTCTCTCTTACCTGTTAGATCTTGGAGTATGAATGTATTTGAACCTATCTTTTCAATGATCTGAAATGGTCCAAGCCACATTTTCTGAAACTTGGTATGCTTACCTTTTTCTTCATGTGCTTTATCCCATTTCAGAACAAGATCACCAATTGACAAAATTTTTGAGCCGGTAGAACTTGCATCAAAAGAAGATTTTACAAGATGTTGATGTTTTTCATGAATAATTTTAGCTTTATCTCTATCTTCTTCTAGTTTAAGGATTTGATCATATCTCAATTGAATGGATGAAGAAGGATTTTCTTCAATAAATTGCACTAGGGCTAATGATGGAAGAGTTAAATT
This sequence comes from Pinus albicaulis, assembly GCA_034641835.2. Lineage (NCBI taxonomy): Eukaryota > Viridiplantae > Streptophyta > Pinopsida > Pinales > Pinaceae > Pinus > Pinus albicaulis. The sequence goes on from CM076583.1 coordinate 50,040,034, forward strand.
TGATGGTATCACAACTTCTTTTCCATAAACTAAATTGAAAGGTGAAGTTTCTATTGAAGCTTTTTGAGTGATACGATCAGCCCATAATGCAAATATTAAAGACTTGTGCCAATTCTTTTGATTTTGATCAATAGTCCTTTTAATGATTTTGATGAGATTTTTGTTAGTGGATTCAGCCAAACCATTACCTTGTGGATAATAATTTGCTGAATATTTCAGTTTAAAACCTCTTTTGACTGCAAATTCTATTAAAATATTTCCGGAAAAATAAGATGCATTATCAAAGACAAGAGCTTGAGGTACACCAAACCTGGTTATGATGAATTGATCTATGAAATCAATAATTGCATCAGAATTGGCTACCTTCAAAGGGATTGCCTCTCCCCATTTTGTAAAGTAATCAGTTGCAGTAAGGATGTACTTGTGATGTTTGGAAGAATGAGGTACTATCTCACCAATAATGTCAATCCCCCATTGTTCAAATGGTTGCTCAATACTCACTGGTTGCAAAGGAAAAGTTGGTTTCCTTTGTCTTCCACTTGCAGTTTGGCAAATTCTGCACTTCCTTACATAGTCATGTGTATCTTTAAAAAGGGTAGGCCAGTAATAGCCAGCACGAATTATTTTGTGAGCTGTGGTATCACCTCCAAAATGACCTCCTGCTGGTCCATCATGCAACTCCTGCAAAACCTTTTCAGCTTCAGCCTTTTCAAGACATCTTAATAAAATTGAAACATATTTTTTCCTAAATAACACATTATCAATGATCTCATATTTAACAGCTTTTAACCTTAAAGCACGTTTTTTCTTATAGCTGAGATCAGAAGGAGCATACCCATTTTTCAAGAAATAGATGAGATCAGCATACTGAGATTCAGAATCTGTAACATTTATCTGACTTACATGAATATCTTGATTTTCTAGTATGTTATGAGCTCCTGCTAATAATCTGCAAAAACCTTGTCCTCTAACAATCTTAGCTGGTTTAATATCAACATCATATTCTTGCAGAGCTGTTACCCAGTTAGCTCGCTTTTCTCCTACTTCTCTCTGAATTAATAATTGTCTCACTGCAGAGAATGGGACGATGATTTTTGTATGAGTTTTCAAGAGAAAAGGTCTAAAATGCTTGATTGATTTAAATACAGCAAAGGCTTGTTTTTCAACATCGGAATAATTCAGTTCAGCTCCTTGCAGATTTGAGCTAAAGAAAGAAATTGGTGCTTCAATTTTCTGATCATTGAGCTGTGTTAAAACAGCTGCATAGGATGTCTCGGTGGCTAAGGTATACAAAATAAAATCTTTAGAAAAATTCGGGGTACTCAATGCTGGTGCATTAATGATCGCTTGTTTGATTGCCTCAAAGGCTTCTTTCTCTTTATGCCCCCATTTGAATACTGAATTCTTCTTGATCATATTTTGCATAGGTAAAACAATTAAAGAAAAATCAGGAATGAATCTTTTTACAAAATTGATCTGTCCAAGAAATGATTGCATGGATTTTTGTTATGAGGTAAAGAAATATCAGAGATCTCTTTAACTCTGTCTGGATCAATGTATATACCATCTTTTGACACAACAAATCCTAAAAGTTTTCCTTCATCCAAAGCAAAGAAAGATTTTTCCGGATTTAAGGAAATACCAAACCTTCTACATCTTTCAAATATTTGTTTTAGATCATGTAGATGATTGGTTCTGTTTTTTGAGAATACTGTTATATCATCGAGATAAACAACCACCGCTTTATTGATCAGACCTTTAAATGCTATGTCCATGGCTCTTTGGAAAGTTGCTCCTGCATTTATTAATCCAAAAGGCATTTTTTGATAAGCATAAGTTCCCCATTTTTTTCTGAAAGTTGTTTTCAATCTGTCATCTGGATGAACTAAGACTTGATTATAGCTTGAAAATCCATCAAGAAAGGACATAAGTTCAGAACCAGCTACTTTTTGAAGTATCTGTTCCATGGTTGGCAATGGGAAATTGTCTTTTAAACATGCCTTGTTTAAATTTCTGAAATCAATACAGATTCTTATATCACCATTCTTCTTCCTTACAGGTACCATATTGGAAACCCAATTGGAGTGCCTGTTAGGAAAAATGATTTTGGATTTTAAAAGTTTATTAAATTCTGATTTGATTTGTCCTTCGAGATTTGGTTGAACCTTCCTTAGCTTTTGTTGAACAGGTTTAATATCAGGAAGCATTGGAATTGTGTGTTGAATAACCGAAGTATCATACGTTTTTAAATCATCATAATTCCAAGCAAAAACGTTTTTATATTTTTTCAAGAGTTTAATGAAAGCATTCCTTTCCTCTGGTGTTAAATTGAGTCCTAAATTAACGTTTTGAGGTTTGGAATCAGAACCAAGATTTACTAATTCAAACTTCAAAGTGGAACTTTGAAGTTTGGCATTAGTGACTTTCTTAAATCTGTCTTTAATATCATATAAGTCCTCCAATTTAACAACAGATTTCGGAAAGGGATTTTCATTACCTTTTGAAGCAATTTGTAAATCATGATCATTTTCATCAATACATTGCTCATCATATGATTTCTCTGAAGTCATGAAATTTAAAATATCTTGATCATGATAGAAAACTCTCCAATTTGTGACATTATCGGGGACAAATGGGCGAAAAATCAATTCTACGGAAAACCTATCAGGACTACAATCTTCAGCAGGAAGGAGTTTAGATACAACATTAGCTAACAAGTCAGCTGATGTATTTTGATTCCTAGGAGAAATATTGAATGCTAAAAAATGAGTGGTAAGATCTTGTAATAGGTTTTGATAGTGTTTAAGATGTCCTGAAAGGCAATGAATAGTATTCCTAACTTGTTTTATGACAATTTCGGAATCACCAAAGACTTTCAATTATTTAACATCTAACCCTATAGCTTTATAAAGTCCTTGAACCAAGGCTTCATAATTTGCGGTATTATTAGTACACTCAAATTCTAGCCTACATGACAGCATGGTTTTCTCTCCATCTGGATCAATTAAAATGCATCCTGCTCCAGCGCCATCACTAGACTTTGATCCATCAAAATATAACGACCAAAATAAAGATTTATCTATTGACTTATCTACAATTACATCAGAAGTATTTACAATTATGGAAGAATCGGATTGTGAAAAATTTTCTATTTGAGAAACAAAAGTATTTACAGAAAAAGGTGATTGGGGTGCTTTTAAGTTTCCAAGAAATGATTCAGCAGAATAACCTCCAAGAATATTGTTGTTGAATGCCACAGGTTCATTAGGTTGTTCAAATTCAGTGACAGTGTGGGTCATATGTTTTTCTCGTTCAATTTTGATTTGATTTGGTTTCCCTTTGTAGGGAAGCCACATATGTGAATAATCAGTCGAGATATAACATTAAGTTTCGCAGACCAGTCCCTGCTTAAGATTAATCCATAGAATTCAGGAATATCAGCAATCAAAATATCAATTCTTTGGACAATTCTAGGATCGGAAGCTAATCTGATAGTAACTGAATTGATTTCTCCTACAACTTGAACTTTAGAGCGATCCAATTGAACAATATGAACTGCCGATTTCTGTGGTTCGATATTCAATTTGGCGCAAACAGAAGTAGGCATTATATTAGAGGAAGCTCCAGAATCAATCAAACAATTATGCAGATTCTTATTGTACATTTCATAAGTCAGAAGAAAAGGAGGAGTTTGAGAATTTGACTTTTCTCCAATGAGCACTGTATCAGTAGCATCTACCTTATCTGGTGGCTTACCAGCTCCTCTAGCTGCTTTTGCAACTACACCACTTGGTAAAGGAGCAATTGGTGTAGTGTTTAATTCTTTCAATAGCAACTTCTGCTGGTGTTTTAGTTTGCTGAGTTCATGTAAGGAAATGTTGGCTTTAATCTTTTTCATGTCTTCAACAATGTTATACTCCATAGGATCTGACACTACTAAAGTCTTTGTTGTCGATGTGGGAGGATTAGAAGAAGATGGCTGATTTTGAGTAGGTAATGGAGAAGCTTTCTTTGCAGGGGATTTATATTTGGTACTTGGAGTTGTGATTTTATTTTTAGGAGCTGTTTGTATAGGCTCTGCTGTAGATTTACTCCTAGTACTTACAGGCATAGCTTCTTGTTCTACCTCACTATCAGAGTTAGGGAGAATAAAATCCCACATTCCATGTAATTCAACGATTTCTTCATTCTCATCTTCCTAATCTGATATTAAAGATGTATCCTCTTCTTGTTCTTCTTCTTCTGATTCTGCATTAGAGATTGCATTAGGAGGTTTAGATTCAACTTGGTTTCTTCTGAAATTTCGGAATGGTTTTTTAGTAGAAGTTTCAGCTACTTGTTTTTTAATTTCAACCATTTCATTTGACATGGTTTTAAGAACTTTTTGTAAACCTTCCATGTCATATGGATCTTTGGCCTTTTTCTTTGAATCATCTTTGAAGCTGACTTTCTTCGATTTCCTTTCCTCAATAGCATTTTTCTTTTCTAGATAAATAATTCGTTTTTCTACTGCAATAGCCTCTTTCATATTCTCAGCTAATGTAGGTTTTGCAACTCTATCTACAAAAATTTCTATGTTTGAGGGTAAGGCAGTTATATACCATTCACTTCTGACTTGTTCACTAGGCCTTGAATCTGTGTGAATTTTGTTTAAAATTTTGTTGAATCTAGCGTTGAATTCTTTAATGGGTTCCATGGGTTATGCTTTCAAATTTGAGAGATCGTTGATTAAAGTAGCTATTGATCTGTCATCTCCAAATTTGGTTAGAAAATGATCTGCAAAAATGGCCCAACTTGTTATGGATCCCGAAGGTAATGAAAAGTACCATGATCCTGCTGCTCCTTGAAGAGTATAAGGGAATAGTCTAACTACAACATCTTCATGTGTGACTCCATTCAAATTTATAGCCAGCATAAATTTATTGATATGTTCTTCAGCTTGAATGTTAAGATCTGGACTAAATTTTGGAAGCCATTTTCCAGGATTGTCTGGTAAATCATGTAAAGGTGCAGCCATGTTGACTGCCCCTGGAGTAGCCCATGGTCTAGCCATTATTGGAACAACTATTGGAGGAGTAGTAGAAACTGGTGGTGTTTGAATAGAAGTTGTTGGAATAGATGATATTGAGATTGATGATGACTGAGCAGATGATGATTGAGGAGATGATGATTGAGGAGATGATGTGGAAACAACTGTACTTTGTTGAGTTGTGGTTCGGAAATAGGTGATTGAATATGAGATGATGAACTTGTATCACTTTCTGATTCCTATTGAATTCTTTTTGTTTTGCCCTTACTAGGTAAAGGAAATTCTTTCGGAGGAATACCAAGTTTTTGACTTTGCAGCCTAGTAAGAGGTTTTGAAGGAACAAAATTTGAGCTTACACTACCTTCAGATATTTCAGACTCTTCAAGAGATAATGAGAATCCTTTCAATTTATGAATTAAATCTTGAACTTCAGGAGACTCAGGAGATTGCTTGTCTGAATGTTTTGAGATTTTGGTAGTGGGTGTATGAATATTCTTCGCAATTTCTTCTCTAGGATTTTGAATTTCAGAAGAAATTGAAGAAGTTAATGAGGGTGTTTTGCTCTCAGAATGGCCTGTAGATAAATATTTACTTGCCATTCATAGCTCATGCCCTCCTTATAGATCCAAAAATGTTGAAGCCTAGAAAATCTCTTCTTCAAACATTGGGGAAAACCACCCGGTCGGGACCTTAGGACAACGCCTTTTCCGTTTGGTATGGTGGCTCCGACTGGATTTAAAGGACCAGTTTCCTTATAAGTAAATGGGTTGGTGATGGGTTGATTTGGATGAGTGGAAATGGGACTAAATTAACTAAAATAAAACTATCTAATTAAACTAAATGTTGATAAAGAAATTCTAACACTAACCCGGGTAATTATATGTGAATACAACTTAAGATTGTTCCAATTTAACAATAACCATGAAAATGTATTATTATTTAAATTGAAATGTGTAGAAACAAATAAAGATAACTCTGTTTAAGAAATTAAACAGAGTTATATTAGCATATTGCATTCATCATTGTATACCATCTATATATGCTTATGAAAGATAACATTTCAATTATACTCAGAAATGATATATAAAAAGAAACGTTATGAAAACCAAATATATATAAATGATAGCAAATTCTAAAGCGAATATCATATGACAAAGGAAATCAACAGTGAATAGATAGAAATACCTCATTCATCTTGAAGACTTTCAAATGAAATCTGATACTCTAATCCAGTAACTCTGATGTAAAATCAAATCCAAAGGTACAGAAATGCAACACTTCAAAGATAATTTCAGCACAAAATCACCAGATGTGATCCTTTATAAAATATAGAGAACGTGGTCAATGTAATCACAGCAATATTACAACTCCGGATCCCTTCTCCTCAAATGCAAGGATAGGTTTAAATGAAAATTACATAAAAACGAATCCTCCTTAAACACAATCTATCGAATTAAAAACAAAAATACTATCTTAAAAATGAAAGCTGATTCATTGCTTTTCTTTCCTAAGCCAGGTAGCCAGGTTAGATTTACGACATATCTTGGAGCCTCGGTGGATAGCTCATCTCTGAATGACCTTCTGGTGTGTGGCTGAACAGATGCGGAATTAAACCATCCATGACATTTGAAAGAAATTTAATAATACATTGTTGGGTGCTATGACAGTGAAATAAGTCCACATATTGTCCCAGATATTGCTTGAAGTTTGTTGGATTTGTTATTTTTATTCATCATTTATTCTTTCCATACATTTGATTTCTTTCTATTTAGAGCAGGCTTCAGAACACAATCTGAAATGAGATTAATTGAATACAAGCTGTCATTGATAAATTGCGTTATATTACTCATCATGCTCCTAGCTCTTGATATTTCTCTCTCGGCTTTCATTATCTGATGTTCCCATTCTGTAAACAAGATTTCTTTATGTCTTTCTTATATCCTAGGAAGATTAGCTTCTCTTCCTTTTTCTGTATCTTTCCAAGTAAGAAATTCAGAAATATTTTCATCAGCATCATCAATTTCTTGCCTGAGAGTAATAATGTTCTGGATCAAGGATGATGTAATATCACAAAATGGTTCTGCCTGTGATAATTTTGTACAAAATTCATTTAATTGCTGAGACAGAAGTTTATTAACTTCAAGAGGTTCCGATTTGAATTCACTTAATTTAGGGAAATCTTTAAACCTCTCTAAAACTGCTTGAAATTCTTTTTCCTGTACGATCTTTGCATTCTTCTCATTTTGCAATAAATCTTGTAACTTGGAAATTTCTTCATTCAATTGTTGTTGTTTGCCTAAAACTTGCTCATCAACTTTCTTCTATTCTGTGGCAAGATGTTCTTCTAACTCTTTAGATCTGAGTTCTTGATCCTGTAATCGTTGTTCCAATTGAGCAATCTTTTGCTGACTTTCATTAGCTTGTTCTTCAAGAAAAACTATATGGAGATCTTTTTGATTCATTAACTGAGAAACTTCTGCAGCTTTATCTATTGTTGCAACACTATATGCTCCTGTATATTGAGACAACTTAGTGAGATCCTCAGATGGATTCACTTCATTATTCTTGTAGACAATATTCATGAACTTCTCCTGTGGAGTGGAAAACATGTCCTGATCCATCTTCCTTCTTTTTCTCTGTTTTCTAACAACAGCCTTATGTTTAGGGCTATAAAATACATCCAAAGGAGGGATCTCCTCAATCTTCAATACAATCTGCCCTGTAGGATGTTCAGGAATGATTTCGATGTCATGCTCTACTTGCTCTTTATCTTTATCCTGCAGTCCTAATTGCTGAGCAAATTGATTATATTGTTTCAACAATTGAGAAGAAACATTAAGATCAGCATAGTCTATAATTTTCTTAGTATTTTCTTTTCCTTCCAATTGTGTATCTGTTTTCTCTGTATTTGTTCCCTGCTCAATGGTTTTTCTATCTGATCCTCCTTTTTGATTATGCACATTAGTATCAGTACTTGTGCATTTTTCTTTTGTTTGAGCTGTGGACTGCTGATCAGTATTTACATCGGATTTTCCATCAGTATTCCCTTTCTGAACATCAGGTTTGCCATCAGTGCTCACCTTTTCAGTATGTACAGTGGGCTGGTTAATAGTCGATTGTGTAGTGACTTTACCGGCAGATGTTTCTCCTGGTGTTTTTCCAGATGTACCCTCTGTTTCTGACCCTTGTATAGGAATTCTCAGTTGGTCTAGAGGAACTTTCAACAATCTTTGACTTCTAAATAACATAAATTTATTCATGTCTTCCTTCTGGAATTTGGACTTGGCCAAATCAAAAACTTGAGGAAAATCATTCAATGAAACAAACAAATCATCAAAATCATCTGGTTCATGCTCAAATAGAGCAATCGACACTGAAGCAGTAACATTAAAATCTATCTGTTGTGGATCATACTGTCTCCCCGGAATTGTCGCAAATTTAAAACCCTTTATTTTGGCGACTTCCTTTTCTGCATGTTTGAAGTCATTCAAAGTAAAATGACCACAATTGAATGGGAATGGAGGCCACATTCTTTTCTTACTATTGTTTAGAGCTCTGGATATTCCTTCAACTATTAATTGATAGGAGATTTCCTGGGCGAGAAGTTTGTCTGGAACAAAAAGAGGGAGAACATGGGGTTCCACAATACTCCCAAAAATCCTGATGTATGTGAATTTCTCTTCTCCAAACCAATCTCCTATTGAGGATAATTCAGCTTTAGCTTTGTCGGAGAATCTAGGAGGGAAGCGATTGAAAATGGTTTGAAAGACAGGGATAAGGAAACCATGGCATATTCTATACACATTATCTTGGAAATGAACTTTCCAAAGAAGTTTATGATATATATGAATTGGGGTAGGATATTTGGGAGTCCATTTCCATCCTAACAAGGAAAATTCGGAATTAAAACAAAGAGCATCTAGAATATAAGCACAAAAGAAAAAAGTAGTGGAATTTCCAGTGGTTTTATCTTGTCTGTACTCGAGTATTCTATTAGCCATTCTATCAAAGAGAATAACAGCCCAGTCCATAATGTCGGAATTGACAGCAGCTAAGATTAATGGGACCATTTGTATAGAAAACCTAGCAGAATTGTCATTACCAAATAATCTACACATCGTGGCAGCGGCATAGCAATACGGAGGTAAGAGGGAATCTATTGAATACATACCGGATGCTTCATTTCTGTGCTTCTCGGGATTTTTCCTCCAATCTTTGATAGGATCAGATTGAACCTTATTATTATCAGCAAACTCTTTGATAAATTCTTTGTTATAAACCTTCTGCGGATCAGGAAGATGATACATTGCCTTAATGTCTTCTGCTTTAAACGACCCAAAAGATACTCCAGAAGCTGAAACAAACATTCTGTCCTTTATCTTCACACTATCGATGACCCATCGAATCACATCATAATAAGGCATGATGCTTCCTCTGGCTACAATTCGATGTAGAAATGAATTTGCAAGTGATTTTTCAGTAATCTCAGAGTCGGAATCTGAGCTATCTTCATCTGGAACTGATGCCTTTTCCACTGTGACTTTGGGGTTTTCTTTCTCCAATAGATTATAAACTCCTTCCCACGTCATTCTTTCGAGCCCTTGGCATGATGTATCTGTAACTAATCTCAGTTTTGTTGGCTTTTCTTTTGAGACTGTAGGAGTCTCAACAAACTTAACGGGAACAGCAGTCTTGGTTCTCCTCGCTCTCTTCGACATTTCTGTGTTTGATACTATTTCCCTTTGTCTGTGAACGAAAGGGTTCAGTGTTCCTTGATTCTGCAAGACAATAAACTTTCAGTCGTGACAAACAAGCAACTTGAACGGAACGATTATGAACTCATGATTCATTATTTATTGGTCTCGTATAACACGTAAATGTTCTTTTTGGGTCACAATCATGTATTTAAAACCGAATCATCAACCAATATTCATTTGATTTTCTATTGAATACCAACGTACAATTGGAGATTTGACGCTTTGTGAAATATTATAATATTTACCTATCTTGAATTCTTCGAACGTAATAAATATCATGTATCAATCGCATCGAAAGTTTTCAAATGGTACATAAATATCATAATACAGATTTCACGATTTGCCGATTGCGATTGCAAACTTTTCCGATTTCCGATTAGATAGTTTTAGATCGCAATCGGGGAGTTTCAATAGAAAAGAATTGTTAATGCCTTTCTCCGATTTCCGATGGTGGGGTCTACCATATAAAAATTTTTCTCATTTAAACGAACAAATGTTTGTTTTCCTTTTGAAAAGTGTTTTTTATAATAACGCGCGTCGCATCTGAGAATTTGAAATTGACCGCAAAGAACTTATTAAAAAGTGTTCCGATCATGCGATTGCGATTGGTCGCATCGCATCGGAGGTATGTAAATAGATAACTTAAACCCTTTGCGATTGAAGTTTTGCGATCGAACTAATCGCATCGGAGGATTTGGGTTTCTATGTTAAATTTTCCTCTAAGGGTTTTCTCCGATCTCCGATTACGATTATTATTCATTGGACTTTTACACTTGACTTGTTTTTTATGATAAGGTCTTTTATATTTGATCGGGTCGGAAGTTTTGAATGTTGTATTTGGTTTATGTACAAACAAAGATGAGCTTTTTCAAAACAATGAATCTTTATTTCTAATTCTTTTATTTCTATAAAAAGCAAAAAGAGACCCTATTTCTAAATGAATTTTATTCTAAAATTAAGAAAAATGGAGGGTTGTTGTATAGTACAACAATTGGCGATTCACTGAAAGAACCAGTTATCTCTGAAAAAATAAAATGAATACTATATTTTTAGTAAGTAAAGATTTTTAAAGATAATGAAAACTATGCTAGGATAATTAAAAATAAAATCTAACTTATGAAAAATAATAAAAATTATTTACAATTTCTTTCTAGTTTCTTGAGAATAAAAACATTTTTGGGTTATCTCAAGCTTTGATTGGTATTAATAATAAAGTAAGTTAATTTCTCCAAGTTTGGTTTTATAATATACTCTATTGTCATAGGTATTACCTCTGCTACCCGCAAACGTTCATAGTTTCGACAGGGTTACCTTTTAACCATTAACTATTCATTGTCCCATCCAACTAAGATTATGACTTTTTAAAAGATAAATTCATAAGACATATTATTTCATGTTTTTTGTCTTTTATTTATTTTTTATTTTTTATTTTTAAGAGCTATTGTTCTGGTTTGGTAGCCAGTTAATAACAATGTCATTCACTAGTTGTAATTAAACTGAATAAGCTGGCTCGTAATGAGACTCCTTGTCTTATATTTATAAGCCATTACCATGTTTTGATGTGCAGCATTGGTAATGTCAATTTCATTACTTCTTATGAATATGGTAAGTCGGCTCATGATAAGACCTCTTATCTCTAAAAAAAATTTACATAATTTCTTAGAATTACATTCTAAAAAATCACAACCTAAATGGATGGGGTGAAATAGTTTTATCCTTAAGAATCAATGGATGACAATTTTCAGAGTTTTTTGAGTACCAAGACTTGAATAATCTTTACTTTTATAGATAACCTTTCTCTGCTTAATAAAATTATAATGATTTACATTTCCCTCAAGTTTTCAAAAGATCATGCAAATAATTGGAATAATCTTTCAAAGTTTAACATCTTATTTAAAACTATCAAAAGACTATGATCATTTCTTTAAAAATTCTTATTTACATAAAATAAATATTTATAATATTCTTCCTAAGAATTTTTCTAACAAGTAAACAATCAATTAAAGACTCATTAACAATCTTTATTTGCAAAAACAATTAAAAACTTTGCAGAAAGGAATATGTACAGTTTAAGAAGGGGTTACCTCCTTATGAAAAGAATTTCTTCAAGATAAGCCCATTTACAGGAAGAGATTCTCTCTTACCTGTTAGATCTTGGAGTATGAATGTATTTGAGCCTATATTTTCAATGATCTGAAATGGTCCAAGCCACATTTTCTGAAACTTGGTATGTTTACCTTTTTCTTCGTGTGCTTTATCCCATTTCAGAACAAGATCACCAATTGACAAAATTTTTGAGCCGGTAGAACTTGCATCAAAAGAAGATTTTACAAGTTGTTGATATTTTTCATGAATAATTTTTGCTTTATCTCTATCTTCTTCTAGTTTAAGGATTTGATCATATCTCAATTGAATGGATGAAGAAGGATTTTCTTCAATAAATTGCACTAGGGCTAATGATGGAAGAGTTAAATTTGATGGTATCACAGCCTCTTTTCCATAAACTAAATTGAAAGGTGAAGTTCCTATTGAAGCTTTTTCAGTGATACGATCAGCCCATAATGCAAAGATTAAAGACTTGTGCCAATTCTTTTGATTTTGATCAATAGTCCTTTTAATGATTTTGATGAGATTTTTGTTAGTGGATTAAGCCAAACCATTACCTTGTGGGTAATAATTTGCTAAATATTTCAGTTTAAAACCTCTTTTGACTGCAAATTATATTAAACTATTTCCGGAAAAATAAGATGCATTATCAAAGACAAGAGCTTGAGGTACACCAAACCTGGTTATGATGAATTGATCTATGAAATCAATAATTGCATTAGAATTGGCTACCTTCAAAGGGATTGCCTCTACCCATTTTGTAAAGTAATCAGTTGCATTAAGGATGTACTTGTGCTGTTTGGAAGAATGAGGTACTATCTCACCAATAATGTCAAGCCCCCATTGTTTGAATGGTTGCTCAATAGTCACTGGTTGCAAAGGCAAAGATGGTTTCCTTTGTCTTCCACTTGCAGTTTGGCAAACTCTGCACTTCCTTACGTAGTCATGTGTATCTTTAAAAAGGGTAGGCCAATAATAACCAGCACGAATTATTTTGTGAGCTGTGGTATCACCTCCAAAATGACCTCCTGCTGGTCCATCATGCAACTCCTGCAAAACCTTTTCAGCTTCAGTCTTTTCAAGACATCTTAATAAAATTGAATCTTAATTTTTCCTAAATAACACATTATCAATGATATCATATTTAATAGCCTTTAACCTTAAAGCACATTTTCTCTTATGGCTGATATTAGAAGGAGCATACCCATTTTTCAAGTAATAGATGAGATCAGCATACTGAGATTCAGAATCTGTAACACTTATCTTACTTACTTGAATATCTTGATTTGAATCTTGATTTTCTGGTATGTTATGAGCTCCTGCTAATAATCTGCAAAAACCTTGTCCTCTAACAATCTTAGCTGGTTTAATATCAACATCATATTCTTGCAAAGCTGTTACCCAGTTAGCTCGTTTTTCTCCTACTTCTCTCTGAATTAATAATTGCCTCACTACAGAGAATGGGACAATGATTTTTGTATGAGTTTTCAAGAGAAAAGGTCTAAAATGCTTGATTGATTTAAACACAACAAAGGCTTGTTTTTCAACATCAGAATAATTCAGTTCAGCTCCTTGCAGATTTGAACTAAAGAAAGAACTTGGTGCTTCAATTTTCTGATCATTGAGCTATGTTAAAACAGCTGCATAGGATGTCTCGGTGGCTAAGGTATACAAAATAAAATCTTTAGAAAAATCCGGGGTACTCAATGCTGGTGCATTAATGATCGCTTGTTTGATTGCCTCAAAGGCTTCTTTCTCTTTATGCCCCCATTTGAATACTGAATTCTTCTTGATCATATTTTGCATAGGTAAAACAATTAAAGAAAAATCAGGAATGAATCTTTTTACAAAATTGATCTGTCCAAGAAATGATTGCATGGATTTTTTGTTATGAGGTAAAAAAATATCAGAAATTTCTTTTACTCTATCTGGATCAATGTATATACCATCTTTTGACACAACAAATCCTAATAGTTTTCCTTCATCCAAAGCAAAGAAAGATTTCTTTGGATTTAAGGAAATACCAAACCTTCTACATCTTTCAAATATTTGTTTTAGATCATGTAGATGATTGGTTATCTTTTTTGAAAATACTGTTATGTGATCAAGATAAAAAACAACTGACTTATTGATCAGACCTTTAAACGCTATGTCCATGGCTCTTTGGAAAGTTGCTCCTGCATTTATTAAACCAAAAGGCATTTTTTGATAAGCATAAGTTGCCCATTTTGTTCTGAAAGTTGTTTTCAATCTGTCATCTGGATGAACTAAGACTTGATTATAGCCTGAAAATCCATCAAGAAAGGACATAAGTTCAGAACCAGCTACCTTTTGAAGTATCTGTTCCATGGTTGGCAATGGGAAATTATCTTTTAAACATGCCTTGTTTAAATTTCTGAAATCAATACAGATTCTTATATCACCATTTTTCTTCCTTACAGGTACCATATTGGAAACCCAATTGGAATGCCTGACATGAAAAATGATTTTGGCTTTCAAAAGTTTATTAAGTTCTGATTTGATTTGATCTTCAAGATTTGGATGAATTTTCCTTAGCTTCTGTTGAACGGGTTTAATATCGGGAAGCATTGGAATTGTGTGCTGAATAACTGAAGTATCATATGTTTTTAGATCATCATAATTCCAAGCGAAAACATTTTTGTATTTGTTCAATAGTTTAATGAAAGCATCCCTTTCCTCTGATGTTAAATTAAGTCCTAAATTAACATTTTGAGGTTTTGGAGTCGAACCAAGATTTACTAATTCAAACTTCAAAGTGGAACTTTCGAGTTTCGTATTAACAACAACTTTCTTAAATACGTCTTTAATATCAGTCTCAATTTAACAACGAGATTTCGGAATGGGATTTTCATTACCTTTTGAAGCAATTTTTAAATCTATGATCAATTTCATCAATACTTTCTCATCAACAAAATACTATCTTAAAAAAATGAAGCTGATTCATTGCTTTTCTTTCTTGCTTGATGTAGCCAAGTTGCAAATTTTCAGCATATCTTGGAGCCTTGGTGGATGACTCATCTCGGAATGTAACTGTCCAACGTATGTGGCATCGGAAAATTCTGGAATTAAACAATCAACAACATTTGAAAGGAATTTAATAGCCATTTGTTGATTGTTTGGCTTAATTAAATAAGTCCACATATTGTCCCAAGATATTTCTTGAAGTTTGTTGATCTGTTGACTTTTATTCATCATTTCTTCTTTCCATCTGTTTTCGATTTCTTTCACTTTAGGCAAACTGCCAGGAACACAATCTGAAATAAGATTAATTGAATACAAGCTGTCATTGATAAATTGCATTATATTACTCATCATGCTCCTAGCTCTTGATATTGCTCTCTCAGCTTTCATTATCTGATGTTCCCATTCTGTAAACAAGATTTCTTTATGTCTTTCTTCTATCCTAGGAAGATTAGCTTCTCTTCATTTTTCTGTATCTTTCCAAGTAAGAAATTCAGAAATATTTTCATCAGCATCATCAATTTCTTGCCTGAGAGTAATAATGTTCTAGATCAAGGATGATGTAATATCACAAAATGGTTCTGCCTGTGATAATTTTGTACAAAATTCATTTAATTGCTGAGACAAAAGTTTATTAACTTCAAGAGCTTCCGATTTAAATTCACTTAATTTAGGGAAATCTTTAAACCTCTCTAAAGCTGCTTGAAATTCTTTTTCCTGTACGATCTTTGCATTCTTCTCATTTTGCAATAAATCTTGTAACTTGGAAATTTCTTGATTCAATTGTTGTTGTTTTCCTAAAACTTGCTCATCAACTTTCTTTTTTTCTGTGGCAAGCTGTTCTTCTAACTCTTTAGATCTGAGTTCTTGATCCTGTAATCGTTGTTCCAATTGAGCAATCTTTTGCTGACTTTCATTAGCTTGTTCTTCAAGAAAAGCTATATGGAGATCTTTTTGATTCATTAACTGAGAAACTTCTGCAGCTTTATCTATTGTTGCAACACTATATGCTCCTGTATATTGAGACAACTTAATGAGATCCTCAGATGGATTCACTTCAGTATTCTTTTAGACAATATTCATGAACTTCTCCTGTGGAGTGGAAAACATGTCCTGATCCATCTTCCTTCTTTTTCTCTGTTTTCTAACAACAACCTTATGTTTAGGGCTATAAAATACACCCAAAGGAGGTATCTCCTCAATCTTCAATACAATCGGCCCTGTAGGATGTTCAGGAATTATTTCGACGTCCTGATCTTCTTGCCCTTTATCTTTATCCTGCAGTCCTAATTGCTGAGCAAATTGATCATATTGTTTCAACAATTGAGAAGAAACATTAAGATCAAAAGAGTCTATAATTTTCTCAGTATTTTCTTTTCCTTCCAATTGTGTATCTGTTTTCTCTGTATTTGTTCCCTGCTCAATGGTTTTGCTATCTGATCCTCCTTTTTGATTATGCACATTAGTATCAGTACTTGTGCATTTTTCTTTTGTTTGAGTTGTGGACTGCTGATCGGTATTTATATCGGATTTGCCATCAGTGCTCCCTTTCTGAACATCAGGTTTGCCATCAGTGCTCACCTTTTCAGTATGTACAGTGGGCTGGTTAGTAGTCGATTGTGCAGTGACTTTACCGGCAGATGTTTCTCCTGGTGTTTTGCCAGATGTACCCTTTGTTTCTGACCCTTGTATTGGAATTCTCAGTTGGTCTAGAGGAACTTTCAACAATCTTTGACTTCTAAATAACAAAAGTTTATTCATTTCTTCCTTCTGGAATTTAGACTTGGCTAAATCATAAACTTGAGGAAAATCATTCAACGAAACAAACAAATCATCAAACTCATCTGGTTCATGCTCAAATCGAGCAATCGAAACTGAAGAAGTAACATTAAAAGCTATCTATCGTGGATCATACTGTCTCCCCGGAATGGTCGCAAATTTAAAACCCTTTATTTTGGCGACTTCCTTTTCTGCATGTTTGAAGTCATTCAAAGTGAAATGACCACAATTGAATGGGAATGGAGGCCACATTCTTTTCTTACTATTGTTTAGAGCTCTGGATATTCCTTCAACTGTTAATTGATAGGAGATTTCCTGGGCGAGAAGTTTGTCTGGAACAATAAGAGGAAGAACATGGGGTTCCACAATACTCCCAAAAATCCTGATGTATGTAAATTTCTCCTCTCCAAACCAATCTCCTATTGAGGATAAGTCGGCTTTAGCTTTATCAGAGAATCTAGGAGGGAAGCAATTGAAAATGGTTTGAAAAATAGGGATAAGGAAAACATGGCATATTCTATACAAATTATCTTGGAAATGAACTTTCCAAAGAAGTTTATGATATATATGAATTGGGGTAGGGTCTTTGGGAGTCCATTTCCATCCTAACAAGGGAAAATCAGAATTAAAACAAAGAGCGTCTAGAATATAGGCACAAAAGAAAAAAGGAGTGGAATTTCCAGCGGTTTTATCTTGTCTGTACTCGAGTATTCTATTAGCCATTCTATCAGAGAGAATAACAGCCCAGTCCATAATGTTGGAATTGACATCATCTAAGATTAATGGGACCATTGTATAGAAAACCTAGCGGAATTGTCATTACCAAATAATCTACACATCATGGCAGCGGCATAGCAATACAGAGGTAAGAGGGAATCTACAGAATACATACTGGATGCTTCATTTCTGTGCTTCCCAGGATTTTTCCTCCAATCTTTAATAGGATCGGATTGAACTTTATTATTATCAGCAAACTCTTTGATAAATTCTTTGTTATAAACCTTCTGCGGATCAGGAAGATGATACATTGCCTTAATGTCTTCTGCTTTAAACGACCCAAAAGATACTCCAGAAGCTGAAACAAACATTCTGTCCTTTATTTTCACACTATCGATGACCCATCGAATCACATCATAATAAGGCATGATGCTTGCTCTGGCTGCAATTCGATGTAGAAATGAATTTGCAAGTGATTTTTCAGTAATCTCAGAGTCAGAATCTGAGCTATCTTCATCTGGAACTGATGCCTTTTCCACCGTGACTTTGGGGTTTTCTTTCTCCAATAGATTATAAACTCCTTCCCATGTCATTCTTCCGAGCCCTTGGCATGATGTATCTGTAACTAATCTCTGTTTTGTTGGCTTTTCTTTTGAGACTATAGGAGTCTCAACAAACTTAACGGGAACAGAAGTCTTGGTTCTCCTTGCTCTCTTCGACATTTCTGTGTTTGATACTATTTCCCTTTGTCTGTGAATGAAAGGGTTCAGTGTTCCTTGATTCTGCAAGACAATAAACTTTCAGTCGTGACAAACAAGCAACTTGAAAGGAACGATTATGAACTCATGATTCATTATTTATTGGTCTCGTATAACACGTAAATGTTCTCTTTGGGTCACACTCATGTATTTAAAACCGAATCATAAACCAATATTCATTTGATTTGCTATTGAATACCAACGTACAATTGGAGATTTGACACTTGTGAAATATTATAATATTTACCTATCTTGAATTCTTCGAATGTAATAAATGTTATGTATTAATCACATCGAAAGTTTTCAAATGGTACATAAATATCATAATACAGATTTCTCCGATTGCCGATTTCGATTGCAAACTTTTTCCGATTTCCGATTAGATGGTTTGTAGATCGCAATCGGGGAGTTTCAATGGAAAAGAATTGTTAATGGCTTTCTCCGATTTCCGATGGTGGGGTCTACCATATAAAGGTTTTTTTCATTTAAACGAACGAATATTTGTTTTCCTTTTGAAAAGTGTTTTTTATAATAACGCGCGTCGCATCGGAGAATTTTAAATTGACCGCAAAGAATTTATTAAAAAGTGTTCCGATCATGCGATTGTGATTGGTCGCATCGCATCGGAGGTATGTAAATAGATAACTTAAACCCTTTGCGATTGAAGTTTTGCGATCGAACTAATCGCATCGGAGGATTTGGGTTTCTATGTTAAATTTTCCTCTAAGGATTTTCTCCGATCTCCGATTGCGATTATTATTCATGAGACTTTTTACAATTGACTTGTTTTTAGATGATAAGGTATTTTATATTTGATCGGGTTGGAAGTTTTGAATGTTGTATTTTGTTTGTAAAAAAACAAAGATGAGTTTTTTCAAAACAATGAATCTTTATTTCTAATTCTTTTATTTCTATAAAAAGAAAAAAGCGACCCTATTTCTAAATGAATTTTATTCTAAAATTAAGAAAAAGGGAGGGTTGTTGTATAGTACAACAATTGGTGATTCACTGAAAGAACCAGTTATCTCTGAAAAAATAAAATGAATACTATACTTTTAGTAAGTAGAGATTTTTAAAGATAATGAAAACTATCATAGGATAATCAAAAATAAAATCTAACTTATGAAAAAGAATAAAAAAATTATTTACAATTTCTT
This sequence comes from Pinus albicaulis, assembly GCA_034641835.2. Taxonomy (NCBI): domain Eukaryota; kingdom Viridiplantae; phylum Streptophyta; class Pinopsida; order Pinales; family Pinaceae; genus Pinus; species Pinus albicaulis. The sequence continues at coordinate 50,059,319 of CM076583.1, forward strand.
TTTAGTTTCTTGAGAATAGAAACATTTTTGGGTTATCTCAAGCTTTGATTGGCATTAATAATGAAGTAAGTGGATTTCTCCAAGTTTGGTTTTATAATATACTCTATTGTCATAGGTATTGCCTCTGCTGCCCGCAAACGTTCACAGTTTCGACAGGGTTACCTTTTAACCATTAACTATTCATTGTCCCATCCAACTAAGATTATGACTTTTTAAAAGATAAATTCATAAGACATATTATCTCATGTTTTTTTTCTTTTATTTATTTTTTTATTTTTAAGAGCCATTGTTCTGGTTTGGTAGCCAGTTAATAACAATGCCATTCACTAGTTGTAATTAAACTGAACAAGCTGGCTCGTGATGAGACCCCTTGTCTTATAGTTATAAGCCATTACCCTGTTTTGATGTGCAGTATTGGTAATGTCAGTTTCATTACTTCTTATGAATATGGTAAGTCGGCTCATGATGAGACCTCTTATCTCTTAAATTTTTTTACATAATTTCTTAGAATTACATTCTAAAAAATCACAACCTAAATTGATGGGGTGAAATAGTTTTATCCTTAAGAATCAATGGATGACAATTTTCAGAGTTTTTTGAGCACCAAGACTTGAATAATATTTACTTTTATAGATAACCTTTCTCTGCTTAATAAACTTATAATGATTTACATTTCCCTCAAGTTTTCAAAAGATCATGCAAATAATTGGAATAATCTTTCAAAGTTTAACATCTTATTTAAAACTATCAAAAGACTATGATCATTTCTTTAAAAATTCTTATTTACATAAAATAAATATTTATAATATTCTTCCTAAGAATTTTTCTAACAAGTAAGCAGTCAATTAGAGATTCATTAACAACCTTTATTTGTAAAAACAATTAAAAACTTTGCATAAAGGAATATGTACAGTTTTAAGAAGGGGTTACCTCCTTATGAAAAGAATTTCTTCAAGATAAGCCCATTTACAGGAAGAGATTCTCTCTTACCTGTTAGATCTTGGAGTATGAATGTATTTGAGCCTATCTTTTCAACGATTTGAAATGGTCCAAGCCACATTTTCTGAAACTTGGTATGCTTACATTTTTCTTCATGTGCTTTATCCCATTTCAGAACAAGATCACCAATTGACAAAATTTTTGAGCCGGTAGAACTTGCATCAAAAGAAGATTTTACAAGCTGTTAATGTTTTTCATGAATAATTTTAGCTTTATCTCTATCTTCTTCTAGTTTAAGGATTTGATCATATCTCAATTGAATGGATGAAGAAGGATTTTCTTCAATAAATTGCACTAGGGCTAATGATGGAAGAGTTAAATTTGATGGTATCACAGCTTCTTTTCCGTAAACTAAATTGAAAGGTGAAGTTCCTATTGAAGCTTTTTCAGTGATACGATCAACCCATAATGCAAAGATTAAAGACTTGTGCCAATTCTTTTGATTTTGATCAATAGTCCTTTTAATGATTTTGATGAGATTTTTGTTAGTGGATTTAGCCAAACCATTACTTTGCGGGTAATAATTTGCTGAATATTTCAGTTTAAAACCTCTTTTGACTGCAAATTCTATTAAACTATTTCCGGAAAAATAAGATGCATTATCAAAGACAAGAGCTTGAGGTACACCAAACCTGGTTATGATGAATTGATCTATGAAATCAATAATTGCATCAGAATTGGCTACCTTCAAAGGGATTGCCTCTACCCATTTTGTAAAGTAATCAGTTGCAGTAAGGATGTACCTGTACTGTTTGGAAGAATGGGGTACTATCTCACCAATAATGTGAAGCCCCCATTGTTCGAATGGTTGCTCAATAGTCACTGGTTGCAAAGGCAAAGCTGGTTTCCTTTGTCTTCCACTTGCAGTTTGGCAAACTCTGCACTTCCTTACGTAGTCATGTGTATCTTTAAAAAGGGTAGGCCAATAATAACCAACACGAATTATTTTGTGAGCTGTGGTATCACCTCCAAAATGACCTCCTGCTGGTCCATCATGCAACTCCTACAAAACCTTTTCAGCTTCAGTCTTTTCAAGACATCTTAATAAAATTGAATCATAATTTTTGCTAAATAACACATTATCAATGATATCATATTTAATAGCCTTTAACCTTAAAGCATGTTTTCTCTTATGGCTGAGATTAGAAGGAGCATACCCATTTTTCAAGTAATATATGAGATCAGCATACTGAGATTCAGAATCTGTAACACTTATCTGACTTACTTGAATATCTTGATTTGAATCTTGATTTTCTGGTATGTTATGAGCTCCTGCTAATAATCTGCAAAAACCTTGTCCTCTAACAATCTTAGCTGGTTTAATATCAACATCATATTCTTGCAAAGCTGTTACCAAGTTAGCTCATTTTTCTCCTACTTCTCTCTGAATTAATAATTGCCTCACTGCATAGAATGAGACAATGATTTTTGTATGAGTTTTCAAGAGAAAAGGTCTGAAATGCTTGATTGATTTAAACACGGCAGAGGCTTGTTTTTCAACATCGAAATAATTCAGGTCAGCTCCTTGCAGATTTGAGCTAAAGAAAGAAATTGGTGCTTCAATTTTCTGATCATTGAGCTGTGTTAAAACAGCTGCATAGGATGTCTCGGTGGCCAACGTATACAAAATAAAATCTTTAGAAAAATCCGGGGTCCTCAATGCTGGTGCATTAATGATCGCTTGTTTGATCGCCTTAAAGGCTTCTTTCTCTTTATGCCCCCATTTGAATACTGAATTCTTCTTGATCATATTTTTCATAGGTAAAACAATTAAAGAAAAATCAGGAATGAATCTTTTTACAAAATTGATCTGTCCAAGAAATGATTGCATGGATTTTTTGTTATGAGGTAAAGAAATATCAGAAATTTCTTTTACTCTATCTGGATCAATGTATATACCATCTTTTGACACAACAAATCCTAATAGTTTTCCTTTATCCAAAGCAAAGAAAGATTTCTTTGGATTTAAGGAAATACCAAACCTTCTACATCTTTAAAATATTTGTTTTAGATCATGTAGATGATTGGTTCTCTTTTTTGAAAATATTGTTATGTCATCAAGATAAAAAACAACTGACTTATTGATCAGACCTTTAAACGCTATGTCCATGGCTCTTTGGAAAGTTGCTCCTGCATTTATTAAACCAAAAGACATTTTTTGATAAGCATAAGTTCCCCATTTTGTTCTGAAAGTTGTTTTCAATCTGTCATCTGGATGTACTAAGACTTGATTATAGCCTGAAAATCCATCAAGAAAGGACATAAGTTCAGAACCAGCTACCTTTTGAAGTATCTGTTCCATGGTTGGCAATGGGAAATTGTCTTTTAAACATGCCTTGTTTAAATTTCTGAAATCAATACAGATTCTTATATCACCATTCTTCTTCATTACAGGTACCATATTGGAAACCCAATTGGAGTGCCTGACAGGAAAAATGATTTTGGCTTTTAAAAGTTTATTAAGTTCTGATTTGATTTGTCCTTTGAGATTTGGATGAACCTTCCTTAGCTTTTGTTGAACAGGTTTAATATCAGGAAGCATTGGAATTGTGTGTTGAATAACCGAAGTATCATATGTTTTTAAATCATCATAATTCCAAGCAAAAACATTTTTATATTTGTTCAAGAGTTTAATGAAAGCATTCCTTTCCTCTGGTGTTAAATTGAGTCCTAAATTAACATTTTGAGGTTTGGAATCAGAACCAAGATTTACTAATTCAAACTTCAAAGTGGAACTTTGAAGTTTGGCATTAGTGACTTTCTTAAATCTGTCTTTAATATCATATAAGTCCTCCAATTTAACAACAGATTTCGGAATGGGATTTTCATTACCTTTTGAAGCAATTTTTAAATCATGATCATTTTCATCAATGCTTTGCTCATCATATGATTTCTCTGAAGTCATGAAATTTAAAATATCTTCATCATGATAGAAAACTCTCCAATTTGTGACATTATCGGGGACAGATGGGCGAAAAATCAATTCTACGGAAAACCTATCAGGACTACAATCTTCAGCAGGAAGGAGTTTAGATGCAACATTAGCTAACAAGTCAGCTGATGTATTTTGATTCCTAGGAATGGGAGAAATATTGAATGCTAAAAAATGAGTGGTAAGATCTTGTACTAGATTTTGATAGTGTTTAAGATGTCCTGAAAGGCAATGAATAGTATTCCTAACTTGTTTTATGACAATTTCGGAATCACCAAAGACTTTCAAGTATTTAACATCTAACCCTATAGCTTTATAAAGTCCTTGAACCAAGGCTTCATATTCTACGGTATTGTTTGTACACTCGAATTCTAACCTACATGACAGCATGGTTTTCTCTCCATCTGGATCAATTAAAATGCATCCTGCTCCAGCTCCATCACTAGACTTTGATCCATCAAAATATAACGACCAAAATAAAGATTTATCTATTGACTTATCTACAATTACATCAAAAGTATTTACAATTCTGGAAGAATCGGATTGTGAAAAATTTTCTATTTGAGAAACAGAAGTATTTACAGAAAAAGGTGATTGGGGTGCTTCGAAGTTTCCAAGAAATGATTCAGCAGAATAACCTCCAAGAATATTGTTGTTGAATGCCACAGGTTCATTAGGTTGTTCAAATTCAGTGATAGTGTGGGTCATATGTTTTTCTCGTTCAATTTTGATTTGATTTCGTTTCCCTTTGTAGGGAAGCCACATATGTGAATAATCAGTCGAGATATAACCATTAAGTTTTGCAGACTAGTCCCTGCTTAAGATTAATCGATAGAATTCAGGAATCTCAGCAATCAAAATATCAATTCTTTGGACAATTCTAGGATCGGAAAATAATCTGATAGTAACTGAATTGATTTCTCCTACAACTTGAACTTTAGAGCAATCCAATTGAACAATATGAACTGCCGATTTCTGTGGTTCGATATTCAATTTGGCACAAACAGAAGTAGGCATTATATTAGAGGAAGCTCCAGAATCAATCAAACAATTATGCAGATTCTTATTGTACATTTCATAAGTCAGAAGAAAAGGAGGAGTTTGAGAATTTGACTTTTCTCCAATGAGCACTGTATAAGTAGCATCTACCTTATCTGGTGGCTTACCAGCTCCTCTAGCTGCTTTTGGAACTACACCACTTGGTAAAGGAGCAATTGGTGTAGCGTTTAATTCTTTCAATAGCAACTTCTGCTGGTGTTTTAGTTTGCTGAGTTCATGTAAGAAAATATTGGCTTTAATCTTTTTCATGTCTTCAACAATGTTATACTCCATAGGATCTGACACCACTAAAGTCTTTGTTGTTGATGTGGGAGGATTAGAAGAAGATGGCAGATTCTGAGTAAGTAATGGAGAAGCTTTCTTTGCAGGGGATTTGTCTTTGGTACTTGGAGTTGTGATTTTCTTTTTAGGAGCTGTTTGTACAGGCTCTGATGTAGATTTACTCCTAGTACTTACAGGCATAGCTTCTTGTTCTACCTCACTATCAGAATTAGGGAGAATAAAATCCCACATTCCATGTAATTCAACTATTTCTTCATTCTCATCTTCCTCATCTGATACTAAAGATGTATTTTCTTCTTCTTCTTCTTCCTCTGATTCTGCATTAGAGATTGCATTAGGAGGTCTAGATTCAACTTGGTTTCTTTTGAAATTTCGGAATGGTTTTTTAGTAGAAGTTTCAGCTACTTGTTTTTTAATTTCAACCATTTCATTTGACATGGTTTTAAGAACTTTCTATAAACCTTCCATGTCGTATGGATCTTTGGCCTTTTTCTTTGAATCATCTTTGAAGCTGACTTTCTTTGATTTCCTTTCCTCAATAGCATTTTTCTTTTCTAGAGAAATAATTCGTTTTTCTACTGCAATAGCCTCTTTCATATTCTCGGCTAATGTAAGTTTTGCAGCTCTATCTACAAAAATTGCTATGTTTGAGGGTAAGGCAGTTATGTACCATTCACTTCTGACTTGTTCACTAGGCCTTGAATCTGTGTGAATTTTGTTCAAAAGTTTGTTGAATCTAGCGTTGAATTCTTTAATGGGTTCCTTGGGTTCTGCTTTCAAATTTGAGAGATCGTTGATTAAAGTAGCTATTGATCTGTCATCTCCAAATTTGGTTAGAAAATGATCTGCAAAAATGGCCCAACTTGTTATGGATCCCGAAGGTAATGAAAAGTACCATGATCCTGCTGCTCCTTGAAGAGTATAAGGGAATAGTCTGACTACAACATCTTCATGTGTGACTACATTCAAATTTACAGCCAGCATAAAGTTATTGATATGTTCTTCAGCTTGAATGTTAATATCTGGACTAAACTTTGGAAGCCATTTTCTAGAATTGTCTGGTAAATCATGTAAAGGTGCAGCCATGTTGACTGCCCCTGGAGTAGCCCATGGTCTAGCCATTATTGGAACAACTATTGGAGGAGTAGTAGAAATTGGTGGTGTTTGAATAGAAGTTGTTGGAATAGATGATGTTGAGATTGATGATGACTGAGCAGATGATGATTGAGGAGATGATGTGGAAACAACTGTACTTTGTTGAGTTGTGGTTTCGGAAACAGGTGATTGAATATGAGATGATGAACTTGTATCACTTTTTGATTCTGATTGAATTTTTTTTGTTTTTTCCTTACTAGGTAAAGGAAATTCTTTCGGAGGAATACCAAGTTTTTCACTCTGCAGCCTAGTAAGAGGTTTTGAAGGAACAAATTTTGAGCTTACACTACCTTCAGATATTTCAGACTCTTCAAGAGGTAATGAGAATCCTTTCAATTTATGAATTAAATCTTGAACTTCAGGAGACTCAGGAGATTGCTTGTCTGAATGTTTTGATATTTTGGTAGTGGGTGTATGAATATTCTTCGCAATTTCTTCTCTAGGATTTTGAATTTCAGAAGAAATTGAAGAAGTTGATGAGGGTGTTTTTCTCTTAGAATGGCCTGTGGATAAAGATTTACTTGCCATTCATAGCTCATGCCCTCCTTCTAGCGCCAAAAATGTTGAAGCCTAGAAAATCTCTGCTTCAAACATTGGGGAAAACCACCCGGTCGGGACCTTAGGACAACTCCTTTTCCGTTTGGTATGGTGGCTCTGACTAGATTTAAAGGACAAGTTTCCTTTTAACTAAATGGGTTGGTGATGGATTGATTTGGATGAGTGGAAATGGGACTAAATTGACTGAAATAAAACTATCTAATTAAACTAAATGCTGATAAAGAAATTCTAACACTAACCCGGGTAATTATATGTGAATACAACTTAAGATTGTTCCAATTTAAGAGATAACCATGAAAATGTATTATTATTTAAATTGAAATGTGCAGAAACAAATAAAGATAACTCTGTTTAAGAAATTAAACAGAGTTATATTAGCATATTGCATTCATCATTGTATACCATCTAAATATGCTTATGAAAGATAACATTTCAATTATACTCAGAAATGATATATAAAAAAAAACGTTATGAAAACCAAATATATATAAATGATAGCAAATTTTAAAGCGAATATCATATGACAAAGGAAATCAACAGTGAACAGATAGAAATACCTCATTCATCTTGAAGACTTTCAAATGAAATCTGATACTCTAATCCAGTAACTCTGATGTAAAATCAAATCCAAAGGTACAGAAATGCAACACATCAAAGATAATTTCAGCACAAAATCACCAGATGTGATCCTTTATAAAATATAAGAGGCAATGGAGTACAGAAATGTAAGCTCCAAGTCAAAAATATTACAACTCTGGATCCCTTCTCTAAATGCATGAGATGGATTTAAATAAGAAATTACATAAAAACAGAATCCTACTACTACTGCTACAATCTATCAAATTAAAAACAGAAATACTATCTTAAAAATGAAACTGATTCATTGCTTTTCTTTCTCGCTTGATGTAGCCAAGTTGCAAATTTTCAGCATATCTTGGAGCCTCGGTGGATGACTCATCTCGGAATGTAACTGTCCAGCATACGTGGCATCGGAAAATTCTGGAATTAAACAATCAACAATATTTGAAAGGAATTTAATAGCCATTTGTTGATTGTTTGGCTTAATTAAATAATTCCACATATTGTCCCAAGATATTGCTTGAAGTTTGTTGATTTGTTGACTTTTATTCATCATTTCTTCTTTCCATCTGTTTTCGGTTTCTTTCACTTTAGGCAAACTGCCAGGAACACAATCTGAAATGAGATTAATTGAATACAAGCTGTCATTGATAAATTGCGTTATATTACTCATCATGCTCCTAGCTCTTGATATTGCTCTCTCGGCTTTCATTAACTGATGTTCCCATTCTGTAAACAAGATTTCTTTATGTCTTTCTTCTATCCTAGGAATATTAGCTTCTCTTCGTTTTTATGTATCTTGCGAAGTAAGAAATTCAGAAATATTTTCATCAGCATCATCAATTTCTTCCCTGAGAGTAATAATGTTCTGGATCAAGGATGATGTGATATCACAAAATGGTTCTGCTTGTGATAATTTTGCACAAAATTCATTCAATTGCGGAGACAGTAGTTTATTAACTTCAAGAGCTTCCGATTTGAATTCACTTAATTTAGGGAAATCTTTGAACCTATCTAAAGCTGCTTGAAATTCTTTTTCCTGTACGATCTTCGCATTCTTCTCATTTTGCAACAAATCTTGTAACTTGGAAATTTCTTGATTCAATTGTTGTTGTTTGCTTAAAACCTGCTCATCAGCTTTCTTCTTTTCTGTGGCAAGTTGTTCTTCTAACTCTTTAGACATGAGCTCTTGATCTTGTAATTGTTGTTCCAATTGAGCAATATTTTGTTGATTTTCATTAGCTTGTTCTTCAAGTAAAGCTATATGGAGATCTTTTTGAGTCATTAACTGAGAAACTTCTGCAGCTTTATCTATTGTTGCAGCACTATATGCTCCTGCATATTGGGACAACTTAGTGAGATCCTTAGATGGATTCACTTCAGTATTCTTGTAGACAATATTCATGAACTCCTCCTGTGGAGTGGAAAACATGTCCTAATCCATCTTCCTTCTTTTTCTCTGTTTTCTAACAACAGCCTTATGTTTAGGGCTATAAAATACATCCAAAGGAGGGATCTCCTCAATCTTCAATACAATCTTCCCTGTAGGATGTTCAGGAATGATTTCGACGTCCTGATCTTCTTGCCCTTTATCTTTATCATGCAGTCCTAATTGCTGAGCAAATTGATCATATTGTTTCAACAATTGAGAAGAAACATTAAGATCAGCAGAGTCTATAATTTTCTCAGTATTTTCTTTTCCTTCCAATTATGTATCTGTTTTCTCTATATTTGTTCCCTGCTCAATGGTTTTGCTATCTGATCCTCCTTTTTGATTATGCACATTAGTATCAGTACTTGTGCACTTTTCTTTTGTTTGAGCTGTGGACTGTTGATCGGTATTTATATCGGATTTGGCATCAGTGCTCCCTTTATGAACATCAGGTTTTCCATCAGTGCTCACCTTTTCAGTATGTACAGTGGGCTGGTTAGTAGCCGATTGTGCAGTGACTTTACCGGCAGATTTTTCTCCTGGTGTTTTGCCAGATGTACCCTCTGTTTCTGACCCTTGTATTGGAATTCTCAGTTGGTCTAGAGGAACTTTCAACAATCTTTGACTTCTAAATAAAAAAAATTTATTCATTTCTTCCTTCTATAATTTAGACTTGGCTAAATCATAAACTTGAGGAAAATCATTCAACGAAACAAACAAATCATCAAACTCATCTGGTTGATGCTCAAATCGAGCAATCGAAACTGAAGAAGTAACATTAAAAGCTATCTGTCGTGGATCATACTGTCTCCCCGGAATGGTCGCAAATTTAAAACCCTTTATTTTGGCGACTTCCTTTTCTGCATGTTTGAAGTCATTCAATGTGAAATGACCACAATTGAATGGGAATGGAGGCCACATTATTTTCTTACTATTGTTTAGAGATCTGGATTTTCCTTCAACTGTTAATTGATAGGAGATTTCCTGGGCGAGAAGTTTGTCTGGAAAAATAAGAGGGAGAACATGGGGTTCCGCAATACTCCCAAAAATACTGATGTATGTGAATTTCTCTTCTCCAAACCAATCTCCTATTGAGGATAAGTCAGCTTTAGCTTTGTCGGAGAATCTAGGAGGGAAGCGATTGAAAATGGTTTGAAAGACAGGGATAAGGAAACCATGGCATATTCTATATACATTATCTTGGAAATGAACTTTCCAAAGAAGTTTATGATATATATGAATTGGGGTAGGATATTTGGGAGTCCATTTCCATCCTAACAAGGGAAACTCGGAATTAAAACAAAGAGCGTCTAGAATATAAGCACAAAAGAAAAAATGAGTGAAATTTCCAGCGGTTTTATCTTGTCTGTACTCTAGTATTCTATTAGCCATTCTATCAGAGAGAATAACAACCCAGTCCATAATGTCGGAATTAACAGCAGCTAAGATTAATGGGACCATTTGTATAGAAAACCTAGCAGAATTGTCATTACCAAATAATCTACACATCATGGCAGCGGCATAGCAATACGGAGGTAAGAGGGAATCTATTGAATACATACCGGATGCTTCATTTCTGTGCTTCTCTGGATTTTTCCTCCAATTTTTGATAGGATCAGATTGAAATTTATTATTATCAGCAAACTCTTTGATAAATTATTTGTTATAAACTTTCTGTGGATCAGGAAGATGATACATTGCCTTAATGTCTTCTGCTTTAAACGACCCAAAAGACACTCCAGAAGCTGAAACAAACATTCTGTCCTTTATTTTCACACTATCGATGACCCATCAAATCACATCATAATAAGGCATGATGCTTGCTCTGGCTGCAATTTGATGTAGAAATGAATTTGCAAGTGATTTTTCAGTAATCTCAAAGTCGGAATCTGAGCTATCTTCATCTGGAACTGATGCCTTTTCCACTGTGACTTTGGGGTTTTCTTTCTCCAATAGATTATAAAATCCTTCCCACGTCATTCTTCCGAGCCCTTGGCATGATGTATCTGTAACTAATCTCAGTTTTGTTGGCTTTTCTTTTGAGACTGTAGGAGTCTCAACAAACTTAACGGGAACAACAGTCTTGGTTCTCCTCGCTCTCTTCGACATTTCTGTGTTTGATACTATTTCCCTTTGTCTGTGAACGAAAGGGTTCAGTGTTCCTTGATTCTGCAAGACAATAAACTTTCAGTCGTGACAAACAAGCAACTTGAACGGAACGATTATGAACTCATGATTCATTATTTATTGGTCTCGTATAACACGTAAATGTTCTTTTTGGGTCACACTCATGTATTTAAAACTGAATCATCAACCAATATTCAATTGATTTGCTATTGAATACCAACGTACAATTGGAGATTTGATGCTTTGTGAAATATTATAATATTTACCTATCTTGAATTCTTCGAATGTAATAAATATCATGTATCAATCGCATCGAAAGTTTTCAAATGGTATATAAATATCATAATACAGATTTCTCGATTTGCCGATTGCGATTGCAAACTTTTCCGATTTCCGATTAGATAGTTTTAGATCGCAATCGGGGAGTTTCAATCGAAAAGAATTGTTAATGGCTTTCTCCGATTTCCGATGGTGGGGTCTACCATATAAAAGTTTTTATCATTTAAACGAACAAATGTTTGTTTTCCTTTTGAAAAGTGTTTTTTATAATAACGCGCGTCGCATTGGAGAATTTGAAATTGACCGCAAAGAACTTATTTAAAAGTGTTCCGATCATGCGATTGCGATTGGTCGCATCGCATCGGAGGTATGTAAATAGATAACTTAAACCCTTTGCGATTTGAAGTTTTGCGATCGAACTAATCGCATCGGAGGATTTGGGTTTCTATGTTAAATTTTCCTCTAAGGGTTTTCTCCGATCTCCGATTGCGATTATTATTCATTGGACTTTTACACTTGACTTTTTTTTTATGATAAGGTCTTTTTTATTTGATCGGGTCGGAAGTTTTGAATGTTGTATTTGGTTTTCAAACAAAGATGAGCTTTTTCAAAACAATGAATCTTTATTTCTAATTCTTTTATTTCTATAAAAATAAAAAAGGGACCCTATTTCTAAATGAATTTTATTCTAAAATTAAGAAAAAGGGAGGGTTGTTGTATAGTACAACAATTGGCGATTCACTGAAAGAGCCAGTTATCTCTGAAAAAATAAAATGAATACTATATTTTTAGTAAGTAAAGATTTTTAAAGATAATGAAAACTATCTTAGGATAATTAAAAATAAAATCTAACTTATGAAAAAGAATAAAAATTATTTACAATTTCTTTCTAGTTTCTTGAGAATAAAAACATTTTTGGGTTATCTCAAGCTTTGATTGGTATTAATAATGAAGTAAGTGAATTTCTCCAAGTTTATACTCTATTGTCATAGGTATTGCCTCTGCTGCCCGCAAACGTTCATAGTTTCGACAGGGTTACCTTTTAACCATTAACTATTCATTGTCCCATCCGACTAAGATTATGACTTTTTAAAAGATAAATTCATAAGACATATTATCTCATGTTTTTTGTCTTTTATTTATTTTTTATTTTTTATTTTTAAGAGCCATTGTTCTGGTTTGGTAGCCAGTTAATAACAATGCCATTCACTAGTTGTAATTAAACTGAACAAGCTGGCTCGTGATGAGACCCCTTGTCTTATATTTATAAGCCATTACCCTGTTTTGATGTGTAGTATTGGTAATGTCAGTTTCATTACTTCTTATGAATATGGTAAGTCGGCTCATGATGAGACCTCTTATCTCTTAAAAATTTTACATAATTTCTTAGAATTACATTCTAAAAATTCACAACCTAAATGGATGGGGTGAAATAGTTTTATCCTTAAGAATCAATGGATGACAATTTTCAGAGTTTTTTGAGTACCAAGACTTGAATAATCTTTACTTTTATAGATAACCTTTCTCTGCTTAATAAACTTATAATGATTTACATTTACCTCAAGTTTTCAAAAGATCATGCAAATAATTGGAATAATCTTTCAAAGTTTAACATCTTATTTAAAACTATCAAAAGACTATGATCATTTCTTTAAAAATTCTTATTTACATAAAATAAATATTTATAATATTCTTCCTAAGAATTTTTCTAACAAGTAAATAGTCAATTAGAGATTCATTAACAACCTTTATTTGTAAAAACAATTAAAAACTTTGCAGAAAGGAATATGTACAGTTTTAATAGGGGGTTACCTCTTTATGAAAAGAATTTCTTTAAGATAAGCCCATTTACATGAAGAGATTCTCTCTTACCTGTTAGATCTTGGAGTATGAATGTATTTGAGCCTATCTTTTCAACGATCTGAAATGGTCCAAGCCACATTTTCTGAAACTTGGTATGCTTACCTTTTTCTTCATGTGCTTTATTCCATTTCAGAACAAGATCACCAATTGACAAAAATTTTGAGCCGGTAGAACTTGCATCAAAAGAAGATTTTACAAGCTGTTGATGTGTTTCATGAATAATTTTAGCTTTATATCTATCTTCTTCTAGTTTAAGGATTTGATCATATCTCAATTGAATGGATGAAGAAGGATTTTCTTCAATAAATTGCACTAGGGCTAATGATGGAAGAGTTAAATTTGATGGTATCACAGCTTCTTTTCCATAAACTAAATTGAAAGGTGAGGTTCCTATTGAAGCTTTTTCAGTGATACGATCAGCCCATAATGCAAAGATTAAAGACTTGTGCCAATTCTTTTGATTTTGATCAATAGTCCTTTTAATGATTTTGATGAGATTTTTGTTAGTGGATTCAGCCAAACCATTACCTTGTGGATAATAATTTGCTGAATATTTCAGTTTAAAACCTCTTTTGACTGCAAATTCTATTAAACTATTTCTGGAAAAGTAAGATGCATTATCAAAGACAAGAGCGTTAGGTACACCAAACCTGGTTATGATGAATTGATCTATGAAATCAATAATTGCATCAGAATTGGCTACCTTCAATGGGATTGCTTCTACCCATTTTGTGAAATAGTCTGTTGCTGTAAGGATGTATTTGTGTTGTTTGGAAGAATGAGGTATGATCTCACCAATAATGTCAAGTCCCCATTGTTCGAATGGTTGCTCAATACTCACTGGTTGCAAAGGAAAAGCTGGTTTCCTTTGTCTTCCACTTGTAGTTTGACAAATTCTGCACCTCCTTACGTAATCATTCGTATCTTTAAAAAGGGTAGGCCAGAAATAACCAGCATGAATTATTTTGTGAGCTGTGGTATCACTTCCAAAATGAGCTCCTGCTGGTCCATCATGCAATTCCTGCAACACCTTTTCAGCTTCAGTCTTTTCAAGACATCTTAAGAGGATTGAATCATAATTCTTTCTAAATAACACATTATCAATGATATCATATTTAATAGCCTTCAATCTTAAAGCACGTTTGCTCTTATAGCTGAGATTGGAAGGAGCATACCCATTTTTCAAGTAATAGATGAGATCAACATACTGAGATTCAGAATCTGTAACACTTATCTGACTTACTTGAATATCTTTATTTGAATCTTGATTTTCTGGTATGTTATGAGCTCCTGCCAATAATCTGCAAAAACCTTGTCCTCTAACAATCTTAGCTGGTTTAATATCAACATCATATTCTTGCAAAGTTGTTACCCAGTTAGCTCGTTTTTCTCCTACTTCTCTCTGAATTAATAATTGCCTCACTGCAGAGAATGGGACAATGATTTTTGTATGAGTTTTCAAGAGAAAATGTCTGAAATGTTTGATTTATTTAAACATGGCAAAGGCTTGTTTTTCAACATCAGAATAATTCATCTCAGCTCCTTGCAGATTTGAGCTAAAGAAAGAAATTGGTGCTTCAATTTTCTGATCATTAAGCTGTGTTAAAACAGCTGCATAGGATGTCTCGGTGGCTAACGTATACAAAATAAAATCTTTAGAAAAATCCGGGGTACTCAATGCTGGTGCATTAATGATCGCTTGTTTGATCGCCTTAAAGGCTTCTTTCTCTTTATGCCCCCATTTGAATACTGAATTCTTCTTGATCATATTTTGCATAGGTAAAACAATTAAAGAAAATTCAGGAATGAATCTTTTTACAAAATTGATCTGTCCAAGAAATGATTGCATGGATTTTTTGTTATGAGGTAAAGAAATATCAGAAATTTCTTTTATCTATCTGGATCAATGTATATACCATCTTTTGACACAACAAATCCTAATAGTTTTCCTTCATCCAAAGCAAAGAAAGATTTCTTTGGATTTAAGGAAATACCAAACCTTCTACATCTTTCAAATATTTGTTTTAGATCATCTAGATGATTGGTTCTCTTTTTTGAAAATATTGTTATGTCATCAAGATAAACAACAACTGACTTACTGATCAGACCTTTAAACTCTATGTCCATGGCTCTTTGGAAAGTTGCTCCTGCATTTATTAAACCAAAAGGCATTTTTTGATAAGCATAATTTCTCCATTTTGTTCTGAAAGTTGTTTTCAATTTGTCATTTGGATGAACTAAGACTTGATTATAGCCTGAAAATCCATCAAGAAAGCACATAAGTTAAAAACCAGCTACCTTTTGAAGTATCTGTTCCATGGTTGGCAATGGGAAATTGTATTTTAAACATGCCTTGTTTAAATTTATGAAATCAATACATATTCTTATATCACCATTCTTCTTCCTTACATGTACCATATTGGAAACCCAATTGGAGTGCCTGACAGGAAAAATGATTTTGGCTTTTAAAAGTTTATTAAGTTCTGATTTGATTTGTCCTTCAAGATTTGGATGAACCTTCCTTAGCTTTTGTTGAACAGGTTTAATATCAGGAAGCATTGGAATTGTGTGTTGAATAACCGAAGTATCATACGTTTTTAAATCATCATAATTCCAAGAAAAAATGTTTTTATATTTGTTCAAGAGTTTAATGAAAGAATTCCTGTCCTCTGGTGTTAAATTGAGTCCTAAATTAACATTTTGAGGTTTGGAATTAGAACCAAGATTTACTAATTCAAACTTCAAAGTGGAACTTTGAATTTTGGCATTAGTGACTTTCTTGAATCTGTCTTTAATATCATATAAGTCCTCCAATTTAACAACAGATTTCGGAATGGGATTTTCATTACCTTTTGAAGCAATTTGTAAATCATGATCATTTTCATCAATAATTTTCTCATCATATGATTTCTCTGAAGTCATGAAATTTAAAATATCTTGATCATGATAGAAAACTCTCCAATTTGTGACATTATCGGGGACAGATGGGTGAAAAATCAATTCTACGGAAAACCTATCAGGACTACAATCTTCAGCAGGAAGGAGTTTAGATGCAACATTAGCTAACAAGTCAGCTGATGTATTTTGATTCCTAGGAATGGGAGAAATATTGAATGCTAAAAAATGAGTAGGCATCTCACTAGGTTTTGATAGTTGGGTATGTGTCCTCAGTTATAATGAATAGTATTCCTAACTTGTTTTATGACAATTTCGGAATGACCAATGACTTTCAAGTATTTGACATCTAACCCTATAGCTTTATAAAGTCCTTGAACCAAGGCTTCATATTCTGCGGTATTATTAGTACACTCAAATTCTAGCCTACATGACAGCATGGTTTTCTCTCCATCTGGATCAATTAAAATGCATCC
This sequence comes from Pinus albicaulis, assembly GCA_034641835.2. Lineage (NCBI taxonomy): Eukaryota > Viridiplantae > Streptophyta > Pinopsida > Pinales > Pinaceae > Pinus > Pinus albicaulis. The sequence goes on from CM076583.1 coordinate 50,075,955, forward strand.
TACTCCAGCTCCATCACTAGACTTTGATCCATCAAAATATAACGACCAAAATACCTCATTCATCTTGAAGACTTTCAAATGAAATCTGATACTCTAATCCAGTAACTCTGATGTAAAATCAAATCCAAAGGTACAAAAATGCAACACTTCAAAGATAATTTCAGCACAAAATCACCAGATGTGATCCTTTATAAAATATAAGAGGCAATGGAGTACAGAAATGTAAGCTCCAAGTCCAAAAATATTACAACTTCGGATCCCTTCTCTAAATGCATGAGAGGGATTTAAATAAGAAATTACATAAAAAAACAGAATCCTACTACTACTGCTACAATCTATCAAATTAAAAACAGAAATACTATCTTAAAAATGAAACTGATTCATTGCTTTTCTTTCTCGCTTGATGTAGCCAAGTTGCAAATTTTCAGCATATCTTGGAGCCTCGGTGGATGACTCATCTCGGAATGCAGCTTTCCAGCGTAGGTGGCATCGGAAAATTCTGGAATTAAACAATCGACAGCATTTGAAAGGAATTTAATAGCCATTTGTTGATTATTTGGCTTAATTAAATAAGTCCACATATTTTCCCAAGATATTTCTTGAAGATTGTTGATTTGTTGACTTTTATTCATCATTTCTTCTTTCCATCTGTTTTCAGTTTCTTTCACTTTAGGCAAAATTCCAGGAACACAATCTGAAATGAGATTGATTGAATATAAGTTGTCATTGATAAATTGTGTGATATTACTCATGATGCTCCTAGCTCTTGATATTGCTCTCTCGTCTTTCATTATCTGATGTTCCCATTCTGTAAACAAGATTTCTTTATGTCTTTCTTTTATCCTAGGAAGATTACCTTCTCTTCCTTTTTTTGTATCTTTCCAAGTAAGAAATTCAGAAATCTTTTCATTAGCATCATCAATTTATTGCCTGAGAGTAATAATGTTCTGGATCAAAGATGTGGTAATATCACAAAATGGTTCTGCCTGTGATAATTTTGCACAAAATTCATTCAATTGCTGAGACAGCAATTTATTAACTTCAAGAGCTTCCAATTTGAATTCACTTAATTTAGGGAAATATTTGAACCTATCTAAAGCTGCTTGAAATTCCTTTTCTTGTACAATCTTCGCATTCTTCTCATCTTGCAACAAATCTTGTAACTTGGAAATTTCTTGATTCAATTGTTGTTGTTTGCCTAAAACTTGCTCATCAACTTTATTCTTTTCTATAGTAAGTTGTTCTTCTAACTCTTTAGATTTGAGTTCTTGATCCTGTAATCGTTGTTCCAATTGAGCAATCTTTTGCTGACTTTCATTGGCTTGTTCTTCAAGAAAAGCTATATGGAGATCTTTTTGTGTCATCAACTGAGAGACTTTTGCAGCTTTATCTATTGTTGCAGCACTATATGCTCCTGCATATTGAGACAACTTAGTGAGATCCTCAGATGGATTCACTTCAGTATTCTTGTAGACAATATTCATGAACTCCTCCTGTGGAGTGGAAAACATGTCCTGATCCATCTTCCTTCTTTTTCTCTGTTTTCTAACAACAACCTTATGTTTAGGGCTATAAAATACATCCAAAGGAGGGATCTCCTCAATATTCAATACAATTTGCCCTGTAGGATGTTCAGGAATGATTTTGACGTCCTGATCTTCTTGCCCTTTATCTTTATCCTGCAGTCCTAATTGCTGAGCAAATTGATCATATTGTTTCAACAATTGAGAAGAAACATTAAGATCAGCAGAGTCTATAATTTTCTCAGTATTTTCTTTTCCTTCCAATTTTGTATCTTTTTTCTCTGTATTTGTTCCCTGCTCAATGGTTTTGCTATCTGATCCTCCTTTTTGATTATGCACATTAGTATCAGTACTTGTGCATTTTTCTTTTGTTTGAGCTGTGGACTGCTGATCAGTATTTACATCGGATTTGCCATCAGTATTCCCTTTCTGAACATCAGGTTTGCCATCAGTGCTCACCTTTTTAGTATGTACAGTGGGCTGGTTAATAGCCGATTGTGTAACGACTTTACCGGCAGATGTTTCTCCTGGTGTTTTGCCAGATGTACCCTCTGTTTCTGACCCTTGTATAGGAATTCTCAGTTGGTCTAGAGGAACTTTCAACAATCTTTGACTTCTAAATAACAAAAATTTATTCATTTCTTCCTTCTGGAATTTAGACTTGGCTAAATCATAAACTTGAGGAAAATCATTCAACGAAACAAACAAATCATCAAACTCATCTGGTTGATGCTCAAATCGAGCAATCGAAACTGAAGCAGTAACATTAAAAGCTATCTGTCGTGGATCATACTGTATCCCCGGAATGGTCGCAAATTTAAAACCCTTTATTTTGGCGACTTCCTTTTCTGCATGTTTGAAGTCATTCAAAGTGAAATGACCACAATTGAATGGGAATGGAGGCCACATTCTTTTCTTACTATTGTTTAGAGCTTTGGATATTCCTTCAACTGTTAATTGATAGGAGATTTCCTGGGCGAGAAGTTTGTCTGGAACAATAAGAGGGAGAACATGGGGTTCCACAATACTACCAAAAATCCTGATGTATGTGAATTTCTCTTCTCCAAACCAATCTCGTATTGAGGATAAGTCAGCTTTAGCTTTGTCGGAGAATCTAGGAGGGAAGCAATTGAAAATGGTTTGAAAGACAGGGATAAGGAAACCATGGCATATTCTATACACATTATCTTGGAAATGAACTTTCCAAAGAAGTTTATGATATATATGAATTGGGGTAGGATATTTGGGAGTCCATTTCCATCCTAACAAGGAAAATTCGGAATTAAAACAAAGAGCATCTAGAATATAAGCACAAAAGAAAAAAGTAGTGGAATTTCCAGTGGTTTTATCTTGTCTGTACTCGAGTATTCTATTAGCCATTCTATCAAAGAGAATAACAGCCCAGTCCATAATGTCGGAATTGACAGCAGCTAAGATTAATGGGACCATTTGTATAGAAAACCTAGCAGAATTATCATTACCAAATAATCTACACATCATGGCAGCGGCATAGCAATACGGAGGTAAGAGGGAATCTACAGAATACATACCGGATGCTTCATTTCTGTGCTTCTCAGGATTTTTCCTCCAATCTTTGATAGGATCAGATTGAACTTTATTATTATCAACAAACTCTTTGATAAATTCTTTGTTATAAACCTTCTGCAGATCAGGAAGATGATACATTGCCTTAATGTCTTCTGCTTTAAACGACCCAAAAGACACTCCAGAAGCTGAAACAAACATTCTGTCCTTTATTTTCACACTATCGATGACCCATCGAATCACATCATAATAAGGAATGATGCTTGCTCTGGCTGCAATTCGATGTAGAAATGAATTTGCAAGTGATTTTTCAGTAATCTCAGAGTCGGAATCTGAGCTATCTTCATCTGGAACTGATGCCTTTTCCACTGTGACTTTGGGGTTTTCTTTCTCCAATAGATTATAAACTCCTTCCCATGTCATTCTTCCGAGCCCTTGGCATGATGTATCTGTAACTAATCTCAACTTTGTTGGCTTTTCTTTTGAGACTGTAGGAGTCTCAACAAACTTAACGGGAACAACAGTCTTGGTTCTCCTCGCTCTCTTCGACATTTCTGTGTTTGATACTATTTCCCTTTGTCTGTGAACGAAAGGGTTCAGTGTTCCTTGATTCTGCAAGACAATAAACTTTCAGTCATGACAAACAAGCAACTTGAAAGGAACGATTATGAACTCATGATTCATTATTTATTGGTCTCGTATAACACGTAAATGTTCTTTTTGGGTCACACTCATGTATTTAAAACTGAATCATCAACCAATATTCATTTGATTTGCTATTGAATACCAACGTACAATTGGAGATTTGACGCTTGTGAAATATTATAATATTTACCTATCTTGAATTCTTCGAATATAATAAATGTCATGTATCAATCGCATCGAAAGTTTTCAAATGGTACATAAATATCATAATACAGATTTCTCGATTTGCCGATTGCGATTGCAAACTTTTCCGATTTCCGATTCGATGGTTATAGATCGCAATCGGGGAGTTTCAATCGAAAAGAATTGTTAATGGCTTTCTCCGATTTCCGATGGTGGGGTCTACCATATAAAGGTTTTTCTCATTTAAACGAACGAATGTTTGTTTTCCTTTTGAAAAGTGTTTTTTTATAATAACGCGCGTCGCATCGGAGAATTTGAAATTGACAGCAAAGAATTTATAAAAAGTGTTCCGATCATGCGATTGCGATTGGTCGCATCGCATCGGAGGTATGTAAATAGATAACTTAAACCCTTTGCGATTGAAGTTTTGCGATCGAACTAATCGCATCGGAGGATTTGGGTTTCTATGTTAAATTTTCCTCTAAGGGTTTTCTCTGATCTCCGATTGCGATTATTATTCATTGGACTTTTACACTTGATTTGTTTTTTATGATAAGGTCTTTTATATTTGATCGGGTCAGAAGTTTTGAATGTTGTATTTGGTTTGTATACAAACAAAGATGAGCTTTTTCAAAACAATGAATCTTTATTTCTAATTTTTTTTATTTCTATAAAAAGAAAAAGGGACCCTATTTCTAAATGAATTTTATTCTAAAATTAAGAAAAAGGGTGGGTTGTTGTATAGTACAACAATTGGCGATTCACTGAAAGAACCAGTTATCTCTGAAAAAAAATAAAATGAATACTATATTTTTAGTAAGTAAATATTTTTAAAGATAATGAAAACTATCCTAGGATAATCAAAAATAAAATCTAACTTATGAAAAAGAATAAAAATTATTTACAATTTCTTTCTAGTTTCTTGAGAATAAAAACATTTTTGGGTTATCTCAAGCTTTGATTGGTATTAATAATGAAGTAAGTGAATTTCTCCAAGTTTGGTTTTATAATATACTCTATTGTCATAGGTATTTCCTCTGCTGCCCGCAAACATTCATAGTTTCGACAGGGTTACCTTTTAACCATTAACTATTCATTGTCCCATCCAACTAAGATTATGACTTTTTAAAAGATAAATTCATAAGACATATTATCTCATGTTTTTTGTCTTTTATTTATTTTTTATTTTTTATTTTTAAGAGCCATTGTTCTGGTTTGGTAGCCAGTTAATAACAATGCCATTCATTAGTTGTAATTAAATTGAACAAGTTGGCTCGTGATGAGACCCCTTGTCTTATATTTATAAGCCATTACCCTGTTTTGATGTGCAGTATTGGTAATGTCAGTTTCATTACTTCTTATGAATATGGTAAGTCGGCTCATGATGAGACCTCTTATCTCTTAAAATTTTACATAATTTCTTAGAATTTCATTCTAAAAAATCACAACCTAAATGGATGGGGTGAAATAGTTTTATCCTTAAGAATCAATGGATGACAATTTTCAGAGTTTTTTGAGTACCAAGACTTGAATAATCTTTACTTTTATAGATAACCTTTCTTTGCTTAATAAACTTATAATGATTTACATTTCCCTCAAGTTTTCAAAAGATCATGCAAATAATTGGAATAATCTTTCAAAGTTTAACATATTATTTAAAACTATCAAAAGACTATGATCATTTCTTTAAAAATTCTTATTTACATAAAATAAATATTTATAATATTCTTCCTAAGAAATTTTCTAACAAGTAAACAGTCAATTAGAGATTCATTAACAACCTTTATTTGTAAAAACAATTAAAAACTTTGCAGAAAGGAATATGTACAGTTTTAAGAAGGGGTTACCTCCTTATGAAAATAATTTCTTCAAGATAAGCCCATTTACAGGAAGAGATTCTCTCTTACCTGTTAGATCTTGGAGTATGAATGTATTTGAGCCTATCTTTTCAACGATCTGAAATGGTCCAAGCCACATTTTCTGAAACTTGGTATGCTTACATTTTTCTTCATGTGCTTTATCCCATTTCAGAACAAGATCACCAATTGAAAATTTTTTTGAGCCGGTAGAACTTGCATCAAAAGAAGATTTTACAAGCTGTTGATGTTTTTCATGAATAATTTTAGCTTTATCTCTATCTTCTTCTAGTTTAAGGATTTGATCATATCTCAATTGAATGGATGAAGAAGGATTTTCTTCAATAAATTCCACTAGGGCTAAAGATGGAAGAGTTAAATTTGATGGTATCACAACTTCTTTTCCATAAACTAAATTGAAAGGTGAAGTTTCTATTGAAGCTTTTTCAGTGATACGATCAGCCCATAATGCAAAGATTAAAGACTTGTGCCAATTCTTTTGATTTTGATCAATAGTCCTTTTAATGATTTTGATGAGATTTTTGTTAGTGGATTCAACCAAACCATTACCTTGTGGGTAATAATTTGTTGAATATTTCAGTTTAAAACCTCTTTTGACTGCAAATTCTATTAAACTATTTCCGAAAAAATAAGATGCATTATCAAAGACAAGAGCTTGAGGTACACCAAACCTGGTTATGATGAATTGATCTATGAAATCAATAATTGCATCAGAATTGGCTACCTTCAAAGGGATTGCCTCTACCCATTTTGTAAAGTAATCAGTTGCAATAAGGATGTACTTGTGCTGTTTGGAAGAATGAGGTACTATCTCACCAATAATGTCAAGCCCCCATTGTTCGAATGGTTGCTCAATAGTCACTGGTTGCAAAGGCAAAGCTGGTTTCCTTTGTCTTCCACTTGCAGTTTGGCAAACTCTACACTTCCTTACGTAGTCATGTGTATCTTTAAAAAGGGTAGGCCAATAATAACCAGCACGAATTATTTTGTGAGCTGTGGTATCACCTCCAAAATGACCTCCTGCTGGTCCATCATGCAACTCCTGCAAAACCTTTTCAGCTTCAGTCTTTTCAAGACATCTTAATAAAATTGAATCATAATTTTTCCTAAATAACACATTATCAATGATATCATATTTAATAGCCTTTAACCTTAAAGCACGTTTTCTCTTATGGCTGAGATTAGAAGGAGCATACCCATTTTTCAAGTAATAGATGAGATCAGTATACTGAGATTGAGAATCTGTAACACTTATCTGACTTACTTGAATATCTTGATTTGAATCTTGATTTTCTGGTATGTTATGAGCTCCTGCTAATAATCTGCAAAAACTTTGTCCTCTAACAATCTTAGCTGGTTTAATATCAACATCATATTCTTGCAAAGTTGTTACCCAGTTAGCTCGTTTTTCTCCTACTTCTCTCTGAATTAATAATTGCCTCACTGCAGAGAATGGGACAATGATTTTTGTATGAGTTTTCAAGAGAAAAGGTATGAAATGCTTGATTGATTTAAACACGGCAAAGGCTTGTTTTTCAACATCGGAATAATTCAGCTCAGATCCTTGCAGATTTGACCTAAAGAAAGAAATTGGTGCTTCAATTTTCTGATCATTGAGCTGTGTTAAAACAACTGCATAGGATGTCTCGGTGGCCAACGTATAAAAAATAAAATCTTTAGAAAAATCTGCCCCCATTTGAATATTGAATTCTTCTTGATCATATTTTGCATAGGTAAAACAATTAAAGAAAAATTAGTAATGAATCTTTTTACAAAATTGATCTGTCCAAGAAATGATTGCATGGATTTTTTGTTATGAGGTAAAGAAATATCATAAATTTCTTTTACTCTATCTGGATCAATGTATATACCATCTTTTGACACAACAAATCCTAATAGTTTTCCTTCATCCAAAGCAAAGAAATATTTCTTTGGATTTAAGGAAATACCAAACCTTCTACATCTTTCAAATATTTGTTTTAGATCATGTAGATGATTAGTTCTATTTTTTGAAAATACTGTTATGTCATCAAGATAAACAACAACTGACTTATTGATCAAACCTTTAAACGCTATGTCCATGGCTCTTTGGAAAGTTGCTCCTGCATTTATTAAACCAAAAGGCATTTTTTGATAAGCATAAGTTCCCCATTCTGTTCTGAAAGTTGTTTTCAATCTGTCATCTGGATGAACTAAGATTTGATTATAGCCTGAAAATCCATCAAGAAAGGACATAAGGTCAGAACCAGCTACCTTTTGAAGTATCTGTACCATGGTTGGCAATGGGAAATTGTCTTTTAAACGTGCCTTGTTTAAATTTCTGAAATCAATACAGATTCTTATATCACCATTCTTCTTCCTTACAGGTACCATATTGGAAACCCAATTGGAGTGCCTGACAGGAAAAATGATTTTGGCTTTTAAAAGTTTATTAAGTTCTGATTTGATTTGTCCTTCGAGATTTGGATGAACCTTCCTTAGCTTTTGTTGAACATGTTTAATATCAGGAAGCATTGGAATTGTGTGTTGAATAACCGAAGTATCATATGTTTTTAAATCATCATAATTCCAAGCAAAAACGTTTTTATATTTGTTCAAGAGTTTAATGAAAGCATTCCTTTCCTCTGGTGTTAAATTGAGTCCTAAATTAACATTTTGAGGTTTGGAATCAGAACCAAGATTTACTAATTAAAACTTCAAAGTGGAACTTTGAAGTTTGGCATTAGTGACTTTCTTAAATCTGTCTTTAATATCATATAAGTCCTCCAATTTAACAACAGATTTCGGAATGGGATTTTCATTACCTTTTGAAGCAATTTTTAAATCATGATCATTTTCATCAATACTTTTCTCATCATATGATTTCTCTGAAGTCATGAAATTTAAAATATCTTGATCATGATAGAAAACTCTCCAATTTGTGACATTATCGGGGACAGATGGGCGAAAAATCAATTCTACGGAAAACCTATCAGGACTACAATCTTCAGCAGGAAGGAGTTTAGATGCAACATTAGCTAACAAGTCAGCTGATGTGTTTTGATTCCTAGGAATGGGAGAAATATTGAATGCTAAAAAATGAGTGGTAAGATCTTGTACTAGGTTTTGATAGTGTTTAAGATGTCCCGAAAGGCAATGAATAGTATTCCTAACTTGTTTTATGACAATTTCGGAATCACCAAACACTTTCAAGTATTTAACATCTAACCCTATAGCTTTATAAAGTCCTTGAACCAAGGCTTCATATTCTGCGGTATTATTAGTACACTCAAATTCTAGCCTACATGACAGCATGGTTTTCTCTCCATCTGGATCAATTAAAATGCATCCTACTCCAGCTCCATCACTAGACTTTGATCCATCAAAATATAACGACCAAAATAAAGATTTATCTATTGACTTATCTACAATTACATCAGAAGTATTTACAATTCTGGAAGAATCGGATTGTGAAAATGTTTCTATTTGAGAAACAAAAGTATTTACAGAAAAAGGTGATTGGGGTGCTTCGAAGTTTCCAAGAAATGATTCAGCAGAATAACCTCCAAGAATATTGTTGTTGAATGCCACAGGTTCATTAGGTTTTTCAAATTCAGTGACAGTGTGGGTCATATGTTTTTCTCATTCAATTTTGATTTGATTTGGTTTCCCTTTGTAGGGAAGCCACATATGTGAATAATCAGTCGAGATATAACCATTAAGTTTCGCAGACCAGTCCCTGCTTAAGATTAGTCCATAGAATTCAGGAATATCAGCAATCAAAATATCAATTCTTTGGACAATTCTAGGATCGGAAGCTAATCTGATAGTAACTGAATTGATTTCTCCTACAACTTGAACTTTAGAGCGATCCAATTGAACAATATGAACTGCCGATTTCTGTGGTTCGATATTCAATTTGGCACAAACAAAAGTAGGCATTATATTAGAGGAAGCTCCAGAATCAATCAAACAATTATGCAGATTCTTATTGTACATTTCATAAGTCAGAAGAAAATGAGGAGTTTGAGAATTTGACTTTTCTCCAATGAGCACTGTATCAGTAGCATCTACCTTATCTGGTGGCTTACCAGCTCCTCTAGTTGCTTTTGCAACTACACCACTTGGTAAAGGAGCAATTGGTGTAGCGTTTAATTCTTTCAATAGCAACTTCTGCTGGTGTTTTAGTTTGCTGAGTTCATATAAGGAAATATTGGCTTTAATCTTTTTCATGTCTTCAACAATGTTATACTCCATAGGATCTGACACCACTAAAGTCTTTGTTGTTGATGTGGGAGGATTAGAAGAAGATGGCTGATTTTGAGTAGGTAATGGAGAAGCTTTCTTTGCAGGGGATTTTTCTTTGGTACTTGGAGTTGTGATTTTCTTTTTAGGAGCTGTTTGTACAGGCTCTGATGTAGATTTACTCCTAGTACTTACAGGCATAGCTTCTTGTTCTACCTCACTATCAGAATTAGGGAGAATAAAATCCCACATTCCATGTAACTCAGCTATTTCTTCATTCTCGTCTTCCTCATCTGATACTAAAGATGTATCTTCTTCTTCTTCTTCTTCCTCTGATTCTGCATTAGAGATTGCATTAGGAGGTCTAGATTCAACTTGGTTTCTTTTGAAATTTCGGAATGGTTTGTTAGTAGAAGTTTCAGCTACTTGTTTTTTAATTTCAACCATTTCATTTGACATGGTTTTAAGAACTTTCTGTAAACCTTCCATGTCATATGGATCTTTGGCCTTTTTCTTTGAATCATCTTTGAAGTTGACTTTCTTCGATTTCCTTTCCTCAATAGCATTTTTATTTTCTAGAGAAATAATTCGTTTTTCTACTGCAATAGCCTCTTTCATATTCTCAGCTAATGTAGGTTTTGCAGCTCTATCTACAAAAATTTCTATGTTTGAGGGTAAGGCAGTTATATACCATTCACTTCTGACTTGTTCACTAGGCCTTGAATCTGTGTGAATTTTGTTTAAAAGTTTGTTGAATCTAGCGTTGAATTCTTTAATGGGTTCCTTGGGTTCTGCTTTCAAATTTGAGAGATCGTTGATTAAAGTAGCTATTGATCTGTCATCTCCAAATTTGGTTAGAAAATGATCTGCAAAAATGGCTCAACTTGTTATGGATCCCGAAGGTAATGAAAAGTACCATGATCCTACTGCTCCTTGAAGAGTATAAGGGAATAGTCTGACTACAACATCTTCATGTGTGACTACATTCAAATTTACAGCCAGCATAAAGTTATTGATATGTTCTTCAGCTTGAATGTTAAGATCTGGACTGAACTTTGGAAGCCATTTTCCAGGATTGTCTGGTAAATCATGTAAAGGTGCAGCCATGTTGACTGCCCCTGGAGTAGCCCATGGTCTAGCCATTATTGGAAAAACTATTGGAGGAGTAGTAGAAACTGGTGGTGTTTGAATAGAAGTTGTTGGAATAGATGATGTTGAGATTGATGATGACTGAGCAGATGATGATTGAGGAGATGATGTGGAAACAACTGTACTTTGTTGAGTTGTGGTTTCGGAAACAGGTGATTGAATATGAGATGATGAACTTGTATCACTTTCTGATTCCGATTGAATTCTTTTTGTTTTGCCCTTACTAGGTAACGGAAATTCTTTCGGAGGAATACCAAGTTTTTCACTCTGCAGCCTAGTAAGAGGTTTTGAAGGAACAAATTTTGAGCTTACACTACCTTCAGATATTTTAGACTCTTCAAGAGATAATGAGAATCCTTTCAATTTATGAATTAAATCTTGAACTTCAGGAGACTCAGGAGATTTCTTGTCTGAATGTTTTGAGATTTTGGTAGTGGGTGTATGAATATTCTTCACAATTTCTTCTCTAGGATTTTGAATTTCAGAAGAAATTGAAGAAGTTGATGAGGGTGTTTTGCTCTCAGAATGGCCTGTAGATAAAGATTTACTTGCCATTCATAGCTCATGCCCTCCTTCTAGCGCCAAAAATGTTGAAGCCTAGAAAATCTCTGCTTCAAACATTGGGGAAAACCACCCGGTCGGGACCTTAGGACAGCTCCTTTTCTGTTTGGTATGGTGGTTCCCACTGGATTTAAAGGACCAGTTTTTTTATAACTAAATGGGTTGGTGATGGATTGATTTGGATGAGTGGAAATGGGACTAAATTGACTGAAATAAAACTATCTAATTAAACTAAATGCTGATAAAGAAATTCTAACACTAACCCAGGTAATTATATGTGAATACAACTTAAGATTGTTCCAATTTAAGAGATAACCATGAAAATGTATTATTATTTAAATTGAAATGTGCAGAAAAAAATAAAGATAACTCTGTTTAAGAAATTAAACAAAGTTATATTACCATATTGCATTCATCATTGTATACCATCTATATATGCTTATGAAAGATAACATTTCAATTATACTTAGAAATGATATATAAAAAGAAACGTTATGAAAACCAAATATATATAAATGATAGCAAATTTTAAAGCGAATATCATATGACAAAGGAAATCAACAGTGAACAGATAGAAATACCTCATTCATCTTGAAGACTTTCAAATGAAATCTGATACTCTAATCCAGTAACTCTGATGTAAAATCAAATCCAAAGGTACAAAAATGCAACACTTCAAAGATAATTTCAACACAAAATCACCAGATGTGATCCTTTATAAAATATAAGAGGCAATGGAGTACAGAAATGTAAGCTCCAAGTCAAAAATATTACAACTCCGGATCCCTTCTCTAAATGCATGAGAGGGATTTAAATAAGTAATTACATAAAAACAGAATCCTACTATTACTGCTACAATCTATCAAATTAAAAACAAAAATACTATCTTAAAATGAAACTGATTCATTGCTTTTCTTTCTCGCTTGATGTAGCCAAGTTGCAAATTTTCAGCATATCTTGGAGCCTCGGTGGATGACTCATCTCGGAATGTAACTGTCCAGCATATGTGGCATCGGAAAATTCTGGAATTAAACAATCAACAGCATTTGAAAGGAATTTAATAGCCATTTGTTGATTTTTTGGCTTAATTAAATAAGTCCACATATTGTCCCAAGATATTGCTTGAAGTTTGTTGATCTGTTGACTTTTATTCATCATTTCTTCTTTCCATCTGTTTTCGGTTTCTTTCACTTTAGGCAAACTGCCAGGAACACAATCTGAAATAAGATTAATTGAATACAAGCTGTCATTGATAAATTGCGTTATATTACTCATCATGCTCCTAGCTCTTGATATTGCTCTCTCGGCTTTCATTATCTGATGTTCCCATTCTGTAAACAAGATTTCTTTATGTCTTTCTTCTATCCTAGGAAGATTAGCTTCTCTTCCTTTTTTTGTATCTTGCCAAGTAAGAAATTCAGAAATCTTTTCATCAGCATCATCAATTTCTTGCCTGAGAGTAATAATGTTCTGGATCAAGGATGATGTAATATCACAAAATGGTTCTGCCTGTGATAATTTTGTACAAAATTCATTTAATTGCTGAGATAGAAGTTTATTAACTTCAAGAGCTTCCGATTTGAATTCACTTAATTTAGGGAAATATTTAAACCTCTCTAAAGCTGCTTGAAATTCTTTTTCCTGTACGATCTTTGCATTCTTCTCATTTTGCAATAAATCTTGTAACTTGGAAATTTCTTGATTCAATTGTTGTTGTTTGCCTAAAACTTGCTCATCAACTTTCTTCTTTTCTGTGGCAAGTTGTTCTTCTAACTCTTTAGATCTGAGTTCTTGATCCTGTAATCGTTGTTCCAATTGAGCAATCTTTTGCTGACTTTCATTAGCTTGTTCTTCAAGAAAAGCTATATGGAGATATTTTTGATTCATTAACTGAGAAACTTCTGCAGCTTTATCTATTGTTGCAGCACTATATGCTCCTGCATATTGAGACAACTTAGTGAGATCCTCAGATGGATTCACTTCAGTATTCTTGTAGACAATATTCATGAACTCCTCCTGTGGAGTGGAAAACATGTCCTGATCCATCTTCCTTCTTTTTCTCTGTTTTCTAACAACAACCTTATGTTTAGGGCTATAAAATACATCCAAAGGAGGGATCTCCTCAATCTTCAATACAATCTGCCCTGTAGGATGTTCAGGAATGATTTCGACGTCCTGATCTTCTTGCCCTTTATCTTTATCCTGCAGTCCTAATTGCTGAGCAAATTGATCATATTGTTTCAACAATTGAGAAGAAACATTAAGATCAGCAGAGTCTATAATTTTCTCAGTATTTTCTTTAACTTCCAATTTTGTATCTGTTTTCTCTGTATTTGTTCCCTGCTCAATGGTTTTTCTATCTGATCCTCCTTTTTGATTATGCACATTAGTATCAGTACTTGTGAATTTTTCTTTTGTTTGAGCTGTGGACTGCTGATCGGTATTTATATCGGATTTGCCATCAGTGCTCCCTTTATGAACATCAGGTTTGCCATCAGTGCTCACCTTTTCAGTATGTACAATGGGCTGGTTAGTAGCCGATTGTGCAGTGACTTTACCGGCATATGTTTCTCCTGGTGTTTTGCCAGATGTACCCTCTGTTTCTGACCCTTGTATTGGAATTCTCAGTTGGTCTAGAGGAACTTTCAACAATCTTTGACTTCTAAATAACAAAAATTTATTCATTTCTTCCTTCTGGAATTTAGACTTGGCTAAATCATAAACTTGCGGAAAATCATTCAAGGAAACAAACAAATCATCAAACTCATCTGGTTCATGCTCAAATCGAGCAATCGAAACTGAAGCAGTAACATTAAAAGCTATCTGTCGTGGATCATACTGTCTCCCCGGAATGGTTGCAAATTTAAAACCCTTTATTTTGGCGACTTCCTTTTCTGCATGTTTGAAGTCATTCAATGTGAAATGACCACAATTTAATGGGAATGGAGGCCACATTATTTTCTTACTATTGTTTAGAGCTCTGGATATTCCTTCAACTGTTAATTGATAGGAGATTTCCTGGGCGAGAAGTTTGTCTAGAACAATAAGAGGGAGAACATGGGGTTCCACAATACTCCTAAAAATCTTGATGTATGTGAATTTCTCTTCTCCAAACCAATCTCCTATTGAGGATAAGTCATCTTTAGCTTTTTCGGAGAATCTAGGAGGGAAGCGATTGAAAATGGTTTGAAAGACAGGGATAAGGAAACCATGGCATATTCTATACACATTATCTTGGAAATGAACTTTCCAAAGAAGTTTATGATATATATGAATTGGGGTAGGATCTTTGGGATTCCATTTCCATCCTAACAAGGGAAACTCGGAATTAAAACAAAGAGCGTCTAGAATATAAGCACAAAAGAAAAAAGGAGTGGAATTTCCAGTGGTTTTATCTTGTCTGTACTCTAGTATTCTATTAGCAATTCTATCAGAGAGAATAACAGCCCATTCCATAATGTCGGAATTGACAGCAGCTAAGATTAATGGGACCATTTGTATAGAAAACCTAGCAGAATTGTCATTACCAAATAATCTACACATCATGGCAGCGGCATAGCAATACGGAGGTAAGAGGGAATCTATTGAATACATACCGGATGCTTCATTTCTGTGCTTCTCAGGATTTTTCCTCCAATCTTTGATAGGATCAGATTGAACTTTATTATTATCAACAAACTCTTTGATAAATTCTTTGTTATAAAATTTCTGCGGATCAGGAAGATGATACATTGCCTTAATGTCTTCTGCTTTAAACGACCCAAAAGACACTCCAGAAGCTGAAACAAGCATTCTGTCCTTTATTTTCACACTATCGATGACCCATCGAATCACATCATAATAAGGCATGATGCTTGCTCTGGCTGCAATTCGATGTAGAAATGAATTTGCAAGTGATTTTTCAGTAATCTCAGAGTCGGAATCTGAGCTATCTTCATCTGGAACTGATGCCTTTTCCACTGTGACTTTGGGGTTTTCTTTCTCCAATAGATTATAAACTCCTTCCCACATCATTCTTCCGAGCCCTTGGCATGATGTATCTGTAACTAATCTCAGTTTTGTTGGTTTTTCTTTTGAGACTGTAGGAGTCTCAACAAACTTAACGGGAATAGCGGTCTTGGTTCTCCTCGCTCTCTTCGACATCTCTGTGTTTGATACTATTTCCCTTTGTCTGTGAATGAAAGGGT
Source organism: Pinus albicaulis (assembly GCA_034641835.2). Classification (NCBI taxonomy): domain Eukaryota; kingdom Viridiplantae; phylum Streptophyta; class Pinopsida; order Pinales; family Pinaceae; genus Pinus; species Pinus albicaulis. The sequence continues at coordinate 50,091,849 of CM076583.1, forward strand.
TCAATGTTCCTTGATTCTGCAAGACAATAAACTTTCAGTCGTGACAAACAAGCAACTTGAACGGAACGATTATGAACTCATGATTCATTATTTATTGGTCTCGTATAACACGTAAATGTTCTTTTTGGGTCACACTCATGTATTTAAAACCGAATCATCAACCAATATTCATTTGATTTGCTATTGAATACCAACGTACAATTGGAGATTTGACGCTTTGTGAAATATTATAATATTTACCTATCTTGAATTCTTCGAACGTAATAAATATCATGTATCAATCGCATCGAAAGTTTTCAAATGGTACATAAATATCATAATACAGATTTCTTGATTTGCTGATTGCGATTGCAAACTTTTCCGATTTCCGATTAGATGGTTTTAGATCGCAATCGGGGAGTTTCAATCGAAAAGAATTGTTAATGGCTTTCTCCGATTTCCGATGGTGGGGTCTACCATATAAAAAAATTTCTCATTTAAATGAACAAATGTTTGTTTTCCTTTTGAAAATTGTTTTTTTATAATAACGCGCGTCGCATCGGAGAATTTGAAATTGACCGCAAAGAACTTATTAAAAAGTGTTCCGATCATGCGATTGCGATTGGTCGCATCGCATCGGAGGTATGTAAATAGATAACTTAAACCCTTTGCGATTGAAGTTTTGCGATCAAACTAATCGCATCGGAGGATTTGGGTTTCTATGTTAAATTTTCCTCTAAGGGTTTTCTCCGATCTCCGATTGCGATTATTATTCATTGGACTTTTACACTAGACTTGTTTTTTATGATAAGGTCTTTTATATTTGATCGGGTCGGAAGTTTTGAATGTTGTATTTGGTTTATATACAAACAAAGATGAGCTTTTTCAAAACAATGAATCTTTATTTCTAATTCTTTTATTTCTATAAAAAGCAAAAAGGGACCCTATTTCTACATGAATTTTATTCTAAAATTAAGAAAAAGGGAGGGTTGTTGTATAGTACAACATGCTGCTGTTAAAGATGTCTTAGTGCAAACAGATCCAGAAGGCAGACGAGGCAAATGGATTTCTGCCTTGTTGGAATATGACGTGGAGATTAAACCTACAAAGCTTATCAAAGGACAGGGGCTGGCTAAACTTATGGCTGAGTCAAATTTGCATGCCTTGGACATTAATCTCATTGCTGCTATGTCCGAGGAAAATGAAGAAAGTTCGCCTGCTCAGGTATCAGAAATTTTTGTTCTTTCCCCTTGGTATTCCGACATTGTTTATGTACTCCAAAATTTGTCACCACCACCAGGAATGGCTAAGAACAAAAGTAGGACACTCAAATTGAAGGCTGCCAAGTTTTGTATCATGAATAATGCGTTCTATTGGAAAGATCCAGGTGGTGTCTTGCTCAATTGTTTGGTTGAAGAAGAGGCAAAAAAGGTTATGGAATACTTTCACAAGGGAGATTGCGGAGGTCATCTTTTCTGGAAGACAACGGCCAACAAAATTTTGAGAGCAGGATATTATTGGCCAACTCTCTTTGCTGATGTGTACAAAACTGTTAAAAGCTGTCATGAATGTCAGATTTTTCAAGGTAGGAGAAAATTGCAGCCTTTACCGCTCAAGCCCATTGAAGTAAGTGCTCCATTTCAGCAGTGGGGTTTGGATTTCATTGGCGAGATCCATCCTACTTCTTCAACGCAGCATAAATGGATCCTTACAGCGACAAACTATTTTACCAAATGGATTGAGGCAATTCCCACTAGGCAGGGCACAAATTCGGTAATCATTTCATTTCTTGAAAACATTATTTTGTCTCGTTTTGGCTGTCCAAACAAGCTTATCACTGATAATGCAGCAGCTTTTAAATCTAAAAGAATGATTGAATTTTGTAATAAGTATCAAATCACTTTGGAGCACTTAACCGCATATCATCCACAAGGCAATGGATTGGTCGAATCCTCAAATAAATCCTTGGTCAATATTATCAAAAAGCTGCTGGAAACGAACAAGAAAAGTTGGCACAAGAAACTGGTAAATGCACATTGGGCAGATAGAGTAAGTCAAAAGAAATCTATTGGCATGTCCCCTTTTGAGCTCATGTATGGTGTTGACACTATATTCCCGACCTCTCTCGCAGTTCCAGTGGTTAAACTTCTACAGGACGCTGACAGCGAGGATGATCATTTGCAACGAAGAATCAATAAAATGATCCATTTACAGCAGACTAAAGAGGAGGTTTTTCAGAACACTTTCAGGCTGCAAGAGAGAACCAAGAAGATATATGATCGAAAGGCAAAGGCAGACAAGTTTCAAATAGAAGAAGTGGTGCTAAAATGGAATGCGAGAAACAAAGATAAAGGTAAGCATGGAAAGTTTGAGAATCTTTGGAAAGGACCTTTCAGAATTGCTGCATATCAAGGCCAAAATGCTTTCCTTTTGAAAGAAATGAATGGAGAAGATTTTCCATGTGGGCTGGTCAATGGTCGGCTACTCAAGCGATACTATTTTTGAAATGTTTTCTGCTGTCATATGTATCACTTTACATACCGGTTTGTTTAAATTTCATTGCAAGTGTGTGCTGTCATCATTCTTTCAGTTTGGGGCTCGAGGTGAAGGCTATAAAACTGAGGGTTGATTTCAGTTTGTTTTAGTTTGTTTGAGTCAAGTATTTCAGTCGATTTCGGTCTTGAAATTGAGTCAGTATTGAGTCAGATTTCAGTCCTGAAATTGAGTCAAGAGTCTAGTTTTGGTTTGTCCAAGTTATTTAATCCATATCCCAATGGATGAAGCCACTACCTTCTTTCTCAGAGATCTGTAGTTCTTGGCACCTCCAAGGAGCTACCATCTCCATTGGAGTCAATGTTAGTGTCGGTATCTTCATCCCTCTGTCAATGATCAAATTCTCTTGTTGCATTTCATATTAGGTGTCTCGCTCAGTCAGCTGCATTCCATTAGGAGCATGGATCATTTGATGGTAGTGGCCTATTGTACATTTTCCCTCATGTCCTTTACCTTCTGGCCATTTCCGTTCATCAAAATCATCTGCAGTCACCTTTTGTCTTTAAATTTGTAGGAGTCATTTTTAGAGTTTTCAGTCCCATTAGGTCTAGGGTTTCATCAAAAAGGTCTTTAAAATGTCCAATAACGATCAGCAGGCACATGAGAAGGTTGAATAAAGTTCCAGTACTAATAAATTTCATAATCGCATGCTCAGAAATGTATTTTTCCTCAAGACCTTGTTTTGAGGAAAAACAGAGTATTTTATCTTTTTATGTATAAATTTGATGTAATTTCAAGTTCTTTCATATGTAAATAACTTCAATGGAAACCTTGGTCACTTTTTCAAGCTTCAACAACACCATCCCCTGCAAGGCAAACAAAAAATCAAGTCATTCAATTAATCAGAGGCAAAAATGAAGCAAACTGCCCAAAACAGAGTTGAAAGAGTAAGTCCCAATGCAAACATTATAAAAGTGGTTTTATGAGTGGAAAATTAAAAGCTCTTGTATATAAACCATTTGATCATCTTCAAAAATCTCATTGGCATTCAAAGAAGAAAAATTGAACAAGAGAAATTCGTGTTGGAGAAAGAGGGTGAGTTTGAGGGAAAATTGTGCAAATTTCAACGGTGCGACGTGTTGGGCTTGAGGCGCGGTGCATAGAGTAGGCGCGACGCATTGGAGCGCCCTCCATAGTGCAAGAAACACACAGGCGCGGCGCATAGAGTAGGCGCGACGCACTGGGTTTGAGGCGCGACACACAGAGCTTCAAAGCCCGATTTCACCTTAAACTTCCCCGAATTTTCCAGATTTGCTCAAAATACGTGGTGTGCAAGTAAGTTAAGATCCCCTCCATTGCTAGTGAAGAAGTTTTCTTAAGATTCATGGTGGTTTAGTGTGATAAAATTAAAACCCTACCTCCTTCCAAATTTTCTCAAAAATAATTGCTTAGGGTTGGTCTTTGTGTTTCTGCTACCAAATCCACTCCATCACTCCCTCACCTCTTATTCCCTCACTTATTTTCTAGTTTCATTAACCCATTTCACTATCCCCCATATCCATAAATTCATTCACCCCTATCCCCAATTCCCATTATCCCAAACCCTAGCTACAAAATTCCCAAACCCCAATTGCTATCCCAAAAGCCTAAAAATTGTCCCTAAAACCTTTCAATTCCCCAAATTTCAGTCAGCAACATTCCCAAAATCCATCTTACCCTCTCCCTTGATAACCCTTTATACATTTTCATACACTTGGCAGCAAAATATCAAAGACACCTAAATCTCTTCATACTCATCTAAGACAACACAAACTTTAGAAAACATGGAGTCAGATTCCTCTTATGACCGAGATGAAGAGACACACAGTGACTCTCCAACCGAAATGCATGCACCAAGGAGATCTCACAAGGGTGGTAAACATGTACGGGACGAGCCTACTTCACTTGCCGAGTTGCAAGGCCTGCCCTCTTGCTATCACATGTTTTCAAAAACAGTCTTGTTATCAGTTCTGTGAGATGGTTGCTAGAGTCCAGTACCATCATGAGTTAGTCAGGTTGTTTTTGCTTCATCTACATAATGGCCAAGTCACTCTTGCAGGTGTGACATTCACCTTGACACCAGAGTCTATCTCTCTAGCAACCAACATTCCAAATGTTGGAGAATAGTGGAATAAAAGGCAACAAATTGACAGGGAACACTATGAGCCATACATCAAGCCTAGTTTTTTGAGACAACTCAGCAGATTTTTTCCTTTTCGGTACCTGAAAAACTCATATGCTCCTTTGATGAACTCATAATCATATATTTCAGCTGTGAGGGTCGGTTTTATCGCCTATATGCCTATCACATCAGATTGTTGATGCACTTTACCAGGGTGAGAATGATGAATCTCCCCCACTTCATGTGCCGAAATATTGAGAAGATGACCACCCTAGTGAAAAATAAAACTCCTCAGCAGCAGTATAACAATATATATCATTTTGCACTAATCAAAATTTTCGTCATGCATCAGCTTGGTTTGCAGGACATCTCATGGGAGGATTTAATTTCTCATGAGTTTTTCACAGCTCCTCAGGTACCTCCAGAAGATTTTCATGATACATATGGACCTTCACATCAGCAGGAGGGTCATGAGACATAGACCGCTAGTGTGTCGGTGTTTGTCACCTATCAAAAGGGCGCTATAAAGTTGTTTGTAGCAGCCAAGCGAGTATTATCTCCACCCGAGGTGGAAGGGGTCTTGATTCCTCCATCAGAAGAGAAGGTACAAGACAAGGGCAAGCGGCCATTACATAATGAGGGGCCTTTAGGGCAGGAGATGGATTTTATTCTCATTCAGGATGATGGCACCGAAAGCTCAAAGTTTAAAGAGATCATTCTTGAGCAACGAGAGGACATTAATTATTTGAGCCTCAACCTACAAAGAGCCCAGTGGATAATAAAATACTTTGAGCAAAGAAACAAACAACTAGAGGATCAAAAAACCATTATGGAGCTGCAAAACATACGAGAGAACCAGCAAGCCGCCAAAAGGAGCAAAACCAAGTTGACATCACTTGAGAAAGAAATTGAAGCTGATTGTGAAAATTGGCTTGAAAGAGTAAATATGCATTTGGAAAATCTATTGGAGAAGGCCAACAAAGAGAAAAATATGTTGAGGCACATGGCCAACCATTATTTGGCAAGAAACCATGTGTGCAAAGCAAGAATCAAAATCTTGAAGGCCAAATTGAAGAAGGCACCGAGGAGGAGAAAAGAGCATGATAAACTTTAGATATTGGCTGAGGCTTCCTTGGCCCAACACAGCACTTGATGAAGAACACTTAGCCCAAATTTCAAAAAATTTGGGACACCTTTTGTAATTTTGAAATTTTTGGCCTAAAAAACAGACTTTTCTGCTTTATGCGCCGCGCCACCTGGTGCTCGCTTTTGTTGGGGGACTCCGTTTGATGAAAAATTAGCATTTTTGGATTTTTCATGGAAAAATATGCATGCCTACTAATGGCCAAGAAATTTTGACAGGTTTTGGGCTTCCAAAAAGGTCAAAAACACCCCAAAAATGACCTTTCTGCCCCTTTTTTGACACACAGGAAGCAGTCTTGGGAGAACTCAGTTTTTGAGTGGAAAATGAAGGCCAAATTCAAACATTCCACCTGTGTTGTAAATTAGACAGGCAGAGCTTTCCAAAAAACCCACTTGGAGCAAATTTGGACACCGGGAAGGCCTCCAAAATCAGCTGCAAACAGGCGCTACGCATAGAGAAATCAGGCGCGACGCATTGGAGAAATTGTGCTCATTTTTGGTCAAAAACTCTATTTTTCGCTTAGTTTTTTCACAGTTTGAATTTTTTCCTTCTAGTTGTCAAACTCATGATGTAATTTAATGTGACATGATGAATTTTGATGTAATTTTGCTAAATTTTCACTCATAGAGGTAGATTCATCCATCAAAGGGTAGTTTGCAACTGAATGAATCAGTTTCCTAGTTTTTAGAGGCAAGTTGTTCCACTGCCTACTTTCTAGTTCTCAGTTTAGATTTTGTTGGAGCAGCTCCTAAACTCATTATCTCAATCTCTTGAAGCTAGGATGAGTTTTTGTTTTCCTATATCTTATGTTTTTTCAGTCATTAGCATGGTTGGAATTTTGGGAATGCTTTGAGCATCATTGTAAATTCATCTCTGCAGTTTGGCAAAGGAATAGACCAGGGTTTGCAGCACTCTATAGGATTCATGTGGCATCTTGCTTTGATATTGTGTTTCTCTCTATAAATTTAAGTTTACTGGTGTTTATGTGTGCCATTTTCTCTCTTATTTCTTCTTAACTTAAACAAAAAAGGATAAAGGTAGAATCCATTCAAACTGCAGTGCTCTACCTAGGGTTTGTTTGGTTATCTATGTTTTCAGCTGTTTGAAGAGGATCCCTGAAGGTTTCTTGCCCTCTTCAACTCCTCACCTGTCTAAGCTCTACATTTATTTCAATTTGAAGTGTCAAATCAAATGCCTGCCTTTCCCCATTGAGACCTCTACAAAACTGAGCCTCATTCCCCAGACCCAAAATCTGCCTTTCCATCTGAGCCAGCAGAACATCATTAAAATCAATCAAAATCTTTTGCACACATACCTAGCTTAAAATCAGTCTTCACATCAAGTCATCTCAAGCCTCATTGATTATTTTTTGCTGAGATTGACAAGGAGAGAGCCCTCTCCTGATCTGGTAGGGCTAGCTACCAGGTTAAGCGTGGTTTGATGTTACCCTAGATTCTGCCTTTCTCAGCCTGAGGTAGATTTAGGCCATAACAGAATTAATTAAAGACCTTTGTGTTAACTTAGCACAGATTCCAGCCAAATGTTTAGTCATGGATATTGTTGTGGCTGATGTCCCCCCAAAGTATGGTATGCTATTATCTAGGTCTTGGGGAGCTAAGTTACAAGGAACTATGCAGATGGACATGACCTATGCGACCATCCTTGTTTTCAATCAGACAAGAAGACTTTACAGGGAGTCACATATGAAGTACATGGTAACTAGCCAAGACAGGCCACAAAAACTCTCCTCTGTATTCTGTAAATACAGGCCTTAATTATTTTATTTTATTTAATGATGAATCATTCAGTGAACAAGTCACTTTAACTGAATTAATGGCCAATAGAGAGGATCTAGACACCCTAGAACTATCGAAACATTTGGTTGAACCTGAAAACTACAGCAAACAACACCGGTCTTGAGCTACAAATCATGCATCCATCGCTTTTTAACCTTGATAGTCAAGAAAGTATTCCTCAAAGCAGAGAAAATCCTGAGGCATTAAAACAATTTCAGCAAAGTGCCGATATTCAACAACAATCCGAAAGCACTACGGTTGAAGAGGATAGTAACCAAGATGAACCTGAAACTAGTCCTCTGTGGAGTATGAAATTTGACGTGTCTTGAACTAGAAGCAACACTAGTGCAGGGGTCTGGATACAGAACACTGAGAAAAACCACACAGAAAGCCTTTCCTGTAGATTAAACTTTCAGTGTTCGAATAACATAGCGGAATATGAATCCCTTCTTTTAGGCTTACATTTGTTGAAAAAGTTAGGAGCCAAAAGAATTAAAGTACAGGGGGATTCAGAATTAATTATTAGGCAAGTCAACGGGGAATACAACGTGAATCACCCAAGACTTAGGGCCTATCGAAACGATGTCGTGGATCTTTTAAAAACTTTTGAGGAGTCCCAATTAATTTTTGTCCCAAGAAGAAAGAATAACATGGCCCAAAACTTAGCTTTTGCTGCTAGAACATGCTTAACGACATATGAAACTAAAGAATGCAAAACTCAGATTATATTCAGACCAGATGTCCCTGATAATGAGAAATATTGGTAAGTGTTTGATGGAGACAAACAAATAGAAGACTTCATGCAATTCAGAAATGAATTTGAACTACATTGTTCGGATTCAGATTATGAAACAGATTGTTCTAATGAAGAAAATTTTCTTGATGAAGAAGAAAAGTCTCCTGAGCTTGCTAATGTAAATATTTTTTCTAGCAAGCTTGATAGCACAGCAGAAATGGTTGCAGATTTAGAAATAGAGGATTTAGAAACCCTGCAGTCTAAAGATCAGAGTTTGCCAAAGGGTCTGACCCCTTTAGAAGAGTTGTTCGATTTCAACGATGTGGCCAAGAATCCAAAACTGGAGCCTGTATAGACTGAAGTTGAAGAGTGTAATATAGGCAGTGAACAGAAGCCAATGATGATCAAATTGTCTAAGACTTTACCAGCTCACATTAAACTCAAATACATAGAGCTGCTTAAAGAATTTTTTGATGTTTTTGCATGGAGTTACGAAGATCTGAAATCCTATGACATTGAAATAATTCAGCACAAAATCCCTCTCAAGGAAAACCAAAAGCCATTCAAACAGAAACTGCGCAGAATAAACCTTGTTCAGTTACCTTTGGTTGAGAAGGAAATCAAGAAAATGTATGAAGCTGGTATTATTGTCCCTATTAGATATTCTGAGTGGGTGTCTAATCTGGTGTCATTTAGGAAGAAAACAGGCGAGATTAGGCTTTGTATAGACTTTAGAGACTTAAAACAAAGCTTCATTGAAGGACAACTACCCTTTACCCAAGATGGACCATATTTTACAAAGGGTAGTTGGTTCAAAAATAATTTCTTTTCTTGATGGATACTTAGGGTACAATCAGATTTTAGTTCACCCTGATGATCAATTAAAGACAACTTTCACTACACCTTGAGGCACTTTCATGTATGTGAAAATTCCCTTTGGTATAATGAACGCTGGTGCAACATTTCAAAGAGCCATGGACATAGCATTTTCGGAAGAATTGGGCTACTTCATCATTATTTATCTGGATGATGTCACTGGTTTTTCAAAGACAGATGAAGAGCACTTAGCACATTTGAGAACAGTTTTCGAGAGATGCAAAAAGTTTGGGATATCTTTAAACCCTAAGAAAACACTATTCGGTCTCCAAGAAGGTAAACTTCTTGGGCACATTATTTTGGAAGAGGGTATTAAGATAGATCCAAAGAGGATTGAGTCCATATTACAAATCTCTCATCCTTGAAACATCAAGGAATTGCAATCTTTCATTGGAAAGATTAATTTCCTGAGAAGGTTCATACCAACTTGGATGAGATCCTTAGAAACATTACAAACATGATGAAAAAGGAGCAAGGGGTTAAGTGGACCTTGGAAGAAAAGAAGTCCTTTGTGTTGGTGAAACAAGCGTTAACCAAAACACCAGTCCTAATAAGTTCTGATTTTTCAAAAGATTTTTATATTTTTTCATTTGCTTCAGAACATACAATACCTGATGTCCTTTTACAGAAAAACCCACAAGGACAAGAGCAGCCTATTGCATTCTTTAGCAAGGCATTGAGAGATGCTCCTTTGAAGTATAACATTATGGAAAAGCAAGCCTTTTCTTTGGTTAAGGCTTTAAAAGACTTCAGAGTATACATCTTGCACTCACACATCATTGCCTTTTTCCCAAATTCATTTGTGAAAGACATTCTAACACAGGACCCAGATGGTAAGAGAGGTAAGTGGATAGCTGTTATTCTTGAATATGATTTAGAGATAAAGCCCACTAAACTCATCAAAGGCCAAGGTCTAGCTAGATTAATGGCTGAATCCAATTTTGAAGTTCTTGATATTAATATGATAAATGCTTTGGATGAACAAGAGGAAATCTCAACTCCCATTATTGAAGACCATTTTATGAATTCCTCTTGGTATGCTGATATTATTTATGTTTTGCTTAATTTGAACACACCTCCTGGTTTATCAAAAACAAAGGCAAGGTTTTTGAAGTTAAAAGTTGTAAACTACTACATTATAGATAAATGTCTTTATTGGAAGAATGCAAGTGGGATATTGCTGAAATGTTTTCCTGAGTATGATGCAGAGAAGGTTAAGCACGAGTTCCATGAAGGGGAATGTGGAGGCCACCTATACTGGAAGACAACAGCCAACAAAATCTTAAGGTCTGGTTACTATTGGCCCACTCTCTTTATAGATGTGCACAAGATGATAATTGCCTGTCATAAATGCAAAATTTTTGAAGGCAAAAGGAAGCTGCTACCCTTACCTCTACATCCAATCACTGTTGAAGCCCCTTTTCAACAATGGGGACTTGACTTCATAGGAGAAATCCATCCACCATCATATACCCAACATAGATGGATTCTCACTGCCATAGACTACTTCACCAAATGGATAGAGGCAATCCCTTCTAGGCAAGCCAATAATTCTGTCATCATAAAATTCATGGAGACTAATATCCTCTCTAGATTTGGTTGTCCTAGGAAGATCATCACTGATAATGCCGCTGCATTTGGATCAAAGAATATGGTTGAATTCTGTCACAAATATCAGATTACATTGGGTCATTCCACGACCTATTACCCTCAAGATAATGGACTTGCAAAATCCTCAAACAAGAGTTTGGTGAACATAATCAAGAAGATGTTGGAGGACAATAAGAACTCTTGGCACATAAAGCTTGTGCATGCACTATGGGCTGATAGATTGACATTAAAGAAATATATTGGTATGTCACCCTACCAGCTTGTGTATGGTACAGATGCAATTTTTCCTACCAGCCTTGGTGTACTAGTTATGAAGTTTATTTAAGAGGTTCAGTCTGAAGACAATGACATGATCAGAAGAATAAATCAGACTATTCACCTTCAGCAAACTAGGGAGGAGGTTTATAACAAAGCATTGCAAAATTAGGACAATATCAAAAAGCTTTTTGACAGAAGAACAAAGGCCAACAATTTCAATGTTTGGGACAAAGTTTTAAAGTGGGACACAAGGAGAGAGGACAAGGGCAAGCATGGGAAATTTGAAAACTTATGGCTTGGCCCTTACCTCATTCATTCTGCTGTTGGTAATAATGCCTTTTTCTTGCAGGAGTTGAATGGAGCTGAACTGTTTGGGGGTCCTGTCAATGACAGGATGCTCAAACATTACTTCTCTTGAACCATGTCATGTTTTGAAGCCTTTTTATCTTTTTTCTCATTATAAATATTTCACCCATCATTGCATTCAAAGTTAGAAAAATAAAAAATACAAAAACAATAGAAGAAAGAAAAGAGGGCAGATTGTAAAAACAATAAAGGTACAACCCCATACCAAAAAAGAGAGAAAAAAATCTGAAAGTGTGCAAGATTAAATGCCACTCCTGAAAAACACACTTCTAATTAGTCATACAGCCTAATCATGACTAATTAGTTTTAAATTGACTGTTGATAGGATAGTGAATTTGATTTTCCAAACGGCTTAATCTTGGCTGGTCAGTAGGTAGATTAGGCTAGAAATTAAAGGTTCAAACAAGCCCAAAATCTGAACCTAAGTTTCCAAACAAGAATGACTCAAATTTGTTTAAATTTTTGAGTCAAAATAAAGGTAAAACTGGTTCTAATCAACTCAAAATTTGAACTAGATAATAAGGAAAGAACAGCTCAAACAGAAGCAAAAAACAGAGCTGAAAAAAGAGAAGGCCGTGCTTGAACTTTCAGATCTTAAGCCTTCCATTTTGGTTTAATTTTCTGTAAAATAATATCTATGTGGAGCTTGTTTTTTATGCCATAGATCAACAACAAGTTGGACTGTTCAATCCTGACTTGTATGCTTTTAAATTTCTGTTTTAGAAATTAGTGAATAAAAATCCGTTAGACTGTTTAATCCTAACATATTAGTCGATTAGGTAGAGAAGCATATGAACTCAACTGTTTAATCTGAGTTCATGGTGAAATAAGAAGTAGAAATATATTAGATTTTTTTCTTTCAAAAAAATAAAATGTTGTAAGAGAGTTTTCCAATCCAAGTGCACTCTAAAGAAGAAAAAATGTTAGATTAGTAAGATTGGGTAGGCAGAAAGCTTGTGTTGATGAAGTTCCATTATTTTTTCATGGCTGCAAATATTTTCAGAGCAAAATAAGATCATCCAAGTAAAGGAAGTTGTAGCCCAATAGATGAGGCACTGATCAGCCCCTAGAGAATGCAAGTCTGAAGTTCTTGATGCCTTCAAGAAGGCACTATCCCCAAGTGGAGCCACTGTTAGCCACCTATACAAATTTTTTATATCAAAAGGTGGCTAAATAATTTTTGGAGCTTTCAAGAAACAAGTTTTATTGCAAAAAATTGTTATCTCTTGAAGACTCATGAAGACATTATGCTCTTTGTTTTATCTTCACTGCTATTTCCCTTTTAAACTCAAAAATTATACTGTTTTCATGAAGAAAAGACTGCTGTAAAAATACTTTTCTCACCATTTTTTCCCTTCCTTTCACTTCAAATTAAATTTCATTTTGACCCCTTTATTCCCCATGGAACTCCTCTATTTTCCATTGTTTCCCATTTCCCCTTCATAAAATCCTCTTTACAAAGTTTAAAACCCATTTTTAAACTTTGCCAAAACCCCCAAATCCATCAAAAAACATTGAAAATTTCGTAAAAACATACATTTTATGTGTTAAGGCTTAAGCCCCTTTGGGCTAAGTCCTAAACCACTTCCCCACATATGCCCTAGCGCTATAACCGAGCACTAATGGTCGCGAGCTCTTATTGCATTGGAACAAATTGGAGCGCGCAAGTCTTTGGCTTTTATAAAACCTCCGATGCGATCATCTCCTTTATATATGAGCCCCATTCCTTTGTTTTATTAACAAAACCAAAGGCCCGCAATCGGGCGCTTAGCACTTCATATAAACCATTCTCGATCACTTTTCCTTTTGTTAATTCATAAAACCCATTATCCTAAGTTTTGGTCTAAGCTCGCTGTTCATTGGTCGGGGCTCTTCTCCACCGTTGATCATTTGACCAATCAATGGCCAGCGCTATATTGCATCGGAGATTTCCATTGGCGCATTGTAATATTTTATTGCTCCCTCTCTGATTAACGATTCCCCAATGAGTTCTCCGCCGTCGATCTGATCTACGGATCGACAGCCCACAGTCAATCGCTTTGGTGCTCCCATGTCCATTACCCCACCGATCGCCAAGCTCCGATTGCATCCGAGCCGTCCACATGTCCAGATCGGACGGTCCAGATCTTTCCTACCGACTTTGGTTAAATTCATGCACCCCGCTTCATAATGTTTTTGGCCAAATCTCAGCCGTTGATCTATGCAGATCAATGGCCCTTATTCACCTTTTTTCCGCCTCGTTTATTTTTTCCATTTATCCCCAGATACAATCTCCGCCGTTGATCCTGCACATCTAACGACCCATATTAACTCCGACAGCCCCGACCCCTGTGGGTCCTGCCTCCCTCCAGACTTGATGTAAGCCGTCCAAATATTTGATCCAATGGCTCAGAATAAAACCACCCTGCCACTTATCTTCTCGTGCATCTATCCATTATCGCGCTCACTCCTCACTGTTACATATGAGACCCCAAATCCAACAGTTGACGTGCGTTTTCGCGTAACTTCAAGCGCGAAGATTAATTTCCCAAGGGCTGCGCGATATAAGCTATTTTCAAATGCCATGTGTCAGGTGGGAACACATATCGTGTTCAAAAAGGTGAAACTGCCTATCCCTCTTTTGGCCATGCGAAACCCACGGTCTTCCCTCCTGAAACCGCCTTCCTCATTTTGTGTTATGTTTTATCGCATGCAATCCCCGCCGTTGATCTCTGCAGATCAACAGCTTAGATCTAGTCTCCCATTACACTATCACCCTCCACCTTCACCAAAGGATTTCAACGAGAAATATCCGCTGTTGATCTCGGGGTCCAATATGATCCGATGGTGTATGATTGTTTGGAAACCCCAATTTCCATTTTAACACAGATTTCTTCCACCAAGGGATTTCTCCCCTTTTCCTTTGTATTTCTTCACATTTTCCACCATTACATAGTAATGTGACCCTTTCAAATTATATTTCCCCGATTGATCTAGACCGTCGATCAAAATAGATCTACGGCCCGGTCTTAATCCTATGCACCATTCTTTCAACCACTCTCCTTTTAACCCTCAACGCACAATCTCCACCGTTGGATGCTGTCATCCAACGGCCATGCTCCTAATCGAAACCTCCAAAGAAGTTTTTTACCCAATAACGTAGGATTTTCTAATTTTTATTGTATTATGCAAGATTTAAAATATTTTCAAATGTTTAAAAGAAAATTAAAGCCGAGGATGACGATCCTCCAGGCTTTCATTTATTAAAGAGTATCCGTCTTGCAGGGTTCGACCATCATGTTTTGTCGGTGCCTCATAAGCACTGATGCTAATCTAAAGGCCCTGTAAACACCTGCACATCAACAAGACACAGTATGACTAAATCAAACCAAAGAGTATCAGTGTTGAAGACCTAACCATGGCAGGATTGAAGGTTAAAGATTAATTCCATAGTTTAATGGATTACGGCTAAGATCGATTATCAAAAGCCTAATCCACTAAATTAAAACACAATCAAAAGAAAAATCATAAATATTTATCAGATAGAGGATTCCTCCACTGCCACATAAGAGGCTAATTGATTCCTCTCAGCTACCGGATTGCCACTTGTAGCCTCAAAGCATTCAACAGGGGCCAAGTTATTATCAGAACATTAGATATTTGCCTCAATGCAGTCCAAAAGTTAATTCGGCCAAAGGATTTATTGCAAAAAATATCAGCAGAGTTATTATAGCATGACACAGGGCCTAAAAGTCAACAAAAGCTCTCCACCGAGCTTAATTATTAATGTAAAATAATTAATACAGAGGAAACACTTGTAAACTTATCTATCGAGCCCCTCAAAGGCCGAGAAGTATTAAATCTGTATTAATTGAACATGGGAGATCTTTTATCCCATCCCACCTCCTCATTTCTTCTATAAATACTTCTGTAGAAGATGAAACAATGTTGGTTGCAGAACTTTGAAATATACTTGTGCTCGAAACTTCTTGTAAATAGTGTTCAATGGCTCTTAAAGCTCTGTTTGTGATCGAATAGTTAGGCTGAGAAGTGAAGATGATTGCTAAACTGAAACATTGGACCTGAAGACTGTAACTAGTTTGACATCAATAACAAGTTGTTTCTTGGGATCCTGGTCTATACCACTGGTGAAGTGCTCCTTTCTGTGTAATTGTTTTCCTATATTGTATGCCATATTGTCCATTTATTCTCTGATAAAGAACAACAAGCATAGAGTTAGGATTTTCTGTGTAATTGTTTTCCTTCAATTTGTTTATTTAAGAATGATTCAATACAGTTTAAGCAGTTAGGAATGCTGGCGTTTTCTCGTCCTACTGTTTTATTTAAACATTATTCTTGAATGTTATTTTCATTATATTCTTAGTAAAGTTAGACTAGAAAAGTGATGGTGTGCCCTGTTTTCTAGCTTCTTTCTCCAAAGGTAAATTCTGAAAGTATCCCTAAGTTTTTGCTGGAAGAAGACTAGGTTTAAAAGTACCTTATCTGATCTTAAGTAGCATTTTGTTTCTCTTATGTGTTTTTCATCCTTTCTAAAGGTAATTATGCGGATTACTGGATTTTTTTCTATTGAGTTGCTTTAATACGAACTTGCCCAAGAAATTTATGGTGAGCCCTGTTCTTGGTTGGTTCTAAATAGTTACTTAAGAGGCTTTTCTTGTTTGGACTGACTATAAATCCTTGTTGAAATTATTATCAGTTTCCACCCCTCCAACACTTTTATTGTTTCCATTCCATCATTTTATCTCAAAAGATCTTGTGATATAGATAATTTTCCCCTTGGATCACTCTTGAAGTTGTTGCTCAATTAAAGCCCTATTATGACTCCATAGCCCAATGGAGTAAAAACCAATGTTATATCTATATTTTTGCCAAAGCTTGTCTCGATTGCTTGCAACTTCACACCTTTGAAACTATTTCCCTTAGGACTTTCCACTCAAAAAATAATCATGCTCAACCATCCAAAACAAACAAAAACCCTCGGTCTTCATAACTAGCCTAATATCATTACCCATAAAACCTTAAAGATAAATCAATATTTACACTTTATTGGAGAGATCCCTCTCTGGATTCAGGAGGGCTAGATCCTAGAATCCCAAATTGGTTGAAATAGTGTTCTCTCTGCAGTTTTACTTTGCCAATATTGCAAATTACAGGGAGCTAACAAACTTAAAGTGATTGAAAGACATGAACAAGCCAAAACACAATAAATCATGTGACTCAAGCAAACATCTACAAAACAAAGTGTTAAAGGCATCAATAGGCCAAAAGAAGTCAAAGTTCACCATGTCAGCAACCTAAAGAGAAAACAAAGAAAAATGGTTAGAAGGAAAAAAGGGCATTTGAATGTTTTTAAGCCACCTACTGCAAAAGGTCAAGAATAATATTAGTGAAAGACAAAAAGGCTCAAAAACATTAGCAAAGTGGGTTTTTATAAATTCAATTTATCTTCTTAGGCTATAAAGGGACCTTTTCACCCTTCACTCAACTCATTGTGCACATACAAAGACAACCAGAACCTTCAAGGAGAAAAATCTGAGTTTTCAGTAAAAATTGAGTAAGTTTTCCCAGCACTACGAGTTCAGTGCCCGGGGCTACACATTCGAGATATTTCATAGTTTAAATTTACACTGCGCTGGACGTTTAGGGGAATGTGCTGCACGTTCAGATGGGCACTACCCGTTCACCCAGAACTACCCGACAGACATAGGAAAGCATTCAGCGCTACTCATAGGGAGAGCCCGATAGGCAAAAGACATTCAGGCGCCGCGCCCAGGAGTCCCGACAGGCCTGAACACGTTCAAGCACTATGCTCAGGAGGCCTGACACCCAGGAACACATGCAGGTGTTGCGTGTAGGGCAGAAGGGACCCAACTATGTGTTCATGCACTACGCCTTCGCTAGAAACCCTGCTCCACTTGCAAATTTCCAAAAAAACCACAAAAGAGCACCTCCAAGCTGCATCCAAGGACCTGCAAAGACACAAAAATTTGGTATGTGGATTTTTTTCCTTATCCTCCAGTGAATTTAATTATTTTATGATTAGGGGAATTGAACAAACCCTAATGACAAGAAACCCCAAGTCCTCATGACAAAAACCCTATTTTGACCTCCAAGAAAGAATTTATCAGTCAAGAAAGGTGTGAATTAGGGTAATTACAGTAAGTTGGAGTTAACCCTTCATCAAAGCTTAAGGGGGATCATTCATACACCTAAACCTCCCTCTCACTCAATTACAAAAACTGCCTTTCACCATCATTTCATTTCACTCCTCCTACCAAGTTTCACAAGCAGGCCTAAGGTTGTTTAAAGACAACAGTGATCGAAATGTTAGGAGAAGGAAGGAGTGTTAGCAGTGAAGGAGGCCAAGTTCCTATGAGGCAGAAGAAAAAAGGTGGGAAGTTCAATAGATTTGAACCCCAAGACACTATGGAGCTTAATGCTTCTCCCATGATTATCAGTTGTTTCCAAAATGTAGGGTGCTTTCAGTTTTGTTAAAAAGTCCAACAAGTGTAGAGTCACCCTGAGCTCACTAGGTTGTTTATCCTCAACTTACACAATAAAAAAGTGAATCTTGTAGGGCTAACCTTTGAACTCTCCTCAAATTCCATTGCCCATGCTACTAGCATACCCAATGGTGGTGAAAAGTGGTTCAAAAGAGCAAAGGTTGACATAAGTTGTTATGAGCCATTTCTCAAACTTAGGTACAAAGAAGGCTGCAAATATATTTACCCTTTTTCACACCTGCTGGAGAGGTATGAACCCTTGATGAGGGTCATCATGAAATATTTTACCTGTGAGGGGAGATACTCTAGGCTCTACTCCTACCATGTCAGATTACTCATGCATTTTACTAGGGTTAAAATGGTTCATTTACCCTACTACCTATATAGGAGTATAGACAAGATGTCTTATGTTGTCCAAAGGAGGAACTATTCCCAACAAATGCATAGTTTTTTCCACCACTCCTTGATCAAGATGGTTGTGCTACATCAGTTGGAGCAAAAGGGCATACCATGGGACGTGTTCATTACTCATGAGGTCTTCACAAACCAACAACCCCATCGTCAGCCAAATTTACCGTCATCATCTCATCCTCCTCCCTGATCCAGATTTATGCAGGAATGCAACAGAATACAAAAATAACCATATACATAGAGATGCAATAGAAATAATGCTTCATTTCGTTATTATCAAATAACAGAAATATGCTTACAAACATAATGGAAATAAACTAGCTAGGGTGCTGGTAGAGAATCTCTGAGAAGAGATGTGGTAGCTACATAACTCTGAATTATGTTACAATGAGGCTTGAGAGCCTATTTATTATTTAGAAATAATGGAGAAATCTAAACGTCCAAAAACCTAACCCTAGGAGATGAAGCGCCAAAACTATGGGCCCCGTTTGGGTAAATTGGCGTTTCAACTTCCCGGGGATGTAACTTTGGCATACGATCTCCATTTGACACGTATGATACATCGTTAGAAATATCTATCCAAGGAATACAATTGTTGTTGCAAATGTCAATTTTTGAATGAGATCATATTCGCCGAACAAACGATGCCCAAAAAACGTCGTTTACGACCTCAAAACGGCTCCAGAAGTTCAGGACCCAAAAAACTGCTAAAAATAGTTAGTTGTGCTGCAACTTAAAAAATGAAAGCACTGATGGTGGGGGTTCAAATGGAATAGGTGGGTGGCCACCAATTTCCACCTGGATCATTAAGGCCCCAAAACGACTCCGGGAGTGCAAGACCCGAAAACCTGCTAAAAATAGGAAGTTGTGTTGAAAGTGAAAAGCTGCAAGAATTGATGGTGCGGGTCCAAATGGAATAGGTGGGTGGCCACCAATATCCACCTGGATCATTCCTCCCTCCTTTAAAATTATTGGTCCTGATTACGTTGAGATCCTCCATGAGATGAGGCATGTTATATTGTCGAAGATGTCATGGACCTGCGGGCGGACATGCTGGATGCAATTGGTAAATTTGGTTTCTTTATCATCCTCAAACAATACATGGGTGGATTCTGTCTGTGTATTCACATGAGGTATGGCAACATCAGGAAACGGTGTGTCAGGGGGCAGATCAATGGAGTGCTTGTCTTGACAGTGTAGAGGAACCTCTATGAGTGAGGAGAAAGTTTCCTCGTATTCCTCCATGAATTTGTCCATCTGCTGCAGCCATGTAGGGGAGCCCCATTTTGAGGTTATGGCCACAATATTCTTCTTTCCCTGTGAGTGAGTCGTAAGGAAAATAAATTTCCTGGTTTGGGAAATAATATTACTACATTAATTTGCAGTAGTCAAAGAGATGAAAGGAGGCGGTACTACCTCTGATATCCTGTACAAGTTATTTCCCAAGGTAATAACAATAGCACGAGGCCTAGACTCCTACATAGTATGTCACCTCCACAATTATGGTTGGCCCAATAATAGATCAGCTACATCAAGAGGAGCAACATCACATAATACCTCATCCCTGAATGGCTTGATTCTGTACGGAAGGCGGCACTGCTGGCGGATGCGGAGATCTCTCCCTGTGTGGAGCCACCCTATGGTATATGGCTGCTGGTAAGATATGGTCAATAGGCCGAGCCACTTCATGACATCTATTGAAATGAGGTTATTTTGGCTTCCTCTATCGACAAGAAATTGTAGCGGAGAACCCTTCACCCACATCTGCGAGTGGAAGAGACGCTCCCCCTCCTCTGGATCCTCTAGATCCTCCCTCTGGATCTTGGTGGCGGAAACAATGGCACTGGGATCCACATCAATGATCTGATTCCCTTTGTCATTTAATTTGTCTGGTTCTGACTTAGGATCAGAAAATGCATCTGATTTGGGTGCCTTTAGTTCAGCCACCAATGACTGTTTGGCCCGACACTCGTTTGTGCTATGAGTGGGGTTGTTATGAAATTCACACCACTTCCCTGTGTCCTTCTTTGGATTTGTGGTGTTGTTTTGAGTTGCACTGCTTTGGCCTTTCCCCTTGTTCTTCGGTTCGGGGGCACCTTTCGGATTCGCAAATTCAAAGTCTCACTTCTTTTGCTTAAATTTTTTCTCGATCTTGGTGACATAGTGATATGATGTGTAATGTTGAGGAACTCCATTTCCTCCTGAATGTGTTTGTGCAGGCAGCCACAATACTTGAGCACCAAATGTCTCTCTAAATATTTAATACTCAACTTTGTGTGCAGGGTATAGAACAAATTTATTAGTTCGTGCACCTCTTGATCCCTTTGTTGTTGCAACGTGGTTCATTGGATGTATTTGTCCTCATGGCTCCCCACAGGGTAATATTGTTCATTGATGCCATCTCAGAATGAATTCCAAGTTGGTGTGGCCGAGAATAGAGAGGGTTCCCCTTCGTCCTCTTTATCACAGTAGGCTTCCCACTAGTCTTTGACATGGGGGGCGGCTTTGAGGAGTACAAAAATAATATTTTCTCGGTGAGAGAAATCATGGACCGAGAAATACCCTTCCAGCAAATTCAACCATCTATCTATGGTGTCTGCATATATTTTTCCTTCAAATACAGGAATGTCAAAGTTTACCTATACCTTGAGTTGAGTGGCACCTCCAGAGTGATTGTTGGATGTATATGCGCCGTAGGTGGGCAGTTGTTGAAGGATTTGAGCAAAGTTATCCATCATCACGTTCCTTTGTTTCTCGAGGGCCTCCTACAGTAATATTTTGATAGGATCTCCTGCTCCCTCGTCTTTCTTTTCTTTCACCATGGGAGGTCGTCGGGGCTTATGAGGGTTCAACTAGATCATGCCCTAACTCCTTATACCCTGACCGCGTTGGGGACATGCAAAGAAAAACAAATAAAGAGCAGAATGATCTGATACCACTGATCCGGATTTATGTAGGAATGCAATAGAATATAGAAATAACCATAAACATAGAGATGCAGCGGAAAAAATTCTTCATTTCATTAATATCAAATAACATAAATATGCTTACAAACATAATGGAAATAAACTAGCTAGGGTGCTGGTAGCGAATCTCTGAGAAGAGATGTGGCGGATACAAACCTATGAACTATGTTAAAATGAGGCTTGAGGGCCTATTTATTATTTAGAAACAATGGAGAACTGTAAACGTCCAAAAACCTAACCCTAGGAGATGAAGCGCCAAAACTATGGGCCCCGTTTGGGTAAATTGGTGTTTCAACTTCCTAGGGACGTAACTTTGGCATACGTTCTCCATTTTACGAATCTCATACATCGTTAGAAAGATATATCTGAGGAATACAACTATCTCCGAAAATATAAATTTTATAACTTAATCATATTCGCTGGAAAAACGATGCCCAAAAAACGTTGTTTAGGGCCTCAAAACGGCTCTGGAAGTTTAGGACCCGAAAAAATGCTAAAAATAGTAAGTTGTGCTGGAACTTAAAACTGAAAGAACTGATGGTAGGGGTTAAAATGGAATAGGTGGGTGTCCACCAATGTCCACCTAGATCATTAAGCCCCCAAAACAGCTTTGGGAGTGCAGGACCCGAAAACTTGCTAAAAATAGTAAGTTGTGCTGAAAGTGAAAAGCTACAATAATTGATGGTGTGAGTCCAAATGGAATAGGTGGGTGGCCACCGATATCCACCTAGATCACTCCCTATACTCCTCCATTACCTCCTACAGATCATGCCTCATCATCTACACATGTATCCTCTCCTCAAGAAAACCTCCCTTCCTCACCTTCTCCCAATGCATCATCCAAAGAAGAAAGTTACCATGATGAGAAATCAAGTACTAGTGAAGGAGAAAGAAAAGATGAATTAAGAAATGGTGAAGAAGAGGATAGTAAAGAGGAAGAAAATGAAGAATTAGGGGGAAATGATGTTAGCATGGAAGAAACAAATGATGATAAGAGAAAAGATGATGTTGAAGATGAAGAGGCAGAGGTAAGCAACGAAACAGAAAATATGGAGGAAAATGAAGATGATAACAATGAAGAAAATGAAGAAGCTCATAGTAGAAATGAATTAAGTAGTGATGAAGAAGAGGTCAGCAATAAAGCAGAGAACATGCTGGCTGATGACAATAATGATGAAAATGACAAAAATGACAGCAAGGACCAGACTATCAGTGAAGCTGATGGTAATAGTGATGAAAATGAAGAGGTTGATAGTGAAAATGGAGATCACAACAATGATGAGGCAAGAAACTAAAATGAGGAGCAAGATGAAAATACAGAAAGTAGTGCAAATACAGAGGAGAACAACAATCATGATGATGATGAATAGGATGAAGGAAATACAAAGGATAGCACAGAAATCAGTGAAGAGGAAAACAATGAGGCTAATGTTGAAGATAATGAGGTGAGCAACAGTCAAGGTAATGAGGAGGAAGGCATGAAAATAGATAATGGTAGCCATGATCAAGACACCGAAATGATCACAATCAAACCTCTTCCATTGACATATCAAAGAGGACAAAGGCATGTGTTTTTTGCCTCTAAAAGACAAGGGACCATGCCATCCACCTCAGCTAAGAAGCTTGAAAAAGGAAAACAAAAGATCAAAGAAGAAGAAGAAGAATATCAGCATGAGGTTGAGAAAGAGTTTGAAATAATTCATATTGACAGTGATGAGGAAAATGTAGCAAGGACCTAAAACTTGCTCCTCCAGAAAAAAAATGCCCAAATTGAAGACCTCCAAGCAAATCTAGATAGGGCCAAGAGTGTGAATGATGTCCTTGAGATGGAGAATAGATAGCTAGGGGCACAAAATGCCATTTATGAGGCTAAAGCAATCTGAGCCTGGAAAGAAGCTCAAAGTGCACAGGTAAAGCTAGAGGAATTCATGGGCACCTATGAGGAAAGTGAAGATGAAGAAGGACCATCCAGAAGAAGACCAAGAACCATGGGTTTAAAGAAGGCCTTGGCAAGACAAAGAGAGAAAGAGTCTGCCTTGGCAGAGCAACTCCCTCTAAGTGAGTTGCTTGCCTTAGAGATAGAATATGATTGGGAGCCTTGGCTAGAAAGATCAAACAAACACTTGGAGGCCAAATTGGAAAGGACAAATAGAGATCTTGACCTCCAAAGGAAGATGACCAAACACTATGCATTGCAAAATCAAATTGCAAAGGCTAAACTCAAAGGAGCCCTTACCGAAATAAAATCACTCAAGGAGGAAAAAGGCTAAGAAAACCTTGGAATCTTGGCTGAAGCTTCTCTACAGGCCTCCCAAACCCCATAAGGAAGATGTCCACCAATTTTGGGAACTTTTTGAGAATTTTTGGTTTTTTACAAATTTTAAGGCTTGAAGGCGCAACACGCTTTGCGCTACGCTTTCATATCAGGCATCCTCAGGAGGAAAAATTTGCATTTGTGGAATCCTTAGCTCAAGTACAACATGCTCACCAAATTTCAGAGCATTTGGAGTATATTTTGTCCCTCAAAAGGCTAAAAAACACCTCATTTTTCACCTTTCTACCTCATTTTCAGGACTGGTGTTGCGCCTAGAGAAGCCTTGGGAAATTCAATTTTTGGACAGGTAAATGGAGCTCAATTAGAAAACCAAGTGAGTTTTTGGAAAGTAGACTTGACAGGATTTCCAAGGAGCCATCACGTGGAAAATTCCGACATCGGGAAGGGCATCAACACTTGGATGCAAGTGGACCCAATTTTCCTGTGCATGTGCTACGCCTTCAGACCTCACTGTTGTGCCTTTAATGTGCAAAAGTCAAGAAAAGACACTCATTTATGGAAAAATGATATTTTAGTGTTTTTTGGGGCAAATCACTCCAAAGTTAGGTGCTAAGAGTTATTTTTGCATTTATTTCATGAGATATTTTGTGTCTTGGGCCTTGCATGGTCTCTTAGACGTAAATGACATTTATGGGTGTTTTTGACATTTTCAAACCCTAGTTAGGGTTTTTACCCTCATTTTCTAGATAAATAGTGCATGAGGGCCTTATTGTAAAAGGTTGGCATTGGATGACTCTTGGGAACAATATATAGTTTTTTTTGATAGTGAAGAGAAATTGGCGTTGTGGAATTTGTGGATGGCTTGTTTTGATTGATGATGGAGAAGGCTTGCTTGCAAGATCCCTGAGCTTGGTTAATGGTGATGTGCTTCTATTTAGTTCTTGTTTTATTATGTATCATGTTGTTACATACTTCTATATTGCAGTAGGACAAAGGTTTTAGACTAAGAAATGTTTTTCAAAGGCACCTTAACTCTGTTTGTTCTTCATAGCCTCTATGTTTTCCTTTGCTAGGCCAGTTTAGAGAATTCTTAGTTGCTCTCTAGACCCACCCAAGCTTGTTTATCTTATGAATGATTCAATACAGTAGATATCAAATATGTTTTATGGTTAGCCCTGCTTGTTTGATTTCACTAAAACATTGTTCTTGAGATCTTTCTTTGAAGTACCACTAATTAGGTTTTGCCAAAGAGCCTATGTTTCGATCATACCCTTTGTCCATTATTGAAAGGTTGTTTTGGAGATATTTATGGCTACGATAAATGATGTTTAGGAGTTCTCTCTTCTTTGATATATGTTATATGTCTATCTTAAATGTTTTTTAACCTTCAAGGTGAAATCAATAGAAGTTAAATAAGTTTCTTGCCTTTTATATTTTATTGGATTGTTTGTCTTAAATGCTTATTCGCTTGAGTTTAATCAAAGAGTTATTGGCTTGCCCTGTCTTATGATTACTTATTTATGCTAAATAGTGTTGAAGGCCCTTGTTGTTAAGGTATTTGACAAAGGATTCTTAATTTCCCTTTGCCCTACTTTGTTCACAAACTTGATGTTCATTTCATCTCACACAAACCTTGAAAATCCATTTGACCATGTTATATTTGCCTTGTGATGCACCCTGATTCATTGTTGAAATTTTTAGGTTCCCGTGATTTGTTAGATTGGTGAGATAAAATGCACAGGGTAACATTAGACCAGTATTTGGAGTCCTAGGACCTAGCCTTCCTAGACTGAAAGAGGGCTCTCTCTATTTTGTGCAAAGGATGTGAACTTGTTTGCTTTTAGGGTTGGATTTTAGGCTAGTTGTTAAGTGTAGGGTTTGTTTGTTTGATTTGGTTGGGTAAGATGATAAAGTAGAAATAGATAGAGTGAGGAATCTTTAAATAATTGGTCTATGGAGTCAATAAAGTCATGGAAAGTTTCAACAATAAATAAGGGTGGATCACAGGGCAAATCTAGTATGGTCAGATGGATTTTCAAGGTTTTTGTGAAGTGAAATGAACATCAAGTTTGTGAACAAATTAGGGCAAAGGGAAATTAAGAATCCTTTGTCATGTACTAAAAACAAGAAGAGACTTCAACACTATTTAGCATGAAGAAGAAATCGATAGACATGGCACACCAATAACTCTTTGATTCAACTTAAGCTAATAAGCATTTCAGACATACAATCCAATGAAATATAGGAGAGAAACTCATTTAACTTCTAGTGATTTCACCTTCCAGGTTAGAAAACATTCAAGATACACATACAAATTTAATCAAAGAAGATGGAACGCCTAAACATCATTGATCATAGCTATGAAGATCTCCAAAACAATTATTCAAGCATGGACAAAGGGTATGATCGAAACATAGCCTCTTTGGAAAACCTAGACAATGGTACTTTGGAGAGAGACCTCAAGAACAATGTTTAGAGACATTAAAAAAGCAGGGCTAACCATAAATCATATTTGATACCTACTATATTAAACCATTCATGAAATAAACAAGCTCGGGGGGTCTAGAGAGCAATTAAGAATTCTATAAATTGGCTCAACAGAGGAAAACATAGTGGCAATGAAGAACAAACAGAGCTAAGGTGCCTTTGAAAACATTTCTTAGTCTAAAACCTTTGTCCTACTGCAATAAATAAATATGAAATGCAATGATACATGAGAAAATAATAACTAAATAGAAGCACATCACCATTAACCAAGCTCAGGGATCCTGCAAGTAGCCTTCTCCATCATCAATCAAGACAAGCCATTCACAAACTCCACAACACCAATTTCTTCTCCAATCTCCAAAAAAAACTATGTATTGCTCCAAAGAGTCATAAAATTCAAACCTTTTACAATGAAGCCCTCATGCCCTATTTATCTGGAAAAGGAGGGAAAAAACCATAACTAGGGTTTGAAAATATCAAAATCATCCATAAATGCCATTTATGCCCAAGGGACCATGCAAGGCCCAAGGCACAAAATTTCTCATGAAATAAATGCCAAAATAACTCCTAGCACCTAATTTTGGATTGATTTGCCTCAAAAAACATTAAAATATCATTTTTCAATTAATGAGTGTCCTTTTTTGACTTTTGGCAAAAAATGACAGTTTGGTCTCAACGCACAACACCTTCTGAGGTAGAAAATAGGTCCACTTGCAGCCAAGTTTTGGTGGCATTCCCTATGGTTGAATTTGCTCCATCATGGCCCGTTGGAAAGCTCGCTAAGTATACTTTCCAAATATACCACTAGGTTTTTGAATGAGCTTCATCCACCTGTCCAAAAGGAGAATTTCCCAACACTGCTCTAGGCGCAGCGCCAAGCCTGAAAAAATGAGGTGTTTTTTGGCCTTTTGAGGGGTCAGAAATGCTCCAAATGCTCTAAAATTTGGTGAGAATACTGCACTAGATGTGGGGATTCCAAAAATTCTAATTTTTTCTTGCTGAGGATGGCTGATATGAAAGCGTAGTGCCAAGGGTGCGGCGCTTAGAGGCCTCCAAATTCACAAAAAACTAAAATTTGTCAAAATTCTCCCAAATTTGGTGGATGTGTTCCTCATGGGGTTTGAGAGACTTGTAGAGAATATTTTTCCAAGATTCAAAGGTTATCTTGGCCTTTTTCCTCTTTGAGTGCTTGGATTTTGGTTTGGGCCTTTTTCAATTTTAGCCCTTGCAACTTGGTTTCTCCGGCTTTCTCTGTGATCTTTCGTTTGCCTTTATCTAGCTTCTTGGTAGAATAAGAAGGCATGGTCCCTTGCCCTTTAGAGGAATAAAACACAAGCCTTTGTCCCCTTTGATATTTCAATGAAAGAGGTTTGATTGTGGTCACTTCAGTGTCTTGATCATGGCTGCATTCATTTTTTTCCATGTTTTCCTCTTCACTAATTTCATGACTTCCATTTTGTTCCCCATTTAAGATGCTTTCCTCATCATTGCTGTGATCTTCATTTTCATTATCAGCCTCTTCACTTATTTTACTATTTTCATGACTTTCATGGCTCTTTTCATGACTTTCATGACTGCCTTCTTTCTTGTTGTCCTATTTATCACTCATGCTTGCTTCATGGGTGTCACTGTTTCCTTTAGCCTCTGCATTTTCCTCACTATTTTCATCTTCATGTTGGCTACCCTCTTCATATTTTCCCTCATCTCTGTCATGACTAGGAGCCTCACTGTTTTGAATGTCATTAAGGCTCTTAGTCTCACTGCTATTCTTAGGATCATCCTCTGTTTCTTTTTCACTTGCCTCATCATTATCATTTTCCACCTCCATGTCTTCTTCTTCACTGCTGACCTCTTCTTCATCACTTCTCAATTAATTTCCTTCTTCTCCTTTGAATTATTTGCAAGTTCTTGGATGTAGCTTTGGAGGTGTTCCCTTGTGATTTTTAGCAATTTTTCAAGTGGAAAAAGGTTTTCTGCCCTAAGCGCAGTGCGGGGCAAAATCTGGGTTTGTCGGGTCCTTCTGGGCACAGCGCTACCCGCTTGCAGGCCCGTCAGGCTCCTTGAGTGTAGCACTGCAAACCCTTTGTGCCTATCGGTCCATTTATGGGCGAACATGTAACGCCAACTTGTAAGCGCAGTGCAGTGTAAATTTACACTACAATTTCTTTTCTACGTGCAGTGCCAGGTACGCTAGGCGTAGCGCCTGCGCGAACGCGCAACACCGGGTAACTTTACCCAGATTTTCCCTAAAACTCAAAAATTTCTCCTTGAAGGATTTTCACTCCTTTGCCTATTCACAATGAGTTACGTGATAAGAAAATTGACTCTTTATAGTCTTAGGAAAACAAATTTATGCTTTGCAAAACCCACTTTATAATGTTTTAGTCCCTTGGTCACTTTCACTGATTTTCATTTTGAGCTTTTTGTGGTAGGTGGCTAAAAAGCATTCAAGTGGTCCTTTATCCTTTCTAACCATTTTCCTTTGTTGTTTTTCAGGTAGCTGACATGATGGATTTTGACCTCCTTTGACCTATTTGTGTCTTTATCACTCTTGCTTGAGTGTCATGTTTTACTATGTTTGGACCATGCTCATGTCTTCCAATCACTTTCATGACTTTCTAGGCACTTTTCATGGTGACAACATCCTTAGGGCTTCCTTGTTTTTATCTTGGAGATCAAATGGCCCTTTTTTGGATGGGTGACTGAGAGAACTTATTTTCATCCTTCTCATTGATCTTTAGGTATGCTAAATCCATCTTTGGCTAGCACCATAGTTTTCACACTCCTGTATGTTGTATCTTCTTTTGGCCACTTCTGTTTTGCAGGTGCCATGTCATACTAATTTTTCCCTCCTTTGATGTTTCCTGGTTTTTGACACTTTCAGTCACATAACATCACACTCATGCTCAACTTGGTCTTCAATTTTTAAACTCAACCCTATGCTTTCATGCCTTTGACATTTCGAGGGTAAGTTACTAAAAATGAAGGGTTGACCTTCCTTATATTGATACTCTTTACCTCTTTTCCCTGCAGGTTTTGTTTCATGCTCAGTTTTTTACATCATATTTAGGTCTTTTGCTGCATTTGATCACTGCTTGGTATACTACTAGATTATCATCTCAAAAACTCTATTTCCTCTTAGAGCCAAGTGCTTCTTGCCTTCTTTGCTGCAAGATGTTCTTCATTAGGGATAAACCACTTACCTCATAAATTTTAAAATATGTTTGGAGGACCCTCAACAAGAGTTTGGAAGCTTTTGAGGTGACTTGAGTTGTTAGAGGGCTTAGAAGTTTTTCCTGTCCAAAGGCGTAGTGCCAGTTTCTGAAGGCGTAGTGTCGTTTTGCAGAGGGAATTTGGAGGCCTTCCTGATGTCAAAATTGGGCCCATGATAGGTTTTTGGAAATATTATCCTATATAATTTCCAAATATACCTTTTTTTATCTGAGTAGATTTTATTTTCCATGTCAAAAGGGGATTCTCCCAAGACTGGTCAAAAAGTGTTGAATGATGGTGCATAAATGTAGAGTGCTGGTGTAGACAAATTTTGGATGCCTTCCTCAACTCAGAATTTAAATCATGATAGATCATTGGAAATATATTCCAAAAAACTTGTCTTTTGACCCATCAAATTAGTCATTTGGACACTCCAGCTATGAGAAAACCAGATTTTCTCAAGGTCACTCGAGAATTGCAGCAATTCTCCCGTGACACCAGTATTTTCGACATTGCTCCCAAACCATGATAGCTATCTAAAAAATGAAGGTCGTTTTTCTTTCTGGACCTATGATGGACAAAAAAATCTCTCACTATTGTCAAATTCATCTCTGTTTGGTCAGAAACAGAGTTTGAGGCAAAAATGGCCCCAGGTGTGGCAAATGACTTGACTCTTGGAATGACTTCTTGGAAAATGATGGAGGCATGATGTTTATGAGTTGGTATGGCTTTATGCTTGATAATATTACCTTTTAACACTTCTTCAAAAGTCTCAAGCTTGTCCATTACCTCATATGCAGACTCTGAAACTGAATGATAGTCTTCTTTAGAAATGATGACCTTGGAACACATGAAACCCTAATTGACCTAGTGGGGGGTTCTTTAACCTCACTTTGACTGAAAAATGGCTTGGAATATTTAAGTGAAAAATAGAGTATTGAACAAGTGATGTAACGAAGATCCAAAATCTAATGTACTTGATTTATCTAAAGGGCCTACAGAGATAGTTTTGAGACCATCAATTCTTGAGGAATTTTGGGGAATCATGGGTGTTGTTATGGTACCCCACATTTTTCAAGGTCCAACAAGAAAATATTTTTGAAATGAAGTTAGGGATACATTTTAAGATATGTGCGGGCAAAGAAGTATAAAGGAAATACATTTTTGTTCCTCCACACAAAGACTATGCAGAAAATACATTGAAGAGGGTGTTAGAATTAAGCAGAAATGTCATCGGACTGTATAACAGGTTAGTAACAACGACACTGACACATGGGAACATTTCGGGGGTACCAAGGGAAGCATGAAGAGATGGGAGTCTTGACCCCCAGAATGACATGATGTCATAACTCAGTGGGGCTGAATTTCTTTCATTCCGTGGGTCAATAATGCAATGCGATGGGACTTCCCAAGCCCCCGCTGGAATTCTATGGTGGACCCCTCTGGACGAATAGGTGGCACACTCTAAGGTGAAGGTAAGGTATGTCAGGGAACCTGATACACGACCAGTACCAGTTTTAACCCAGCTCGTGGCACACACCTACCTGGTCCTAAATGGCCAATAGCCCAGTGCCACGTGCCTCAGTGTCGACTTCCTTATGACGTCAGCCCTCCTATTTGTCAGCCAAGCCTTGTTTTTTTTTAAAATATGGCCTGCTTAACCCCACCTGAGTCTCATTTGGGTAAATCACATGTTTTTACGTTTTCGCCCAACAATTAAAGTATGTATTACAGAAGCAGGTGGCTTTCATCTCGCTCCCCCGCGTCATTTTCCTTCTTGGGTTTTCCACACAGGTCACAGGTATTTAGCCATTCCCATTCCTTACATTTTTTCCTTCCTTTTTCTCTTTCAAAATGGTCGTCGCGAGAGTCAAGTCTAAAAAATCTGAACAAGAAACTCACCAAGCCCGTGAAGTTAGGGCCATCCTTGGACCTGACCCTCTTACTGATACGCAAGCCCGCATTCCCGACCCACAGTACCCTTTCGGTGTTTCCCACGTCTGGCCTGTACTACCAAATTGCTCTGACCAATTTCCCAGTTACAGAATTCATTTTTTGGCTCTAAGACGCCAATGACGAGCACAGAGATGTATTCCTCTCAGCTCAGGGAAACAAGGTTTTCTGAATTTCCCCCGAGATCATCAAGAACGCTCTTTGTTTCCCACACAACCTAGAATATGTTGTGTTCAACAAGTTATTCCTGTCACGCCAATTATCTAAACTACCCTAGAAGCAATAGAGTGAATTCCTCTTCTCCATCTCAAACTCCCGCCTTACTTCTATTCCGTCTTTGGACATGGTTCCCTTGACCTCATTTGCCGACGAACTCCAGCCGGTTCTCGCTCTCATATTTGGGTTGTTAGGTCTTAGGGATGTCGAAAGGGTGTCCAAAGAGTGCATAGCCCTCCTTTGGCTCATGTCTCAACCAAGTGTTGTTCTGGATATTCCTAGCTTTCTAGCTTCGGCCATCCAGACCCAATTTCAAGAAATGTCCTCTTCGGGGGCTTTTCGTTTCTGCTCGCTAGTTTTTTACCTGTTTCTGTTCAAAAATTCTGACAAGTTTGAAGCTTTGGGCCTCGAAAATCTCTCTAGAACGAACGACCAGCCAAAAAATGTCTTCGAGTGGAAAATTTCAGTATGGCAGCAGCCAAATGGGAGGGGTTACTTAAGGTTCTTGAATGAGTTCATGACCATTGCCTATACCATACTTCATGACAGTCCCCCGCCCAGAATGTTTCTCGAGCAGAAAGACTGGTTGCAGTTTGGCAATGAAGAAATCACAGGGGATTGGTATTTGTTTGATTATTACACCGAGATCAGGGACTACGGTGCTGATGTACCCCCTTACCACCTGCCATTATTTCCTGCCATGCGGGTTTTTTCCCTCGAGTACATTCGTCAGACCATGAAGGAAAACCAGTTCCATTTTGTCCCCGCTAAGAAGGTTTATATCCTCAAGCTTCCTACTACCATCGGCCCTTTTACTGTAAACTCAAGAAACGCCTTGTCCACAGTGGAAATGCTGCTCCAGGGAATGGATTTAGTGCTGGGGAAAGTTTGGCCCTACGACCCGAAAGGAATTATATCAAGTAGGAAAAGGAATATTAGGTCCACTGCATCTGTGCATGAGACTAGGCCCTTCATTGAATGGAAAGCTAACCTTGACACATGGCCTTTGGCTTCGCAGATGGAGGCTGAGTCTTCGGCAGTGGAAGGAAGGGGTGACACTGCTTCAGCGGGCATGGGCAGAAAAGGGAAAACTGATGAAGCAGAGTTTCCAGAAGAACCAGAAGGATTGTATACAGGGGAGGGATCTCATCCCTCCAAAAAGAAAAAAAGTTGACGATGTGGAGATCCTCTAGGATCTGGGATGAACTACCCCTGGAGGACTTGGTCAGGTACGGGGAGCCAGATAAGAGCAAGGTGGGTTTCAGAGTAAACTATGACGGTGCATCATCTTCAGAACCCTCTGCTATATCACAGGCCACTTCGATAAGCAGAGCCGAAGTGAGAGAAGAAATTGGAAGCAAAAACAAGACCATGAGAAAGAAGCTTCGAGTAGAACTGGCGAGTTTCATAGAAAAGTATCATACCCAGCTCACTACAGAGCTGGATATGGATAAAGAGTAGCTAATATTTGCTATCACGAAGGTAGTGCTTGATCCTACTGCTAACGAATTCAACTACAAGGCTCTAGAGGTAGCTGTGAATTTTTCACAAGTTCCCTTAACTGATAAACTAGGTTTACATCAATGTATCAGAGACATGTTGAGAGACGAGGTCGTGAAGCTCACACTTGCTTTAAGAAAGCTCAAATATAAATACAAGGAGGTGGTAGATAATCTAAATAAGGAGAGGAAAAATTCTAGGGGGTTCAAAAATAACCTTCATCATCTCAGGAAAATAATGAGCGAAAAGGGAAGCGACAAGGAAGGAATCTGGACAAAAATCATCTGGGATTTAGAGGTCAAAAACTAGGAATTGAAGAAGAGACTTAAAATTCCTCGAGGGGACTATGTGCAACCCGAGGAATTAGATCAAGTGGAGAAATAAAATTCGGCCCTCACAGATACCCTTTCTTGAGAAAGAGATGAGACTGCCAAAATAGTTGAAGAGCTGGCTGCCCTCAGACGGAGATTCACTGACTTGCAAGAAAAGTAGGATACCCATGTCTGTGTAACCCTAACTCCTGACCCGACGGACACTACCTCAACATAGTTAACCAAGGCCCTCTCAGACCTATAGGTTTCAAAGAAACAAGCTCACACTGCACAACAGAGAATCCAAGAATTGATGGCTAGGGTTGAATAAAATAATAAAATCATAGCGGCCCTACAAATGGAGGTGGAAGAAGAAAAGAAGGAAAATCAGCTCCAAGAGAAGGTTATCAAGGACCTGAATAGTCGGATGAAAGGAAATGAAACCCTCCTCGAAGCCAGGCATCTCATTTGGGCTGACATCAGGATGGAGGTAAGGAAATTTTGGGATTATATCATGTTGATGAATGAAAAGAAAGTTGTTGTCCGATTATGTAAAGAGAAATTGCAGAAGGACGGGCAGAAGCCGAGGCGAAGGTAGCCATGGTTACGAGGTATGTTTCCTACCTAAACAGTCTACGCTCTGAGGAGTTATCCATGCAAGGAATTGAAGACCTTTTCAGGGGAGTGCTGGAAATCAGACGGATAATTGAGAAAGAGACAACACGCGTGAATGCATTGAGTGGCTTGGATGGGGTCACTAAGGGAGTAGGGAAGTTTGAAGAAGAGTGGGATGAGCTGGTGAAAGTAGGCCTCACATCATGCAGGGATTCTGCAACTACCGCTTTCTCAATTTTAACTGATTATGAAGAGAAGCTGGCAGCGGTTATGAATCAGACAAATCTTCCGTGTGAGAAAACCACTTGCCTGAAAGCTGAAACAATAATTTCTGCCCTTGGAAAAGAAATTTCTCTCCTCTACCAGATCAGAAAACACTTGACGGTGCAAGTGGATTACTCGAAATTGAAAGATATTCAAGCCTCAGTGGAGATCTTCGCTACAATGCCCTTGCTAGGAGCGGCCATATGGAAGAAATGTAGTAATTTCGCAAATGTGCCAGTCGTCACACCGTCCATCCAGTCCCTACCACCTCAGAAGCACAAAACTGGTTTGTATGCATCATCAGTGCTTCCAACTCAATCGGCAGTTGCCACACCTCGCTCTCCCAAAAAGTGATGATCATGTTCTAGCCCTAGTGGCCTTCTTACTTTTTTAATATCTGGTGAAATTGTAATTTCGCCCTATGCACTTATTATTTTCTATTCAAATTGTTTTACTTTTGGTTAGCACTCATGCTAAGGCCACTATAGAGATGATGAAAGGCGTTCTTTCTCATCATTTGTTTTTAAGTTTGATAGAGACAGGCAACAGAAAAGATATTTTCTAGAAAACATGTTGATCCAAAAATATCTTATGCTAACAGTAGGAAAAGGAAAATATAAAAGGAGGACCTGAAGTCTAAAACAGGGTTCCTGATTTGGAGAATAGAGATTGCTATTAGTAAATTCCCTTTTTGTAAAGTTTTGAGGATTTCCTATGCTTTATGTTGAAGAATCCCAATGGTAAAGAATATAATGAAACAATTTTGCTATGAGAAGGATTCCTGGTGAGATCATTTGCAGTTTGTGCTCCTTGTTATAATATAATACAAACGGTTTTGCACCTCGTCACTCTTTCTATGTCATACGTTTCTGGAAAGCGAGCACTTGATTAATTGGGATGAATTTATCTGTTTCAGATACTCATGTCTTTAGTTCATCGTGATTTAAATATGGCTCAGAGCTATGATATTATGTTCACATTTTTCACTTCATGTACTCATCTTTCTTCCTATGTTGACTGGTGATGTATTCTTATATAATATTAAGCCTATTTGTGGTTAATATTCTCTCTATTTGATGCCATTGTTACCATGCTCTTTACACTTTTATATCTGTGTAATGTGTTTCACAATCTGGCCCTTCTCATATCTTTTAGATTTAGATTCATCTTCGATAATATCTCCATAAGACCCTAATTGCTTGCTATCGAGTATTGTTGTTTGTATATCTCTTCTCTCGAGGTCTTGATCCCAGTTTATGAAGTTATAGAATTCATTTATGAACAAGAAGATACGTGCCACTGACCATGGAAAGCTTCCTTGAATCTTCTTGGCTTTAGGATGACCTAGGCACTGGTCCTTCACAACTCAGGGCTGGCTCTAGGAGCTACAACATCTTTTTGGCACCATTGCCGGGGACCGAAGTTGAATACTATCCCTGGGTACGACAAAATAATGCCCACCCTTCAAAATTAGGTGAGCACGAAGGGTTGAGAGTTGTATGTCCCTCACCTTGGCGACTCCACAATTCCTTAAAATTTCTAAATCTATTTGCAGTCCTGGCTTATCAGAAGCCTCATTTAAGATCAGATACTTCTCAGCTCAGAACACCCTCTGTATCTGATCTAGAAAAAATCCTATTCAAGAGGATTTGGAAGGAAAAGTAGCTTGCACAAACTGACATACCCAAATCTTACCTTGAAGGCTCTCCAGCTTCTTCCCAACAAGCCCTGATTCAAAATCCCGAGTCCATTGCTAGAGTGCTTCAATACCCGCCAGATAACCCCATTCTTGAATAGCTGAAGCTATAAGATGAGGCAGAGTCTATAGACACATCTAGAGTTGTCCTGTACCCTACTCCAGAATCTGAAGAAATAAAGCAAGTAACTACTACTCAGTTCCTACTGGGCATAACCAATTTACAGACCATAGTTCACCATATTCCCAATACGACCTAGCAAAACCCTCCTCTAGCTCCACCACCCCTCATGGAAGTCCCTAGCTTCTTGTTGAATAGAAATTCCCCTCTGGTGTTGCCACATATTCTGAACGATATGACACAAGATTACATGAAGCACTTGCCCCGGTTCACCGGGGACGACATCAATACCGCACAGAAACATTTGGAAAATTTATGTGCCTTTGACGAAAAATTCAATGTAGAACAGTTGGATGTGGTTCTAAGGTTATTCGTCCAATATTTGGATGGAGAAGCTAGGAAGTGGTTCAAAACCCTTGGGGATAATACGATCACTAACTGGGAAGATATGGAAAATTCTTTCACTCGGAAGTGGGGATAGAAAAGGGACCATGGTTATTGTCTCATATAATTCAATACTTCCAAGAAAAGACACAACGAAGATGTGGCAGAATTTATAAAGAGGTTTGAAAAGCTGTATGCCAATCTACCAGCTGATATAAAGCCGCCCCAATCGGCAACTAAGGTGGTGTTCATAGGAGATTTTGAGTCCAAATTTGGTTTCACTTTAAGGGAGAGAAAATATGCTTCACTCGATCAAGCTCAGACTGATGCTTTAGAAGTAGAAGCTAACTTTGCTTCAGCAGGAAAGTTGAAATGTAGATTGGACCATGATTTTAGGCGAAAGGGTAAGGAAGAAGCCTCTTATTCAATTCAAGAAAAGGAAGTATCAGATTACAAAATTGAGGAGATGAATAAAATGATCAAGAGTCTTTCCAACAAATTGGTGAAATTAGAACTAGAAGCTAATAATACCTCCTCTCAGTCAGTCCAGCCTGGTTTTAACAGGGGGTACAATCAGCAAAATAAGAAACCTCCTCTGCAAATCTTGCAAAGGGACAGAAAAGAGTCACAAGATCACATTCAACCTCCCTTATATTTGGAGGGACAAATGGAAGGCCGCACTGAAGATGTTCCAGACGGGCAAGAGGATCAATGCTTTGCTTATTCAGAAGGAGAAGAGGTAGGTCTTTCCCTACAAGAAGAAGAAGAAGAGGGAGGAAAAGTAAACACCACTGAAGAACCTGACATAGATGATTACTGCATGCATTTTGTTGACTTTATGCAAGCCCAGTTTCATAAGAAGTATGATCTGCGGTCTTCCAAGAAGTGAACTCGTACTCAAGTTCAAGAAGAAGAATCACCTTCTAAGGAAACAGTCCTTCCAAAGGTTGATAACAAAGGCAAGAAACCCGTCGAGGAATCTTCTGCACACAAAGAGATCCTTGCGTCCTCATCCAAAGTCATACCTGATCCTCATACTCATGCTAAAGGTATGTCAAATGTCGAAAAGCCTCCTATCTTCATTAAAGAACTAAGAGATACCTCTATAGAA
This sequence comes from Pinus albicaulis, assembly GCA_034641835.2. Classification (NCBI taxonomy): domain Eukaryota; kingdom Viridiplantae; phylum Streptophyta; class Pinopsida; order Pinales; family Pinaceae; genus Pinus; species Pinus albicaulis. Next base: position 50,129,295 of record CM076583.1, read on the forward strand.
AAAGGTAGTACTGTGTTCAATCTCCAAAAAGAGTTAGAGAAAGTCAAGATCCTGGTTCCCTTGGTTGAACTTCTTAAACAACCCTCCTATAAGGCTCAAGTCTCCCAATTCATGCTCCCTCATGGAGTAACTCAACCCCCAGACACCCTCAACCTCCAAGAAGAAATACCCATGGTAGTTTTTGGCCCCCATGTAGAAGAATTGGACTCGACTACTCCACCTTTTTATGTTTCTTTGGTCATCCATGATTTGTTGTTACATAACTGTATGTTGGAATCAGGAGCCTCACACAATATATTACCACTTTTAGTCATGGAACAGTTAGGTCTCCAGATCACCCGCCCATATAAAGATCTCTATTCATTTGACTCTAAAAGGGTTAAGTGCCTAGGAATGATCAAAGATCTAGTGGTGAATTTGGCTCAGATCCCAGCCAAGAGTGTCGTCATGAATATAGTTGTTGCAGATATCCCAGCCCGTTTAGGAATGCTCCTATCCAGATCCTGGGGTACTAAGATCGGAGGATCGATTAAACTAGATCTGAATTATGCAACCATTCCAGTGTTTGGAGGACAAGAAAGAAGGTTGTACAGGGAGTCAAGATTTTTCAAAATGGTAACCAAAGCCGATGGCTCTGTAAACTCATCAGTCTATGGCAAGGAAGGAGAGTTCTCATGTCTAATGCTTGAACAAGATCTAGAGCTTTTGCAAGAACCATAATATAATCTATCAAAACCTCAACATTCCTCAGACAAGGATGAGAAGGGAATGTGGGTTTTACACTTTGATGGAGGTAACTCCAGAGAAAGAAATGGATCAAGGGTTCTCTTAGTTTCTCCTAAAGGACAATTAGTACCTTTATCTTTCAAATTGGAGTCTGAGGTTACTAATAATGTGGCAGAGTATGAAGCTTTACTCCTGGGTCTGCAAACCACCAAGGATATGAACATTCTGAGCCTTAAAGTTTATGGGGATTCAGAGCTGGTGGTGAGACATATAGGGAACCAGTGTCAAGCTAAACATCCTCGCCTGAGAGCATACAGAAACGAAGTATGGGATCTGGTGGAGAATTTTTTCTTAGCATTCAACATGCAATTTATGCCGAGGGATCAGAACAGGATGGTAGATTCACTAGTTGTGGCAGCAAGAAATTTCCACCCACCTCAAAATCCACTTCTAAAGTATGAATTAGAAGTGCGTTATCGTCCTTCCATTCCAAATAATGTCAAACATTGGTAGGTGTTCGAGGATGAGGAGCAGATGAAACGTTTCATGGAGAATGTAGGGGAATTCAATAACTTGGCTATTAATACAGGGGAGGAGGAAGAAACTAAAGAAAAACCCCAAAATAAGTGGCAGGAGACGGTGGCCGGTCATAAGGTGTTGCAGTTAAAAGGAAACGTGATCCCCAGAGGGTTGGTACCCTTGGAGAGGCTATTTGATAAGAATTATGTCCCCATTAGCCCCAATAAATGAGCACCAGAAAAATAGGTGGAAGATATTAATGTTGGGATGGAAGAAGACCCTAAGATAATCAAGCTATCTAAGGGAGTACCAGAAGGAGACCGAGAGAGGTATGTTCAGATGTTTCACTCCTATAGGGACGTTTTTTCTTGGTCTTACCAAGATCTCAAAAATTTTGATATAAGCATCATTCAACATAAGATCCCACTGAGGGCTGAAGCCAAACCTCATAAGAAGAAACTAAGGTAGATTAATCCTCTACTGCTCCCCGCTATAGAAAAGGAAATTAAGAAGCTACTAAAAGCTAAGATTATTGTACCTATGAGGTATTCCAAATGGGTGGCCAATCTGGTGCCAGTTAGAAAGAAGAATGGAGAAATCAGGTTGTGTGTGGACTTTCAGAACTTGAATAGGGCCTCCCTTAAATATAACTATCCCCTCCATAAAATGGATCACATACTTCAAAAAGTAGTAGGGTCTTCTCGAATGTCCATGATGGATGGTTTCTTGGGGTATAATCATTTGGTAGTCCTACCAGAAGATCAGAAGAAAACAACGTTCACCACATCATGGGATATCTTCATGTATGCTCGTATGCCTTTTAGTCTGATAAATGCTGGGGCTACCTTCCAGAGAGCTATGGACATCACTTTCGTGGGAGAGCAGGACAAGTTCATAGTGGTATACTTAGATGATATCACATTTTTCTCAAAAGATGATACTGAACATGTGGAACGTTTACAACTAAATTTTGAAAAATGCCGCAGGTATGGTCTGTCCTTAAATCCCCAGAAATCCATGTTTTCCTTAGAAGAAGGGAGATTATTTGGCCATATCATTACCAAAGAAGGAGTAAAAATTGACCCAAAAAGAGTGGAAGTGATAAATGGTATATCCTTACCTCGTAATAAGAAAGAAATTCAGGTTTTTCTTGGGTGCATAAATTTTTAAGAAGGTTCATCCCGAATTATGCAGAGATAGTTCGGCATATCACTGATATGCTCAGAAAGAAAAATGAGGTGAAGTGGTCGAATGAATCAAGAGAAGCTTTCAACAGGATTAAAGGTGTTTTTGCAGAAGCTCCAGTGTCAGCAGGACCAGATTATAATAAACCATTCATGATCTTCTCGTTTGCTACACCACATACTATCACCACAGTAATTTTGCAGAAAAATGAGGAAAGATACGAAAATCCCATTGCCTTTTTTAGTCAGGTACTTCGAGATGCTGAGCTAAAGTACAATATCATAGAAAAGCAGCCATACGCTTTGGTGAAGTCCTTGAAAGATTTCCGAATGTATGTCTTGCAGTCAGCTATCACTACTTTCGTGCCCACAAATGCAGTGAAAGATATCTTGATTCAGGGGGATAGTGAGGGAAAAAGGGGAAAATGGATCGCTAAGATCCAAGAATATGAATTGGACATTCGTCCCACAAAGCTCATCAAGGGACAGGGTCTAGCCAAGATTTTGTCCAATTCCAATTGTCAGGCCCTAGGAATAAACCTATCTATGGGAGCTGGGGAGTTATCTAGAGACACAATGGAATGGCCCCAGATAGAAACATCTATACAAAATACTCACATGAAATATCTTATTAGTCCTTGGTATAAAGACATCGTGGAATACCTTTTGACTCTCAGGTGCCCACTAAACTTCGATAGGGCTAAGTATCAAACGTTGAGTCTGAAGTCACAGAAGTATATCATTGCAAATGACCGAGTATATTGGAAATATCCTTCAGGAATATTGATCCTTTGCCTAACATAAATAGAAGTGGAGGAAGTGATGGCTGAGTTCCATGAAGGCATTTGTGGAGGGCATTACAGTTGGAGGTCAACAACCCATAAAATATTGAAGGCAAGTTTTTATTGGCCCAAACTGTTTGGGGATGTACATGCTTGAGTCAAGGCTTATGAAAAATGCCAGAGGTTTATTGAAAAGCTTAAGTTCCCCCCCTCCCTATGATCCCCGTACACATAGAAGAGCCCTTTTAGCAATGGGGGATAAATTTCATAGGGGAAATCCATCCTCAATCCAGCGGTCAACATAAATGGATACTAACCGCCATCGAATACTTCACCAAGTCGGTAGAGGCCACACCAGCAAGGAACACAAATGATATAGTGGTGATCAAGTTCTTATAAGAGAATATCATATCCAGGTTTGGCTGCCCGATGAAGATTGTGACAGATAATGCTCGAGTTTTTAAGTCTGCGAAATTCACTAATTTCTATCAACAATACCATATTACGCTGGGGCATTCCGAGCCTATTAACCTCAGGGAAATGGATTGGCCGAGTCTTCCAACAAAACACTGGTAAGGGCATTAAAGAAGACTATAAATGAAAGCTAGAAGAACTGGGATTCTTAGTTAATATTCGCACTATGGGCAAACAGAATTACAAATAAGCGATCGATAGGTAAATCTTCATATGAACTAGTTTATGGCAGAGCGGTTGTTTTTCCAATACAACTAGCCTTGCTTGTGGCTAGGTTCCTTCAGGATAGCCAGGAAGAGCCTAACGATCTAACCAGGAGAATAAATCAACTAGTCGAGTTAGATGCGACTCGTAGTCAAGTGAATGATCGTTTAGCCGAAATCAAGAGAAAATGAAAAGACTGTTTGACCAACATGCCAAAGATAAAGAATTGCTTATAGGGGACTTAGTACTAAGGTGGGATATCAGGAGAGCTGACAAAGGTAAACATGGGAAATAAGATCCTTTGTGGTTTGGACCGTTTAAAATTGGTGAAGTTAAAGGTAATAACACCTTCACATTGGAGAATTTGGAAGGTGATGTGATCGAGATGCCCGTAAATGGGTAGTTTCTGAAGCCCTATTTCCAAGCTTGATCCAAATCCCGGGGACCTTTGTATTATAGTGTATGTATATAGTCGCCATTTCTGCTTTTTGTTGTTTTTCTCATGATCATGCTCTGAAATTTTGAAAGGACCGCAGTTTTTACAGAATAAATTGCAAGTGGTCTGCGAAGTTCTCAACACGTCCTAGTTTGAATGCGCCGTCTCCAAGTGGAGCCAATGTTTTTATGGTACCCCTCATTTTTCAAGGTCCAACAAGAAAATATTTTTGAAATGAACTTAGGGATACATTTTAAGATATGTGCGAGCAAAGAAATATAAAGGAAATACATTTTTGTTCCTCCACACAAAGACTACGCAGAAAAGACATTGAAGAGGGTGTTAGAATTAAGCGGAAAGGTTAGTGGAACATATAACAGGTTAGTACCAATGGTGCTGACACGTGGGAGAATTCTGGGGGTACCAAAGGAAGCATGGAGAGATGGGAGTCTCGACCCCCGGAATGACATGACGTCATAACTCAGTGGGGCCGCATTTCTTTCATTCCGTGGGTCAATAACGCAGCGCGATGGGACTTCCCAAGCCCTCGCCGGAATTCTATGGTGGAACCCTCGGGACGAACATGTGGCACACTCTAAGGCAAAGGTAAGGTATGTCAAGGAACCTGGTACATGACCAGCACCAGTGTTAACCCGGCTCGTGGCACACAACTACCTAGTGCTGAATAACCAATAGCCCAATGCCACGTGCCTCAGTGTCGATCTCCTTATGATGTCAGCCCTCCTAGTTGTCACCCAAGCCTTATTTTTCGTAAAATATAGCCTATTTAACCCCACCCGAGTCTCATTTGGGTAAATCACTCATTTTTATGTTTTTTCCCAAAAGTTAAAGTTCAGATTACAGAAGCAGGTCGCTTTCAACTCCCTACTCCACGTCGTTTTCCTTCTTGGGTTTTCCACACAGGTCACAGGTATTTATACATTCCCATTCCTTACATTTTTTCCTTCCTTTTTCTCTTTAAAAGTGGTCATCGCGAGAGTCAAGTCTAAAAAATATGAACTAGAAACTCCCCAAGCCCGTGATGTTAGGGCCATCCCTGGATCTGACCCTCTTACTGATACGCAGGCCCGTATTCGTGACCCACAGTAACCTTTCAGTGTTTCCCACGTCCGACCTAATTTATTGGAAAGTCATGTGAAAGGCTAAGATCAGTTCAGAATTGTCTAGTCTGGCCTGTACTACCAAATTTCTCCAACCACTTTCCCAGTTACAGAATTCATTTGTTGAATCCGAGACGCCTATGATGAGAACAGAGATGTATTCCTCTTGGCTCAGGGAAACAAGGTTTTCCGAATTCCCCCCGAGCTCATCAAGAACACTCTTCGTTTCTCGCACAGCCCAGAATATGTCGCGTTCACCAAGTTATCCCTGCCGCACCAGTTCTCTAAACTACCCTGGAAGCAACAGAGTGAATTCCTCTCCTCCATCTCAAAATACCACCTTACTTCTATTCTGTCTTCAAACATGGTGCCCTTGACCTCATTTTCCGACGACCTCCAATTGGTTCTCGCTCTCATCTCTAGGTTGTTAGGTCTTAGGGAGGTCGAAAGGTTTCCAAAGAGTGCATAACCCTCCTTTGGCTCATGTCTCAACTAGGTGTTGTTCTAGATATTCCCAGCTTTCTAGCTTCGGCCGTCCAGACCCAATTTCAAGAAATGTCCTCTTCAGGGGCTTTTCGTTTTTGCTCGCTAGTTTTTTACCTGTTTTTGTTCGAACATTCTGACAAGTTTGAAGCTGTGGGCCTGGAAAATCTCTCCAGAATGAACGGCCAGCCTAGAACCGTCTTTGAGCGGAAAATTTTAGTACGACATCAACCAAATGGGAGGGGTTACTCAAGGTTCTTGAACGAGTTCATGACCATTGCCTATACCATACTTCATGACAGTCCCCTGCCCAGGATTTTTCCTGAGCAGAAAGACTGGTTGCAGTTTGGCGATGAAGAAAGCACAGGAGATTGGTATTTGTTTGATTATTACACTGAGATCAGGGTCTACGGTGTTGATGTGCCTCCTTACCGCTTGCCATTGTTTCCTGCCATGTGGGTTTTCGCCCTCGAGTACATTCGTTAGACCATGAAGGTAGGCTAGTTCCATTTTGTCCCCGCTAAGAAGGGTTATAGCCTCAAGCTTCCTACTACCATCGACCCTTTTACTGTAAACACAAGGCACGCACTCTCCACAGTGGAAAATATGCTCCAGGGAATAGATTTAGTGCTGGGGAAAGTTTGGCCCTATGACCCAGAAGAAATTATATCAAGTAGGAAAAGGAATATTAGGTCCACTACATATGTGCATGAGACTAGGCCCTTCATTGAATGGAGAGCTAACCTTGACACATGGCCTTTGGCTTCGCAGATGGAGGCCGAGTCTTCGGTAGGGGAACGAAGGGGTGACACTGATTCAGCAGGCACGGGAAGAAAAGGGAAAACTGATGAAGCAGAGTTTCCAGAAGAACCGGAAGGATTGTATATAGGGGAGGGATCTCATCCCTCCAAAAAGAAAAAAAATGACGATGTAGAGATCCTCTGGGATGAACTACCCCTAGAGGAGTTGGTCAGGTACGGGGAGCTAGAGAAGAGCAAGGTGGGTTTCAGTGTAAAATATGACGGTGTGTCATCTTCAGAACCCTCTGGGATATCGCATGCCACTTCAGTAAGTAGAGCTGAAGTGAGAGAATAAATTAGAAGCAGAAACAAGACCATGAAAGAGAAGCTTCGAGTAGAACTGGCGAGTTTCGTAGACAAGTATCATACCCGGCTCACTACAAAGCTGGATATGGATAAAGAGCAGCTAATATTTGCTATCATGGAGGCAGTGCTTGATCCTACTGCTAATGAAGTCATCTACAAGGCTCTCGAGGTAGCTATGAATTTTTCACAATTTCCCTTAATTGATAAACTAGGTTGACATCAATGTATCGAAGACATGTTGAGAGACGAGGTCGTGAAGCTCGCACTTGCTTTAAGAAAGCTCGAAGATAAATATAAGGAGGTGGTAGATAAGCTAAAGAATGAGAGGGAAAATGCCAGGGGGGTTAGCAATAATCTTCATCATCTCAGGAAAATAATGAGCGAAAAGGGAAGCAACAAGGAAGGAATCCAGACGAAAATCATCCAGGATTTAGAGGTCGAAAACTTGGAATTGAAGAAGAGACTTAAAATTCCTCAAGGGGAATATGTGCAACCCGAGGAATTAGATCAAGTGGAGAAAGAAAAGTCGGCCCTCAGAGATACCCTTGCTCGGGAAAGAGATGAGAATTCCAAAACAGTTGAAGAGCTGGCTGCCCTCAGATGGAGATTCACTGACTTGCAAGAAAAGTGGGATACCCATTTCTGCGTAACCCCAACTCTTGACCCGGTGGACACTACCTCAACACAGTTAACAAAGGCCCTCTCAGACCTACAGGTTTCATAGAAAAAAGCTCACACTACACAGCAGAGAATCTAGGAATTGATGGCCAGGGTTGATCAAAATAATAAAATCATAGCGGCCCTGCAAATAGAGGTGGAAGAAGCAAAGAAGGAAAAGAAGCTGCAAGAGAAGGTTATCAAGGACCTGAATAGCTGGATGAAAGTAAATACAACCCTCCTCGAAGCCAGGAATCTCATTTGGGCTGACATCAGGATGAAGGTAAGGAAATGTTGGGATTATATCATATTGCTGAATGAATAGAAGGTTGTTGTCCGATTATGTAAAGAGAAATTTCAGGAAGGAAAGATGGAAGCCGAGGTGAAGGTAGCCATGGTTACAAGGTATATTTCCTACCTAAATAGTCTACGCTCTGAGGAGTTATCCACGCAAGGAATTGAAGACCATTTTAGGGGAGTGATGGAAAACAGACAGATAATTGAGAAAGAGACAACATGCATGAATGCATTGAGTGGCCTGGATTGGGTCGCTAAAGAAGTAGGGATGTTTGAAGAAGAGTGGGATGAGTTGGTGAAAGTAGGCCTCCCATCATGCTGGGATTATGCAACTACCGCTTTCTCAAGTTTAACTGATTACGAAGAGAAGCTGGCAGCGGTTATGAATCAGTCAAATCTTCTGTATGAGAAAAACACTTGTTTGAAAGCTGAAACAATAATTGCTGCTCTTCGAAAAGAAATTTCCCTCCTTTGCCAGATCAGACAACACTTGACGATGCAAGTGGATTACTTGGAATTGAAATATATGCAAGCCTTAGTGGAGATCTTCACTACAATTCCTTGCCAGGAGCGGCCATATGGCAGAAATGTAGTAATTTCACAAATGTGCCAGTCGTCACACCGTCCATCCAGTCCCCGCCACCTCAGAAGCACAAAACTGGTTCGTTTGCATCATCGGTGCTTCCAACTCAATCGGCAGCTGCCACACCTCGCTCTTCCAAAAATTGATGATCATGTTCTGGCCTTAGTGGCCTTCTTACTTTTATTTTATTACTTTTGTAATATCTGGTGAAATTGTAATTTCTCCCTATGCACTTTTTATTTTCTATTCAAATTGTTTTACTTTCGGTTGGCGCTCATGCTAAGGCCACTACAGAGATGATGAGAGGCATTATTCCTCATCATCAGTTTTTGAGTTTGATAGAGAAAGGTATCAAGAAAGATATTTTCAAGAACACATGTTGATCCAAAAATATCTTATGCTAATAGTAGGCAAAGGAAAATATAAAAGGAGGACTCGAAGTCTAAAACAGGGTTCCTGATTTGGAGAATAGAGATTGCTATTAGTAAATTCCCTTTTTGTAAATTTTTGAGGATTTCATATGCTTTATGTCAAAGAATCCAAATGGTAAAGAATATAATGAAATGATTTTGCTGTGAGAAGGATTCCTGGTGAGATCAGTTGCAGTTTGTACTCCTTGTTATAATCTAATACACACGTTTTTTCACCTCGTCACTCTTTCTATGTCATACGTTTTTGGAATGCGAGCACTTGATTAATTGGGATGAATTTATCTATTTCAGAAACTCATGTCTTTAGTTCATCGTGCTTTAAATATGGTTCAAGGCTATGATATTATGTTCACATGTTTCACTTCATGTACTCATCTTTCTTCCTATGTTGCCTGCTGATGGATTCTTATATAATATTAAGCCTATATGTGGTTAATATTCTCTCTATTTTCTGCCATTTTTGCCACTCTCTTTACACTTTTATATCTGTGTACTGTGTTTCACAATCTGGCCCTTCTCATAGCTCGTAGATTTAGATTCATCTTCGATAATATCTCCATAAGACCCTAATTTATTGCTATCGGGTATTGTTGTTTGTATATCTATGCTCTCGAGGTTTTGATCCCAATTTATGAAGTTATAGAAATTGTTTATGAACAAGAAGATACGTGCCACTGACCATGGAAAGCTTCCTTGAATCTTCTTGGCTTTAAGATGACCTAGGCACTGGTCCTTCACAACTCAGGGCTGTCTCTAGGAGCTACAACAATGGGAATGAGTTAGGCTTATAGGAAAATCCTATATGGACAATGGAGTCATAGGCAAGGGACAAATAGAGTAATGGGATTATGGGTAGGAAAAAGGATGGAAATGAGAGGCACAAGCCATTTTGAGTTTGTAGGAGTTACAAGGTGATCATGAAATGGAAAAAGGGTAGGATAGTGAAAATGTTTCTCTAAGGATAATGAAGGCAGTGAGATTTCTAAAACTCACAACGTTCATGGAATTTTGTTTTTATAAATATAGAACCAATATTTATTAATATATGGATAGTGAAAATTACTAATTACTAATAGTGGCTCCACTTGGGGAGGGTAGCTCCTCTTCAGGAGGTGTCCAGAATCTCAAAGTCCATATCTCTGAGTTTTGAAGATCAGTGCCTTACTTGAACTTGGAAGATCTCTTTCCTTCATTTTTTGATGTTCTCTTGAAGCTATGATCTCAGAAATTTGAAAAGACATGATTGCTTCAACATCAGTTCTACCTACCCATCATACTTTTTCCTAACATTTTTTCTTCAATTGGGTTCACTTGGACTAGAAAACCCTTGGCATTATTTTATTTTTGAAAGCATAAAAAAAAACATTCTACTTCTAACCTTATTACTCCCAAGAGTTCATATTATGCTAGTGAACTCTTTTATTCTCTACCTAATCTACTCATTTGTCAAGATTAAGCTGTTTGACAAACTTTATTCTTTAACCTACTGACATGAAATTCAAAACATGATCAAACCAGGATTAAACAATCTGATTTTCCATGGGTTGTGGCATTTGAAAAAGTTGGACATAGACATTATTTTGCATAATAAAAAACTAGAAAGTATGAGGGTTGTGATTTAGAAAGTGTTAGGTATCCCTCTCTTTCTCTTTGGTTCAAATTTGAGAATTTAGAACCAACACCTTTTCTTCCTAATCTCTCCTACTCAAAAGTCAAGCTTAAATGGTTTGACAAGTATTCTTTTACTAACCTGTCAACAAGAATTCAAAACATTTTCAGCCACGATTAGGCTAGATGACTGAACAAGACTCTTCTTTCCAAACATTTAGTGGCATTTAGACTTGCTCACTTTCAACAAAACTCTTTTTTGGGTATGGGGCTGTACCTTTTCTTTTCATCTGTCCTATTTTTCATCTTTTTTTTTGTGTTTTCAATATTAGTATTTTAGAAAATAAAACTAGAAAGATGCTCATAGTGCTGAGCTTATTTGCATGCCTACATATCCTAATCTAACCTATACATGATATACATTCAGTTGGTGAACTCTCTTTTCCAATACAACCAATCAAGCAGATGATTCCATGAGGTATCTTGGTTCAGCTCTTTGAGAGTTTTGAAAAAATCAAAAGGCCACTCCCACTTCACTTGTGTTTGAAAAGTAGTGCCTAAAATTTTATTTAAACATTGCATCAAACTGCTCTTGACATATTTTAATCCCTCTTCAACTGTCTCTAAGAAAATAGCAAAGGGATCTTGGAACAATACTTGGATTATAGCATTTTGGAGACATGCTTGATCTATGACTGCTTCTTCCTCCACTTTGCTGAGCTTGGGACTCTTTTGGGAAAGAAACTCCAACTCTTCCTCAAGATCATTAGAACTGGAAGCTTCATCATAAATTTCAATGTTGTCTTCCAGCAAACCTTGATTGATTTCTTCTTTAGTTAGAGGAGGAGGCATTTTCCTTTTTCCTTGGATAAAACCACAATTGTTCTCTTTCTCTTGTGAAGGCTGGTCATAGGGTTGAATGTCTTCTTTGTTGTTAAAATAAATATCCAAGCATTGTTGACTTCTGATTGTATTAAATTTGTCTTTGATGAACTGAAGTGAAGCATAACAAAGAGGTAAAGACCCTTCCCTTTCTCCCAAACTTTCTGCACTTTCTTCTTCACTGTCACAGTTGAGCGGTATTGTCTGATTATTGTTTTCCAGCTGATGATATTGAAATTCATCCCACAAATCAAATGTTGATTTCTATGCACGATTAGCTTATGTTTGGAGAACATCGTCATCATCAGACTGATAAAACTTTTTAGAATCATCGACATAAGTAATGTCACCAATCAAACATATTGGATTAGAAGGAAAATACATAGAAATGTTCTGTTCACATGAAGGTTTAGAGGTTGGTTGCATCCTTAGAGTCTGATCTATTTCCTTTTCAGTTAAAAAAGGAGGCATCTTTCTCTTTCTTAGGATAGAACTACAACAGTTCTCTTTCTCTTGTGAAGGCTGATTTTGAGGCTAAATGTTTTCTTGAGCCTCACCTAGAAGAGATGGTGAATCATCACTTGTGCCTTCAGAGAGATCCTGTGGGTTTTCTTCTATTTCTTGATTGTTTTCTTCCTCAACTAAATCCTCTAGGTTGTCATGATAGTTATCTTGAGAATGAAAATCATGGACTTCTGCTAAGAGATCTTCAGGATGCAAATTTCCTAAATCTTCATCACTATCTATAAGGTACTGTATGATATCCTGAGATTGATCACAACAATTTTCAGCCAATGATAAGGATGGATAATTTTCTTTATAATGATCACAAAATACCTTGTGGAGATCTTTTAAGGAAAATAAGCTACCAGGTTTTAGCCATTCATACCATTCCCTTGCTTTTCCTTCCAATGTCAGCATGAACATTTTCATAAGGAAATCCTCATTCCATTAAAATTTTAACTTCCATACATGTATATGAAATTTGATGAGATGTAACAAGTGGTCATCAGTCATTTCATCTTGAAATGTAGGGAGGTTTTTGTCCCAATTTATCTGAGGCATTTTGTGTAGGAATCCAGGTATGTGATCTCTACTCATTGGGGCATATCTTCGTTGTATTCTTGGATCCATCCTTGTTTAATCAAAAAGGGTCACTGCATCTTTTTAACCAGTCTAGAGTCTTCTACCAGTGGAGTTTTTAAGTCTATTGAGAATTGTGGAGTCGCTAGGTAGAGGGTTTCAACTTTGCTGTCCACCATCAGCATGATTAATGCATTCATAGGAGAGTCTATGAGAACTAGTGGGGTCAACAGGGCTACTGAAGACCAGTGGAGTTTCCAGTTGGATGATGTTTACTATTTAAGGATGTTCTTGTTTTCCACCATCAACAACTAAATGCCAATCTAAGGAAGTTTGTGGTTTTTTGAGTTCTTAAGGATGTCTAATATATAATTTAATCAGAAGGTCCCATCATGATCACCATTATGTTAGGTTCCTCTGATTTGTTAGATTGGTGAGATCAAATGCACAGGGTAACATTAGACCAGTATTTGGAGTCATAGGACCTAGCCTTCCATGGACTCAGAGAGGGCTCTCTCTATTTTGTGCAAAGGATGTGAACTTATTTTCTTTTAGGGTTTGATTTTAGGCTAGTTGTTAAGTGTAGGGTTTGTTTATTTGTTTTGGTTGGGTAAGACAATCAAGTAGAAATAGATAGAGTGAGGAATCTTTAAATAATTAGGCTATGGAGTCAATAATGTCATGGAAAGTTTCAACAATAAATCAGGGTGGATCGCAAGTCAAATCTAGCATGGTCAGATGGATTTTCAAGGTTTTTGTGAAGTGAAATGAACATCAAGTTTGTGAACAAAGTAGGGAAAAGGGAAAGTAAGTATCCTTTGTCATGTACTAAAAACAAGAAGAGACTTCAAAACTATTTAGCATGAAGAAGAAATCAATAGACAGGGCACACCAATAACTCTTTGATTCAACTTAAGCAAATAAGCATTTCAGACATACAATCCAATGAAATATAGAAGGTGAGAAACTCATTTAACTTCTAGTGATTTCACCTTACAAGTTAGAAAAAATTCAAGATACACATATAACTTTAATCAAAGAAGAGGGAATGCCTAAACATCATTGATCATAGCTATGAAGATCTCCAATTCAATTATTCAAGCATGGACAAAGCGTATGATCAAAACATAGCCTCTTTGGCAAACCTAGACAATGGTACTCTGGAGAGAGACCTCAAGAACAATGTTTAGAGACATCAAACAAGTAGGGCTAACCATAAATCATCTTTGATACCTACTGTATTAAACCATTCATGAAATAAACAAGCTTTGGGGGTCTAGAGAGCAATTAATAATTCTCTAAAATGGCTCAGTAGAGGAAAACATAGAGGCAGTGAAGAACAAACAGATCTAAGGTGCCTTTGAAAACATTTCTTAGTCTAAAACCTTTGTCCTACTACAATAAGTAAAGATGAAACACAATGATACATGAGAAAACAATAACTAAATAGAAGCACATCACCATTAACCAAGCTTAGGGATCCTGCAAGCAGCCTTCTCCATCATCAATCAAGATAATGCATTCACAAACTCCACAACACCAATTTCTTCTCCAATCTCCAAAACAAACTATGTATTGCTCCAAAGAGTCATCAAATTCCAAACTTTTACAATGAAGCCCTCATGCTATATTTATCTAGCAAAGGAGGGAAAAAACCATAACTAGAATTTGAAAATGTCAAAATCATCCATAAATGCCATTTATGCCTAAGAGACTATTCAAGGCCCAAGGCATAAAATATCTCATGAAATAAATGCTGAAATAACTTCTAGCACCTAATTTTGGATTGATTTTCCTCAAAAAACATTAAAATATCAGTTTTCAATTAATGAGTGTCTTTTGTTGACTTTTGGCCAAAAATGCATAGTTTGGTCTGAACGCACAACACCTTCCCGAGCAAAAAATAGGTCCACTTGGAGCCAAGTTTTGGTGACCTTCCCGGTGTCAGAATTTTCTCCGTGATGGCCCGATGGAAAGATTGATGAGTCTAATTTCCAAATTTACCCTTGGTTTTCTGAATGAGCTTCACTAACTTCTCAAAAACACAAATTTCCCAACACTTCTCTAGGCGCAATGCCAAGCGTGAAAATGAGATAGAAAGGTGAAAAATGAGGTATTTTTTAAGCCTTTTGAGGGGTAAAAAATGCTCCAAATGCTGTGAAATTTGGTGATCATACTGTACTAAATGTAAGGATTCCAAAAATGCTGATTTTTCTTGCTGAGGGTACCTGAGATGAAAGCATAGTGCCAGGGGTGTTGCGCTTAGAGGCCTTCAAATTCACAAAAAATGAAAATTTGTCAAAATTCTCCCAAATTTGGTGGATGTGTTCCTCATGGGGTTTGAGAGACCTGTAGAGAATATTATGCCAAGGTTCCAAGGTTAGCTTGGCCTTTTGCCCCTTTGAGTGCTTGGATTTTGGTTTGGGCCTTTTTCAGTTTTAGCCCTTGCAACTTGGTTTCTCTGGCTTGCTCTTTGATCTTTTGTTTCCCTTTATCTAGCTTCTTGGTAGAAGAGGAACGCATGGTCCCTTGTCCTTTAGAGGAATAAAACACAAGCCTTTTTTCCCTTTTATATTTCAATGGAAGAGGTTTGATTTTCGCCACTTCAGTGTCTTGATCATGGCTGCATTCATTTGTTTCCATGTTTTCCTCTTCACTAATTTGATGACTTTCATTTTGTTCCCCATTTAAGTTTCTTTCCTCATCATTGTTGTGACCTTCATTTTCATTATCAGCCTCTTCGCTTATTTCATTTTTTCATGACTGTCATGATTGTTGTCATGACTATCATGACTGGCTTCTTTCTTTTTGTCCTATTTGTCACTGATGCTTGCTTCATGGGTTTCATTGCTGCCTTTAGCCTCTACATTTTCCTCATTATTTTCATCTTCATCTTGGCTGCCCTCTTCATCTTTTCCCTCATCTCTTTCATGAATAGGAGCCTCACTGTTTTTCCTGTCATCAGGGCTCTTAGTCTTACTATTTCCCTTAGGATCATCCTCTGTTTATTTGTCACTTGCCTCATCATCATCATTATCCACCTCCATGTCTTCTGCTTCACTGCTGACCTCTTCTTCATCACTGCTCAATTCATTTCCTTCTTCTCCTTTGACTTCTTTGTAGGTTCTTGGATGTAGCTTTGGAGGTGTTCCCTTGTGATTTTTAGAAATTTTGTAAGTGGAAGAAGGTTTTCTACCCTAAGCGCAGCACCAGGAAAAATCTGGGCCTATTGGGTCCTCCTGGGTGTAGCGCTACCTGCGTGCAGGCCTACCAGGCTCCCTGATTGTAGCACTGAATGCCCTTTGTGCCTGTCGGGCCGTTTTTGGGTGAACGGATAGCACCCACTTGTAAGCACAGCGCGCTTCGCTCTAGGCGTGGCACAGTGTAAATTTACACTACAATTTCTCTTCTACACGTAGCACCAGGTGCCCTAGGCATAGCGCCTGCACGAACGTGCAACGCCGGGTAACTTTACCCAGATTTTCCCTGAAACTCAAAAATTTCTCCTTGAATGATTTTCACTCCTTTGCCTATGCACAATGAGTTAAGTGATGAGCAAATTTACTCTTTATAGTCTTAGGAAAACAAATTTATCCTTTGTAAAACCCACTTTATAATGTTTTAGTCCCTTGGTTACTTTCACTGATTTTCATTTTGAGCTTTTTGTAGTAGGTGGCTAAAAATAATTCAAGTGGTCCTTTCTCCTTTCTAACCATTTTCCTTTGTTGTTTTTCAGGTAGCTGACATGATGGATTTTGACCTCCTTTGACCTGTTTGTGTCTTTATCACTCTGATTGCAGATGTTTTACTTGAGTGTCATGTTTTACTATAGTTGGGCCATGCTCATGTCTTCCAATCACTTTCATGACTTTCTAATCACTTTGCATGGTGAAAACATCCTTAGGGCTTCCCTATTTTTATCTTGGAGATGAAATGGCCCTTTTCTATATGGGTGAATGAGAGAACTTATTTTCATCCTTCTCATTGATCTTTAGGTATGCTAGATCCATATTTGGACAACACCATAGTTTTCACACTCCTGCATGCTATATCTTCTTTTGGCCACTTCTTTTTTGCAGGTGCCATGTCATATCGATTTTTCCCTCCTTTGATGTTTCTTGGTTTTTGACACTTTCAGTTACATAACAACACACTCATGCTCAACGTGGTCTTCCATTTTGAAACTCAACCCTATGCTTTCATTCCTTTGACATTTCAAGGGCAAGTGACTGAAAATGAAGGCTTGAACTTCCTTATACTGATACTCTTTACCTCTTTGCTCTATAGGTTTTGTTTCATTCTCATATTTGTATGCCATCTTCAGGTATTTTTCCACATTTGATCACTTATTGGTATACTTCTGGACTATCATCTCAAAAACCCTAGTTTCTCTTAGAGCCAAGTGCTTCCTGCCTTCTTTTCTGCAAGATGTCCTTCATTAGGGACAAACCACTTACCTCATAAATTTTAAAATATGTTTGGAGGACCCTAAGCAAGAGTTTGGAATATTTTGAGGTGATTTGAGTTGTTAGAGGGCTTAGAAGCTTTTCCTATCCAAACGCGTAGTGCCAGTTTCTAAAGGCGTAGTGACTTTTTTCAGAGGTAATTTGGAGGCCTTCCCCATGTCGAAATTGGTCCCATGATATCTTGTTGGAAATATTATCCTGTCTACTTTCCAAATATACCCTTGTTTATATGATTGGATTTTATTTTCCCTCTCAAAATTTGATTTGCCCAAGATTGGTCAAAAAGTGCTAAATGATGGTGCAAAAATGTAGAGTGTTGGTGCATACATCTTTTGGATGCCTTCCTCAACTCAAAATTGAGCTCATGATAGCTCATTGGAAAGATAATCTAGTCTAGTTTTGTTTTGACCCATCAAGAAAGTCATTTTGAAATTCTAGCTATGAGTAAACCTGATTTTCCCAAGTTCACTCCAGCAGTGCAGAAATTCTCCCGTGACACTTGTATTTTCGACATTGATCCCAAAAAATGATAATTGTGTAAAAACAGAAGGAGGTTTTTCTTTTTTGACCTATGATGGAAAAAAAAATCTGTCACTTTTTTTCAAATTCATATTTTTTTGGTAAGAAACATAGTTTGAAGCAAAACTGGCCCTATGTGTGGCAAATGACTTGACTCTTGGAATAACTTCTTGGAAAATGATGGAGGCATGATGTTTATGAGTTGGTATGGCTTTATGCTTGCTGATATGACCTTTTAACACTTCTTCAAAAGTGTTAATATTTTCCATTACTTCATATGCAGACTTTGAAACTGAATGATATTCTTCTTTGGAAATGATGACCTTGGAACACATGAAACCCTAATTGACCTAGTGGGGGGTTCTTTGATCTCTCTTTGACTGAAAATTGGCTCAGAGTCTTTAAGTGAAAAACAGAGTATTGACCAAGTGGTGTAATGAATATCCAAAATCCAATGTACTTGATTTATCTAAAGAGGCTACAGAGATAGTTTTAAGACCATCAATGCTTAAGGAATTTTGGGGAATCATGGGAATGAGTTAGGCTTATAGGGAAAACCCAAATGGAAAATGGATTCATAGGCAAGGGAAAAACATAATAATGAGAATATGGGTAGGAGAAAGGATGGAAATGAGAGGAACAAGCCATTTGGAGTCTGTAGGAGTTAAAAGGTGTTCATGAAATGTCAAAAGGGTAGGATAGTGAATTTTTTTCTCTAAGGATAACGAAGGCAGTGAGATTTCTAAAACTCACAATGTCCATGGAATTTTTTTTTAGAAATCTAGAACCAATATTTAGTCATCTACGGATAGTGAAAATTATTGATGACTAACAAAACTTTCCAAGACTTTTTATAGACTCCATAGCGCAATGAATTGAATATTTCCTTTCTCCATCTATTCTACTTGATCATATACCCAACCAAAGAAAACAAACAAATCCTAAAATTAAAAACTAGCCTAAAATCAAACACTAAAAGCAAACAAGTTGACATCCTTTCCACAAAATAGAGAGAGCCCTCTCTGAGTCCAGGAAGGCTAGGTCCTAAGACTCGAAAGACTGGTATGACGTTACCCTTGTTCATTTTTTCTCACCAATTTAACAGATTACGAGGACCCTAACATAATGGTGAGCACGGTGGGACCTTCTGAGTTAGTGAAAATATAAGTACTCCTTAGGACTTCAGAAACCCTTATCAAATCAAAGAAAGCTCAAGTGTTAGCCAAGAGTAAAAATTTAACTATTTCAGCATCCTAACAAAATGATGACTCAACTAGAGGACACTCATAAAACCTTAGGGCTACATAAAGGAACTCAGAAAACCCCAAAAACATCCCTAGGTTTGGTTTTTGTCAGTTATTGGTGGTGGACCATAAATACATATCCTCAAAACAAAAAAAAACATCCACTTGGCAACTCCACTAGCCTCCAGTAGGCCTACTAACTTTACTATTTTTCATAGACTTTCCTTGGATTGTGTGTTGTGGAGGTAAATCCCCTCTGCGGACAGAGGCGATCCCTACTAGCCCAGACTGGGTCTAGCAACAATCATTCACGCTATAGTGCAAGTTCCTAATTGCAAATAAATCGACTAGCAATGAAGGCTTACCTAGAATCCAACGCTGTTGCTTGTAGAGAAAGTAGCGCTCCCATTCCTTAACTCCGGCAGATCACAATCCTCACGATCTCCGTGATTGGACACCTGCATACGCAAGAAACAAAACAAACACAAGTGTAAAATCCAGTATATGCAACTATATGTCAATCAGAGAAGACATAACTCATCATCATAATCAACAACAAGAGTGGAACCATAACCAATAGTCGCTTATCATTAATCAATCAAAGAAGAATATAACCATAGCTCTGACGCTGAATTCTCCTTCGGAGGGTCGCCAACGGAACACATCTCGAAAACGCCTGTCGGGGATGGGACAAACCTATCTCTTCGAATCTCGACAATAGTCTCCTTGCTTGAATTTGGCCTTAGGGGAATAATCAAGGCTCTTGTAGCATAAGGCTCTTGGAAATTTTGGGAACTTGAAGAATAGCTATTCAGCCATTCAGCCATTCAGCCCCTTCATCAATGGATGAAGGCTATATTTATAGAGGAGAGGAGGAGGTTGGGATCCCTACAATAGTGGAAGGGAGGCCTTATCCTTTGGGAGGTTCCCCATATGGTGGAAACAAAGAGCCAAAGAGGAGGAAGGCAAGTGGTTATTACGATCGAAACCACTCCACGATGACTCATCACGAAGTTGTTGTGATTGAAACTTCGCCTCTCTTTTAAAAAACTTTCCAAAAGCAGATTGGCGCGGGTGCTTAACTAGGACAGAGCGCCAATTGGCGCGGGCTCAATGTTAATTTTCCCCCATTGGCGCGAGGACATAACGGGCTACCAGCGCCAAGGCAAAAACAGGTGTTTTTAGGGGTCTGCTTAGGAAATAATCAACAAAAGAAATGTTGTCCTCATGGAAAGGGATGCAATGATGGTATTTGCAAGGCATGACCTTTGCTTGTGGTCACATAAATGACCCTCCAATATAGGTGAAATGGGGATTGCGGGGATGGTGAAAAATTAACGTTATGCCAGATGCCCCCTAAAGCATGAGGCTCAAGAGAGAGAGAGAGGGGTGAAATGCTTTATGAGAACGTGTCCAACTGAGAACTCTGCCATCGGAAAACCTACGTGAAGAAGTACAACTGATGTCTCAAATACATGATATATATGTGGTATGGGCGCAGCCATCCATAACATAGTATACAATAATCCGGATCCAAGGGATGGACGCAGCCATCCAGTGAGGGTCGATGAATAGACTCAGGTATGGTCGCAGCCATCCAGTAAGTGAGTCATGTAAATAATCATAACAATCCACAAACTCGCAGCCTGGATTACAACAGACACAATCCAGGGTCTTGCGCTCCATCTCAATCCAAACACAGTACAAATTCAAGCATGCGAATAAGTGAGGGCGGAAATCCAGGCTGTCTGAAACCGCGTCGATTACGAGCCAATGATGAAAGCTGTTAACAGACGCGAGAGAAACAACCAATAATGACGATGGTCCTCAAGGTACTACGGGTACAATCTACGGCGTGTGAATAAATGAGCTGACGTCGAACACCCGCAGAATCATCCGATCGGAGGCCAATAATTAAAACCTCTCGTCGAATGCGACGAACCTGCCATTAAGGCATGCAGGCTCCAAGGTACCATCAGGAGTCTCTAGACCAACTTCCTGGATAATGAGTTGAAGTCGACAGGAAGTGACCTTGATCGAAGGTGGACCATAATGATTCCCACATCATCGACACGAGACAGAGGAACATAATGTTTTGTTGTGAATCACGATCATATGAGAATCGAGAGGGAAGGTTGGTACTTACTTGAGGAGGTCAACTTCTCTTGAACATATGAACGGCATGACGATAAGACTTGGCGGTATTTGACATCAAAGGAATCCCGAGGTCATGGTGACGAGGCAAAGAGTAGATGAGAGGTCAAAAGGGATCACCCAAACCCACGGAGGCAAGTGGAAAACGAGATGAGATGTCCCCAACCCGACACGAATGCAAACAAGTGCCACGTTCAATAGTGACATACTGCCGACACGACAATGATGTTAGTTCCATTTTCCCCACCATTTCAGTGAGTACCTCTTTATTTTTACACAAGCTTTAAGAGGATACCATATGCTTGTCATATAAATTCATCCTTCGGACGAATCCATCCTAGTACATTTAACGATCCCTGGGAAGGAGAAACTCGAATAGCGTCATTATGACTGAATCCGATGTCATCATGGTTTAACGAGTCTGACAAAGGAATAACTCGACGTCTTTTCATGTTTAGAGAGTTTGAAAAGACAACAGAAAAGTAAAATCCAATGGTCCCTTTTCGTAAATAGTTCCTCAGATCCAAAAAGGTAGAAAAAAATGTCTAAGAAAACCTCCTAGTCGCAATAGGCTAGGGTATTCCTTTTTCGTAAATAATCTATCCCAGCCTAAAAAAGGGGTAAATGTATATTGGGTAGATGTCGTTTCGTGGCCACTTTAACGAGATCGAAACGACAAGGGCCTCAACAATCTTTTCATGTTTAGAGGGTCAGAAAAGAGCTGAACGATGACTCCTCCTGGAGGAAAGAGTGGTATAAAGGGAAGCAACTGGTTCTGGTAATGATGGAGCTGCTCAAAACAAGATAAAGGTCAAGAGACCCATTTGGCTAACATGACCACTCACGGCAGTTCCTCAGGAATGGGTAAAAAAACCAAGTGAAGGCATATGATCGGCCAAGCAGATAGTGACGATGGAGTGAGAAAACCAAGGCTCATCTGGCAAAGATAGGCTGATAAAAATGGCAATCACAAGAGGTAAAATAGGAAAGGTTTCATTTTTACACAAGCTTGAAATAAGAAAACTTTGCTTGAAGTTGGTTTCATTTTTACACAAGATTGAAACAAAGATAAACTATGCTTGAAACCGGTTTCATTTTTACACAAGCTTGAAACGGAAACAAACTATGCTTGAAAAAGTAAGCATGCCCCCAGCATGGTGACTCAACTCGAGGTACATTCCCCCCAAGCTTCAGTCCATATGTAAGGCAGATGGAGTGAAGGTTCAAGTTACGAGATCTAAGAAAGACTCGACTGGGATTTTACGAGATTTGATCAAAGACTCGAATTGAACAAGAATGTGTTTCATTATTTTAACAAGGTTGACACATTAAAAGAACTATCCTCGGGACACCTTGTTTCATGGTTTAAGGAGCTTGACACAAGAAAAGGAACTCTACTCCGACAACCTTGTTTCATTTTTTAAGGAGCTTGACACAAGACAAGGAACTATGCTTCGACAGACCTTGTTTCATTTTTTAAGAAGCTTGACATAAGAAAATGAACTGTGCTCCGACAGACCTTATCATAATGAACAAGAAGTCATCGCCTCCAAGAGTTCCACTCCCGATGGAAGGAAAACATCGTGGAAGTCAGGACCCAATGCCCCCAACACCTGATGCACGACGGCACTATCACTGGGTACAGGCACGGGGTAGGTAGCCACATAGTTGACCTACGGTGGGGCAGATACAACAGGTGGATAAAAACCAGGAAGGGATGATGGCGGGCCAGCTGCTACATCAGGACCAAAGAACGAAAGCTGATCAATGGTCACGATCCGCCCTTCATGTGGAAAACAGAACACATGAAAAAGGGAGGAGACAAGCGCTCCCATGGCATAGGTGTAATCGCGTCCCAAGAGAAGATTGAAATCCAAGGGGCATGGAAAAACCATCATGTCCATATGGACGGTTTTACCTCCCAAAGTAACAGGTAACCTTGGAAGGATCCCTAACGGTTAACTCGTTCTTCTGTTAAACGCCAACAGATTCTGTGTAACAGGCGCAAGCGGCGGCGAACCAAAAGCTTGCCAAGTAGTTGAGGATAAAATACTTACAGATGCGCCTTCATCTATAATGCTGCTGGGTATGACCAGACCAAAAGCCTGTACTATGATCTCGAAAGGCACATAAGACGGAATGCGGTATCCTGGATATCGATTCCAATCAAAGGAAGCGACCAAACTACTCAGAGGGGCTACCATCGAACCGAGATGGTCTTCCCCTGGTGTTACAGAAGAAGAAGGAGCATCCTCCACAACCTCCATCTTGAAGGTGGGAGGAGTGTCCTCCGGAACCTCCATCACGGGAGGCGGAGGAGCAGCTTCTTGAGGTACAGGGACAGGAGAATATTTATACAAGTTCGAGGAATCTAAAGAAACCAACAGAACATGAGGGGTATGGGATCCACTCTCCATGGAAAAGACCTGGTGCACCGTAGACGGAGCCAGCTCAACCGATCCGACGAACAATGGCTAGTCGGGAATGGATTCTTGAATTTGAATTTCCGGGGGAGCGGGATCGACCAAGGATGACTCTTGACCAATCGTTGAATCAACTGGTGGACTCAAAGAAAGCCGTTTATAACCATCCGGGAGGCATGGTGTAGAGACGGTTAAGTTGTCCAAAACTCTCTTAGCTTCATCCATATACGGACAAAGGTGAATGGCATGGTGCCCTTCGCACAACTGACAGGGATTGGTAATCTTACCCTGCTTCTTAGGAGCCTTACCAGCAACAGCTGAAGACGTGCCCCCAACCTGACTCTCGGAAGCCAAAGGCAACGGCGGGCGACCGTTGGACCATACTTCGAGTACCTTGGGAATGCCAGGGAAATCTCGAAGAAGATGGTCTCCCGTGCACAACATGCAAGGGAACTTGACTTTCTGTGGAGGGTTGGAAGGTTTATCAAGAGGAGACTTCTTAGGCGCAATAGCCGCAGAGCTAGCCTCTCCTTTATCAGACTTCTTCTTCTTTATCTTCTTCTTCTTCTTCTTAGCCACTTGGTTACTCGAATACAGACTTTCACCAGGAAAAGTAGAAGAGGAGGACACACAAACAGGCGAAGAAGGGTAGAGTTCCACCTTAGAATCAACATGATTTTGTTCAGGCGGAGGAACTAATTGAACAGTAGCCGAGACATTCGGAACCACAGAGGTTGAAAACAACCAAACAGGCAACCCAACAGTTAACCCAGGAAGGGACAACATTGCCATATAAGGAGCACCAACATTTGCAAAAGGAGAAAAAGGACCAGGATTCCCATCGGAGGGGATTCCTTGGTTGGTGAACTCTGGGAAAGTTGTCATCAGAAACGATCCAAAACAACACCCTAAGGAAACTAACTTTAACCGGGAATATTTCGTAGGCAGTTAATTTTTAAAACATTGAAACAAAACTCTACCATTTCATCTTTTAAGAGTTGAGAAACAGGAAAAAGGTGACTCTATCACTTTCAGATTGGAAACATGCATGAAAGGACAAGCGCTTGATGACCTTTTCAAATTTCAAGAGTCAGAAAAGATTGAAATGACTACTCAGGGATTCTAGGCAAAGGGTGTACCAGATATCCGTGAATTGCAATATACACCTTGGTTTCAAAAATGAAAGAGAAATCAACCAAGGACTTAACGTACGTGCAGGAAATCTCCCCGAATTCTGTGTCCGGTGTATCACGGTTATAGGGCGACAGACTCGACTTCCTATGGATAAAGGATAGAAACCTAGTGGGGTCTCCCTTTATATACGCGACGGTACGGGGAGCACAAGTCCGTACTAGTGCTGTATAAAGCCAAGAGGCGAACGACAGCTACTAGGTTTAACGACACCAGAACATGTCTCTAGCCTAGACCTCTAAATATTTCGTTAATGTTTCAATGCTTCCTTAGGTTAATTGAATAAATTTTAATGTTTATCTTCAATTATGTTTCAGTTTCAAGGCCCTACCGAATGTCATTTGACAATCTCCTAAATGCAGCTATATGATAAAAGAAATCTTTCAATTCAATGAATGCTATCTAGTTAAGGGAATATTTTCAAACAATGATGCAACAAACCACAACACTGTAAACGAAATTTTTCCAAACTAGATGACTTTCACTATCCAAAAGTAATCTCAAACATTCAACGATGCGAATAATGCAATGTAATCTATGCAAAATCCTCTTTTTCGAAAACTATGCAATTGTAATCTATGCACAATTTCCTTTTTCTTTTCAAATGATCAGAATGCACTAAATGCATTTTTCAATGAAATGAGAATCTACTTAATGCATGATTTTAATGAAAGAGAATGCACTCAAAGAGATTTTTAGTTTTCGATCATTAAACAATGTGATCTAAGTTCAATGATAAATCTCAAAAACACTTTTCAATGCAATGTGATCTAATGGATTTTAACAAAAAGAACACTTTGAGACGAAAACTAAATAAACACAAATCTTCTTAATGAAAGATGAATGCAAAAGAGATGTAAACAAACACTAAGAATGCAATCGTTGTTTCAAAACAATTTGTAACAAAATTCCTCAAAAGTTGACAAGACATATGAGGTCAAACACAAAGAGGACTTCCAAAGCATGAGATCAAAACAAGGCATTCATTCCCTTTTACATCAAAAAATCATGGAAAGAAGACATTTCAAACAATGAGAAATGTAATCTATGCTCATACAGTGAAAAGACTGGAAGGGAAAGACACACTGGTGAAGGATTCAGGGATAAAATCTCAATTTTCACAAACCCTGAAATTGGCCCGACTTTGTCATTGACAACTAGCGCCAACTGGCGTGACTTGCTCACTGAAAACTAGCGCCAATGCCCAATTGGTGCGGGTTTCTAACTAACAACAAGCGCTAACGCCTGAAAATGAAAAAGCAAAGAATTTCTCCCAACCAAGACCGAACTCACCACTTCAAGAAGAATCTAAAACAAACCCAGAAGCAAAGTACTGACCAAAAGAATATTCCAAACAAGGGTAAACCCTAGCACCTACAGGAGATGGCACGACTGTCTGGCTGTAATCCGCACCGGACAGGGAATGGCGCGAGTGATGAACTGGAAAACTGCGCCAACTGGCGCGACTGTCAGGGCTAAACTCGCGCCAATCAAGCCAACTATGAAAAGGTGAAAATTCAGAAAAGAAGAGGTCATATCTGATCCTCTGGGGCTGAAACAAAAGCCAAACACAAAAAGAGCCAGCCAAAAGAGCCAATAAAGCGAGAAGAATCGAGAAACAACCGAAAAGACAAGACAATACTCCAAGTGTTTAGTTCATAAACTAAACCAGAGATTGACTGAAGCAGCTTTGATCTACTTCGCTGATGCAGAGCAATAGCATTTCGAAGGCTATCTGGCTAACTTCAAGCTCCGTCTGTAGCTTACAAAGTAGAACAACAACAAGCTAGACGATCCCCAGCGGAGTCGCCAATTTGTTGTGGAGGTAAATCCCCTCTACGGACAGAGGCGATCCCTACTAGCCCAGACCGGGTCTAGCAACAATCATTCATGCTATAGTGCAGGTTCCTAATTGCAAATAAACCGACTAGCGATGAAGGCTTACCTGGAATCCAACGTTGTTGCTTGTAGAGAAAGTAGTGCTCCCTTTCCTTAGCTCCGACAGATCACAATCCTCACGATCTCCGTGATCGAAAACCTGCATACGCAAGAAACAAAACAAACGCAATCGTAAAATCCAGTATATGCAACTATATGTCAGTCAAAGAAGACATAACTCATCATCATAATCAACAACAAGAGTGGAACCATAACCAATAGTCTCTTATCATTAATCAATCAAAGAAGAATACAACCATAGCTCTGACGCTGAATTCGCTTTCGGAGGGTCGCCAGCGAAACATGTCTCGAAAAATCCTGTCGGGGATGGGAAAAACCTCTCTCTTCTAATCTCGACAATAGTCTCCTTGCTTGAATTTGGCCTTAGGGGAATAATCAAGGCTCTTGCAGCATAAGGCTCTTGAGAATTTTGGGAACTTGAAGACTAGCTATTTAGCCATTCAGCCATTCAGCCCCTTCATCAATGGATGAAGGCTATATTTATAGAGGAGAGGAGGAGGTTTGGATCCCTACAATAGTGGAAGGGATGCCTTATCCTTTGGGAGGTTCCCCATATGGTGGAAACAAGAGGCCAAAGGAGGAAGGCCGTGGTTATTTAGTCGAAACCACTCCTGATGAATCATCCACGAAGTTGTTGTAATCGAAACTTCGCCTCTTTTTTAAAAAACTTTCCTAAAGCAGATTGTCGCGGGTGTATAACTTGGACAGAGCACCAATTGGCGCGGGCTCAGTTTTAATTTTCCCCCATTTGTGCGAGGACATAACGAGCTATCAGCGCCAAGGCAAAAACAAGTGTTTTTAGGGGTCTGCTCAGGAAATGATCAACAGAAGAAATGTTTTCCTGATGGCAAGGGATGCAATGATGGTATTTCCAAGGCATGACACTGCTTATTGGTCATAGAAACGACCCTCCAATGGGCGAGATGGAGATTGCAGGGACGGTGACAAATTATTGTGTAACATTGTGTCAAATCAACCCTGAGAAGTTTAGAGGCCTAGTCACACACTGTGTGAGTTTAGAAAACACTAAGAGAGGTCAGCCTTCTAAAAACAGTCATAAAATTTCAGCCTCTCTATACTTTGTGTTTCAAATATGGATTAAGAAAGGATCAGTACCAGATCTCACCCGAACCCAAACCCTCCCACCATAGTTGATGACCCAGAAAATATTTTTTGGAAAACTTCTAAAACTGAAAATTCAACTACTGTTAGGACCATTCATAGAGAAAGCTCTGTCCCTAAACATCTTACAGCCTTCCAAGATCCCCAATTTGACTTACATCATACAAGAAACCTTTTTAGAACCAATTCCCAAAGTGGGATTGACCAGATTGACCTTGAGCCCATAGAATTGCAGTAGAGTTCTAGTAGAGAAGCCTCTCCTTCCACTCCTCCCGACTTTTAGCTTCTCCATCGCTTTGGCTCTTTTTATCCTAAGTCTGCTCAAAATTAGTTTGCTGGTCCAAGTACCTCTACCACCCCCATCCACACATCCACTGTTCAAACCACTCCACTTCATCCTCCACCTCCTCTCACAAACCCTCCCCTTGTAAATCCTCCTTGGATCCCATTCCCTCCCATCATGGCAACATGGTATGCCCCCCTGTCACTGCCACAACCTTTCTTACCTTTTCCAAATTACTACCAATCCAAAATACCTCACTTTACCGGAGCTCAATCTACCACTGTCTAACAACATGTAGATAGGATGAATGATGCCTTTGATTACACGAAATTAGAAGAGGAAACCATTAAAATGAGGATTTTTGCACAAATATTAGGAGGAGAAGCCAAGAAATGGTTCAAAATCTTGACTCCTAACAGCATGCATGATCTCCCTTCCCTTTTCTAGACATTTATAAAAAAGTGGGAAATCAAGAAAACCCCTCTCCAAATCCTTTCAGAGTATATCAACCCTAAGATAAATGTCATGGAAACTGTCCAAGACTATTGCACCAGGTTCATAGTGTTTACAATGCCCTCCCACCAAACATGAAACCCCCACAAGGCTTAGCTTTAGCAAAAATTTTGAAAGGTTTGGATCCAGACATGGCCTATTAATTAAGAGAGAGAGATCCCCTAACTTTAGAAGACATGAAAAGGGGAGATGTGAGTGTAGAGGCCAACCTGATTGAAAAAAGAGCTAGGATGAGGTTGGAAAAGAGAGTCACCTACAAAGATGAAACTATGGCCTCAACCTCCTCATCTGATGCCAAAATTGATAATTTAGTGAGGGTAATGGAAAGAATGATGGAGAGGATAAACTTGAGTGAAAGAAAAATGTTATCAAAAAATCAGACCTGATAGGCTTCCAATCAAATCAATCTCATGTAACTATTTCAAACCAATATTTTGATTGAGGCTTAGCCTCCTCAATCTGAGAGGGCTCTCTCAAGGATTAATGATTTTTGATAGAAATATAGATGACTAACTCTATTTAGGGTAATAAGAAGATAAATGATAGATATTGGTTTTAAATCACATTAGCAAGTGCACATTGGGCTTATGGAGTCAAAATAGCTTTAGTAAAATAAACAAATCTACTTAGCATGGAAGTCAAGGAATATTAGATTTCTAGTCAAGAGATATACATGTGAAACTGTAAAACACACAGTCAGTTTGTCTATGAAGGAAGTCTGAGCATCAATGATGAATTCTGAGTAACATAAGAAAACACCACTGTAATAGGGTAGTAAAAATATGCAATTAGAACAAGAACACACTAGAGATCTTTATGAATCTGAAGTTGGCTAAGTAGAAAACTCTATATTAAGCTGAAAACCAGACACTTACAATAAACACAGTCTTTTGCTAAAAATGTCCAACCCTTAGAATATTCGACTTCTTTACCTTTTATAGATCATTTACAACATAGGATAACCTTATCCTGAGCTAGATACATCGAATTCCTACTTTTTGACACCTTTCCTAACCATATGACATGGTATTTATTACAAAATGACAACTGCAAATCTAATAAACAGTCCTTTTACAAATAGGATTCAAACCCCTTAACTTTACTGATAACAAACTTATCTAAACTAGATTACATAATTTTCCAAGTGTATTAACATAAGGTCGAATCCATATGATAAGCTCCAACTCTTTATGACCTCAATACTGATCTCCATTAAACTAGGAAACTGTCCCCTGTTTCTAGGCATAGGATTCTTTACATTCTTGAGACACTTTGACCATCATGAAACTATCACTTCGAGGTTATTAACTATTAGAAACTGAAGTAATTCTTGCCCAAAATCATTCTTATGTCCCAGCTGTTCGAAACCACGATCAAACTATTCAAAATAGCTGAAATAGACCTGCGCTACGAAAACAACACAATTTTGTAGCGCTTTTTGTAGCGCAACCTTTTTACCCTTTTACCTTCAAAATTTTTGTTTCTTTACTCCAAGATTATCTTCATTATCATTTAACACAACTCCTCTAGCAATTTAAAGTTATAATCCATACATATTCCCTTCAAAAATTTATGAGAAAGAGTGAAAAACGCTGCTACAATAGTTTCGTAGCGCTTTTCACTCTTTTTGCACTGTTTCTGCTACGAAACTATTGAGTGAGTAGTTTTGCCCATATTTTTTCAAAATGAAAACAAAAAATGTGCCAAAACATAGAATACCACTAGTTTCATCAAAACAAAAAGTCATATGAACTGAAAAACACATTTTTCATAAGGTTCCTTCTTAAATTTTTCACTTGATTTAGCTTTTGACCTTTTTAATGATTGTCATTCTACACCTTTGTTTTTTAGCTCATCCTAAGTCAGTTTCAGCTTCTGCTCCAAGTCCTCCACTTGATCTCTAAGTCTTCTATTACTGGCTCTCAAGTGAGTATTGATTAATCTGACAAATTTAGCTTCCTTGATGGTTGGAACTGTCCATGTGAAAAATTGTTCTGCACTGCTTGGAATTTCAGACCTAGAACTAGTCTGACCTTCCCATACTAGCTTCATTATTTTGAACTTTGTTTTCTCAATACTATGCTTTCTGGTCCTCTTTCTCATCATATAAATCTCTTGATTTGCTAACCTCAATTTCTCCTCAACATGTTGACACTCTGTCATTTCTTCTTTTTCCTTCATTGTTCTACTGGCTGCATGTTCTACTCTTGGTGATGAGAGATCAACCACTTCTTCAAGGACTTTAACTATTTCAACAGTTTCTTGGACCTACTTGCTGCCTTCCTTGAGCTTCTTAGCATGCCTATTTAAAGGTTTCCTTGCTTGAAAGATAAAGGCTGCATTTTCACCCTCAAATTCAAGTTTCTTTGTTGACTTAACCTTTTTTTGTTTGTGTTCATCTACTCCAATGAAATCAGCTTGCACAATGGGTGAATCCTCTATATCAATTGCATGAAGGATGTCATCTAAATTTACCTTTATCCCTGGGCTATCATCTGTAGCTGTAGCAACTGCTTTTCCCTTAAATGTCTCTGCTTGGATTCTTGTCACTCTCTTGATTTCCTGCTTGCTGGAAAATTGCTTTTTTTTTGCCTCTTTGACACTTTTTGACCTTTGTTTTGCAGGTAATGGAGTTGGTGCAACAAGCACTTGTGTCTTCTATGTCCTTTTCTCAACTTGTTTCCTTGGTTTCAACTTTACAAACCTCTTTGATTTTGCAACCACAAGCTGACTAGACTCTGCAACTGGTGATCAAGGAGTTCATTTAGTTTTAGGGTTTCTAGCTGGGGTTATGGTTTCCAGTTCAAAACCATTCATAAACAAAAAGGAATACCAATCCCTGCTTATTTTCTGAAGCTTGTTCAAAACCAATAACTTTATCAAACCATGGTGAAACAAAAATGTTTCAAAACCATCAGATTTGGATTTTACTTTATTAGCCATTTTGGCAAGGCTCCTATGCAAATAAAAGGGAAAATCTAGTGATATCATACCTGTGAAATGCAGAAGTAGCTTGAAATGATAAGTATAAAATTTATGGTATCTGCCTTCACATGTAAAGTATATTTGAATGTTGAACAACAACTTTGCATAGGTGTCTTTGATACAGCTTCTAGGTATTGCATTATTTAGGTCCATATCTGCATACTTAGGTTTCAAGAACTCCTTGCATGGTTCCATGTCAAATTTAAAACCTTTAAACCAAGTTTCCTACCCCCTTGGTATTTCTGTCACAGAAGCAATAATCTCAGGTGTAATTGGCACATTTAACATCCCAAATTTGGTATTTGGTCCATTGAAGTGTAAGGTAGATTCTTTAGACACATGTGTATGGCAACCTTGCAGCTTTTCACAAAACCAAAGACAACCTGCTTTGCTAAAAGCCTCCATCACTATTTGATCTTTAATTATAGGCTTCATATTTTCAGGCTCATATCTTAAGAAATCTCCCCCTCTGTGGAATTTCTTTTCCTCTTCCATGCTTCTTAGAAAAACTTGTCAGCTTCTCTTGAATATATAAAACAACCTCGCTTGAGTATATGGAACAACCTCGCTTGATTAGGATGAATATAGCCTTTGTATAGAACAACCACAGGCTTAGCTTGACTGCTTCAGAGCTCACACACTCATATGGAGGAAAATGAAAACGAGAATGACCAAATTAGGAAAGATTTTGAATTTGAAATGTCATCTCATAACTGAATGATGCCTCATTCATGCTCTATCATGACGATGATGACTGTGAGACAGGTAAGTACATTGAATCTGATCACTAACTGACTCACCATACCACTATCCTATCATTTCCTAATGGATTCTGACAAATTTCAGCTCAATTTACAAGACAGTTAAGAAACCAAGCTTTCGTAGTGCCCACAGTGTATTTTTCCCAGTTTGTGCTACGAAATTATTAGCGTTTTCGTAGCGCAAATCCATTTTTTTGAACTAGATGCACTACGAAACAAAGGATTCTTGACTAATTGCAGAAATTTAACCCAAGACCTTATGGAATGACTCCTAAATGGAAAATGTGAGTATTTGATCATGGAATGGACCTTCAAAGGACTTTATTTGAATTCAATGATGAGCTTAAAACTTATAAAAACTCTAACCTACCCTTAACCAAATCCTAAAATGATTATCAAACCCATTTTGAGAAGATGATAAAAAATAGAGTTGACACAATGATGTTTTGAAAATTTTTGGGTGATAACAGAACAATTCCTAGGGAAAACAAAGCAAATCCCCAAAACAGAAATAGGAATCCAAACTTCAGAAGAGACCCTCCCCAAAACAGAAAAAGAGACAATGACCAACAAATAAGGCCCCATTTCCAAGACAATTATGTAGATGAAGAGGGAAGAGAGACTGATGAACCTGAAGAAAACCATGTAAACTTGATAGGTTCTGATAATGAGGGTGATTTTTTCTCACCGAAGAAGAACAAGGTTTAATTTCCTCAGATCAAACTGAAACAAAATATGAGGATTCTGAAGACTACCAATTAGGATTTCAAAATGCCATAATGGAGGTCCATAGGAAATATGACCTTAGGAGAAAAATTAACCAAGAAACCTCCAAGAAGAACAAATTAGACACTGCTGTTAGGAAGGCCCCTGAAAATACTCTTAAGAGGACAGCAGACAATACCAATACCACGGCTAAGAAAACTGATCCAAACAAAGACAAAACTAGCCAACCAAGTGGTGACACAAGCTACCCTAGTGCATCTACTAGTGGCCCTGAGAAAACTCTTTTGTCCAAAGTCCCAAATCAGAATCAACAAACTAAACTTGTAGAGAAAATTATGGCTGATAAAACTGATGTAAATATGCCCCAAACACAAGTACCTTTCAGTTTTGAGGGAGATATTTCTAAAATCAAGATAACCATACCTCTGACTGAACTAATAACCCAAGATATGAACAGGTCCCAAGTTCCGAAGGTTTTGAACATGGGAAATGATATCGACACTCTAAAATTAACAGATGACAAACTAGAGCTGTTGTTTGGACCTGAAGTAGAGGGAAAATATCAAGAAGGAGATATTCCCCCTTTCTATGTTAGCTTAAACATACATGACAAAATCTTACATAATGCCATGCTGGAATCTGGTGCCTCTCACAACCTGATGAAAAATGTAGTGATGGAGAGATTGGGCTTTCAAATAATGAAACCTTACAAAGACCTGCATTCTTTCGATTTAAGCAGAGTCAAGTGTTTCGGTCTAATCAAGGATCTATGTGTCAATCTGGCACAAATCCCTGCTAAGGGCCTGGTCATGGACATAGTAGTGGCCGACATTCCCCCCAAGTATGGCATGCTTTTATCTAGATCATGGGGAGCCAAAATTTACGAGAACCTCCAAATTGACATGTCATATGCTACCATCCATGTTTTTAACCAAACAAGGAGATTGTACCGGGAATCACACATGAAGTTTATGGTTAGAAACCAAGAAAGGCCAAACAAAACACCTCTTTATTCCATCCATTCTGATCTTGACTCATTCATTTTATATAATGAAGAAGACATTGATGAATAGGTAAATGAAATTGAGACATATCCTGACATACCACAATAGTCAAACCAGGCACTGCATGAAGAACTCAACAGCTAAAACTCTAGCAGCCCAGAACAACAACATAATGGCAAAGATAAACTTAATTTTCTGTAACATGAAAATAAAATTGCAATACCAAAACCAAGCTTAGAGTCTGAAAAAGGTTGCTCAAATGAAGAACGAACATAAAAACAGAACCATTCCCTTTGAAAATGTAAATATGCTGGGATACTTTCATATAGCAGAGCTTTCTAGGAACTTGGATTAAAATAACCTTAAGGTCTTGCAATACAAAGACAACTCATCACCAAAAGGTTTTGTCACTTCGAAAGAGTTGTTGAATTCCAAAAATGTTGTTAAGGAGCCTAAAGTGGTATCTGTTGAGACTGATATAGAGGAATACAACATAGGTAGCCTAGAAAAACCCAAAATGATTTAAGTTATCCAAAACTTTGTTACCTCACATAAAATAGAAATACATAATACTATGAAAAGAGTTTCAAGAAGCTTTTGCATATGGTGATGAAATCTTAAAGCCTTATGACACAAACATTATTCAAAGGAGGATTCCTTTCAAGGGAGATCAGGATCCTTTTGAGCAAATTGTGTCAATAAGAAAGAAAGAAAAGGGAAATAGGCTATGTATAGACTTTAGGTACCTAGACAAAACCTCCCAGAAGGAAAAATACCCTTTTCCTAAGATAAATCATACACTACAAAGGGTAGAAGGTTCTAACAAGATGTCATTTATTGGTAATGTTTCAGATTACAATCACGTGACAATACTTCCAACTAATCAGCATAAAGCCAATTTCAAAGCACCTTGGTGCACCTACATGTATGACCAAATGTATTCTAGGTTAAGGAGTGCAGAAGCTACTTTCCAAAGGGCCATGGCTCCTGATTTAATTTACTTCACTATGATATACATTGATGACATCATTGTATGTTTTAAAACTAATGAAGAATACCTTTTTCACCTAAGAAGGATCTTTAACAGAAGCAAAGTTTGGAAGCAAGACTCAAGGAGAAAATACAAAGGAGAGCATGGCCAGTTTGAAAATTTCGGGAAAACTCCTTACACTATGCATTCAAATGGAGGTAGCAATATTTTTTGTTTACAAGCGCTGGATGGATAAGAGTTATTTGTAGATCATGTCAATGGTAGGATGCTCAAGCACTATTATTGTCAGAATTCCTAGTTTAAAGCTTTCAGTCATTGTACATAGCATTGCATGATGAGAGATCATAAAAACAAAAACACAAAAACAAATAAAGAAGGAAAAAGAGGGCAGGAAAAGAATAGGTACAACCCCATACAAAAAAAAGAGTACTACTGAAAGTGTGCAAGTCTAAATGCCACTACTTGTTAAGAAAAAGAGTCTTGTTCACTCATCTAGCCTAATCATGGCTGAAAATGTTTTGAATTTCTGTTGATATGTTAGTGAAAAAAGGCTTGTCAAATCATTTAAGCTTGACTTGTTAGTAGGAATAGATTAGGAAGAAAAGATGCTGGTTCTCAATGCTCAAATCTGAACCAAAGAGAAAGATAGGGATGACTAACAAATGATGAAACACAACCCTCATACGTTATAGTTTTGTTTGTACAAAAATAATTTCTGTGCGCAAATTTTCCCAATGCCATAGCCCATGGTAAATCAGATAGCTTAATCCTGGTTTAAATCATGTTTTCAATTTCATGTCAGTAGATTATGGAATGAAGTTTGCCAAACAGCGTAATCTTGACAGATAAATAGTAGGCAGAGAATAAAAGAGTTCACTAGCATAATTTGAACTCTTGGAAGTGATAAGGGTACAAGTAGATAGTTTGTTTTGCTTTTAAAAAAAATAATGTCAGGGGTTTTCCAGTCCAAGTGCACCCAGAAGAAGAAAAAATGATAGGAAAAGGTATGATGGGTAGGTGGAGATGAGATTGAAGCAATCATGTCTTTCAGATTCTTGAGATCATACCTTCAAGGGAAACATCAACAAATGAAAGAAGAAAAATCTTCCCAATGGATGAGACACTGGTCTTCATAAAATCAGAGATTTGATATCTAAAGTTCTGGACACCTCCTAAAAAGGAGCTACCCTCCCTAAGTGGAGCCACTATTAGTCATGATTTTTTTTTTTTTGCTATTTGTAGATCACTAAATACTTGTCCTAGATTTCTAAAAACAAGATTCATGAATATTGTAAGTTTTAGAAATTTCACTGCTTTCATTATCCTTAAAACAAGTTTTTCACTATTTTAGTACTCTACCATTCCCTGGTTAGATTATGTTGTGAAACCAGCTCCAAAAATAGAAGAAAAGAGATATCAACGCCTTAGAAATAAGCCACCACTTTAAGTAGCTAAAATATATTATGGATAATGGATAATTAAGTATCATATTTATATATATAGGAGTCCATGGGGCCACAATGTAATCTTAGTGGGGCCACAATGTAATCCTAGCCGACCTAACAATAATAATTTAAGGGCACAATAATAATAATATGGGGGTTACAACAGTACAATAATAACAATAAGGGGGCTACACTAACAATAATAAGGGACTATACTAGTAATATAGGGACCTAACATGCCCCTCTCCTTCAAAAAGTGTTGTCCTCAACACTTGAGTAGCTCTGGGTGCTTCTGTATAAAATTCTCATCCTCCCATGTAGAATCTTCAGTGGGTAAGTTCTTCCACTTGATGAGATACTCTGAAATTGATCGATTTTGTAGCTGTCGAGTTCTTGTTTCCGTGACCGCTTCAGGTTCCAATATGATTTTTCCTTCCTCATCAAGTTCTGGCAATATTGTTTGAATTGGAATATTTTCACCTATAACCTTCTTTAAGCATGAAACATGGAAAATTTGATGCACTTATGAAGAAGCAGGAAGCTCCAATTTGTATGCCATAGTACCAATATTTTGCAACACCTTGTAAGAACCATAGTACTTTGGCGATAATTTATTATCCTTCTTAGCTTACTTGAGGGACATTTTTTTGTATGGTTGTAGCCGTAAAAATGCCCAGTCTCCTACATCAAAACTTCTCTCGCTGCGATGTTGATCTGCTTGTTGTTTCATTCTATTTTGTGCCAAATTCAGGTTATCCTTTAAGAGTTGGAGAACTTCTTGTTGATGCTCGATTTTATCTTCCACTGCTTGAATCTTCGAATTTTCTCTTAAAGATGATGTCATGGATGGTGTATGATATCCATAAAGTGCCATAAATGGGGTCATTTTTGCTGCAGTATGGAAGGAAGTGTTCTACCACCATTCAGCGAGAGGTAACCACTTGACCGATTATGTTTGTTTATCAGATACAAAACAATGAAGATATCCTTCCAAACATTTATTTACTATCTCATTTTGAACATCGGATTGAGGATGATAAGATGAGCTATGAGCTAATTGAGTACGCAAACAAGAAAATAAATCTGTCCAAAAATTTCCAGTAAAAATGGGATCTCTGTCGCTCACAATAACCCTTGGATTTCCATGTAGCTTTTTAATTGTGTCCATAAATGTAGTAGCAACTGTAATTGCTATAAATGGATGAGATAATGCACAAAAGTGTGCATACTTGATGTTATGCCCTGATAAATTCCTTGACAAGCAAGCAGGGGGCTAAATTGTTTTATGAGCCTTCAAGGAATGCATTTATCTTGTAAACACATCATCCTTGAAGCCTTTTCGTGTTCCCTGCCCTTTGACTATTTCCCTCTGCTTTTCTTGAGTAAATAAGCTTCACTGATGTAAAAAATTGTGCTCCAAAAGGCCTTTATTTTCCCCTTGTATCCCTGCAGAAGGTCCCATTTTACCCTTTTTCCCCTTTGTCAAAGTTCCCCTTTTTTCCCTCTAAATCCCCCCAAAATCCCCACTAAAACCTATATTCACCCCTGGTCTGGTTTAATTTTCCCTTATTTCCTTACCGTTAACCCCATTGGCCTTGGAATGCACTAAAAAGGGGAAAAAAACCCACTTTACACCTTATAATAAGGCATAAGCCCTTTTCCGCCAGCCCCTTTAAACCACTTCCCCATATGCCCTATGCCCAAGACCGAGCGCTTATGGCCTGGGTGCTAATCGCATCGGAAAACCGGAGCGGAACATTCGGTTACTTTGTAAATCATAAAAACTATGATGCGATAGTGTTATCACTCCATCGGTCCTGCCGCAATCTCCATCGTTGATATATTGTTTTGATTGGACGGCCCTGCGCTGATTACACTCTCACCCCGATCGCAATCGCAACATTCACCGTGTCACTCTTTGTTCCACTCCAATTGCGATTCACCGATCCAATCTCAGCCATCCGTTTAATCCACGATTCGACGGCCATCGCACTCCCGCTCCAATCGCAATCGCAAATTCCAATCGATGCCACTTTCCGCCCCTTGTGATTGCGATCCCCTGATTGAATCCAAGTCGTCCATCCGATGCAGATCCAATGGCTCAGCGTTAATCACTTCACGCACTTCGCTCCTCCCCTTTCACCCCTCCGATCATATCTCCACCGTCGATCTCCTTGTTGATCCAACGACCATCGCATAATCGCATCGTCGCTCCAATCGCAATCTCGATTTCCAATCGCTACCACTCTTTGCCCTTTGCGATTGCGATTCCCCGATCCAATCTCATCCGTCCATTGATCCAAGATCGACGGTCCATGTTGGATCGCGCCCTCCACCACTTTTCCTCATCGGAGCCCTTATTAACTTCATCTTTCGACCTCCACCGTTGATCTCCTCCTGAGATCAACGGTCCAAAATGAATCACCCTCCACCCATGCCGAGTCCCACAACATACGATCTTTTTTATTGCATTTTCGTTCATTTTAATACATTTCACCCAAATTCATAAACCATCCCACTAATTAATCTTCGCCATCGATCTTCGTCTCCAGACCATGATCGAACGACCCACGTTCATTTCTCCACCATAACCCTATAGGTCACAGTTTACACCACATTTATGCATTTTTCACTATTGCTTCGTCGTTTTATCACCGCCGCGCTTCCATCCTCTTGACTCCCCTACATCCACCACCTCCGTGCATAGTTTTCTTAACAGGTTTTCGTGTTTTGCAGGGTTATCAGTTGGCAAAGGCCGCCATGATTACACAGTCTTTAATATAGTGGCAAAGCGACAGGACTTGCATTAAAATAACGGGATTTGAACCTTATTAAAACTTCCCTAGAGCCATTAAAGCGTTGTTTTCACAGTCAGAGGCAATCGTGGAAGCGACAAAGAGTATCAGTGGAGAAAACAGAGTGTTTAAGGCCCGTAATGGAATATTTTGAGCCTTAATCCAATTATTTCAAAGCAGTGTACCAGATCAAAGACATCACGGATCTCTCAGAAGGCCCAGCGCACAGAAAAATATGCCATCAGGGTACCTACATCAGAAGAACATCCCTACCTGTGAAAGGACAAAGCGCGCATATTGTTTCCTTTATTTACCGTGTTCCTGAAGAACATTTAGCCTTGACCATAGTCCTAAGCTATCAGAGCATTTGTTATGCAGCATGGCACATTTCACTATCATTCATTTTCCTTTTTGTTTATTCCCCAAAAGTACTACAGAGTACTATAGCTAGAGTGCATCAGAGCCATACCGAAGTAAATGGAAACATGAAGAAGGTCATTCTTTCGTCCAAGGCATGCCAGAGATAAATGCATGGAGTTTAAAACTGAATGGGTTTCGGCCTTCTTTCCTTCCTGAGTTTAATGCTCCATTTAGTGTTCCACCTACCTCCTCTGCTCTCTCTCAGCTATAAAATACAGAAAGGAACTCATTGTAAAGGTTGTTGTTGATCAGTTATCAGAGAATTGCAAGCTGTTTCTTTTGAGGCATAGTCTCTGCGTAAAGTTGTAAGACAGGCTGAGGAAGATGTTTTCTGTCTGAGTATCCAGCTATTGGAAATGTTGTACTTGACTGGTGTTGCTTTTTAATATGACAAGAACATTTCTTTGGATCCTGATCTAAAGCAGCGGTGATGTTTTTCTATCTCTGTATTGGTGTTTAACTTTTATTCCATTTCATTTCATTTCTACTAGCTTGCATCAGAAATCTGGCATAGGATTTACCCTTTTTAGGTACCCTATGTTTCTGCTCTCCTTGCCTTTGATGTTTTCTACTAAATGTGTTATCTAAGAATTGATTTCAAATAATTTAACCAGTGTAGTGGATGTTATTGCCTGCTCTCTGATGTATGAATTAGATGAATATGTTCTTAGATGTTCTTGTTAGGATTTAGCTGGAAGATTTGGGAACACTGGGGATTAGAGTTAGCCCCATCCACTAGGATCCTTGTGCAACCAGCTGGCCTTTCTAAGATCCCTCAAGCTGGAGGCCGAAGCATTGAGAGTTCAAAGTCTCTCTCTGATCTCAGGTCTTTAACTTTGTGTTCTAAACCTTCATTGTTCCTCCTCCCTTGCCATTCCACACCACACTATCATCTTTAAGATCCAATTTTTTAGATGACTAGCCCTATTGAAAGCCTGCATATTGATTAGCAAGAAAATCCTTTCTTGAATCCATTGCCCAATGGTTTTGAATACTCCCTGGAATACTTCGCCTCTGCCTTTATCATATTTGCTCATCCTTGTCTTACATTTATCCCTTCTTTCTTGATGACCAACAACCAAACAAACAATCAAACCAACAAACCCCGAGCCTTATAACTAGCCTAATATCTTAAAATTCGCACTTCAAATACATAAATCCTTTTTCAATCATAGAGAGATCCCTCTCTGGACCCAGGAGGGCTAGATCCTAGGGTCTGAAAGTGGTTTGATGTTGTCTCATCTTTTGGTATTGCCAACCTTGCCAAAACATGGGAACCCCAACATAATGGTGACTCCGCTGGGGAATTTCTGAGTATTCTCCATCTTACTACATTACAAGAGCCTCAGAAACCTAGAAGCTCTGGTCAGGTTGGTAGTGAAACACTTCCATTTTCATTTCAACTTCCCTACCATTTGTGGTGTTTCTCCCACACTCTTAGACAGAGTCTGGAAAGGGCCAGGTAGCCTCCAGATCTCACACTCTTTAGAGGTGACATATCTAGTAAATGCCCTCCCAGTCAATCTCTGGTTAGAGTTTGCTGTGTGTTGAAGATATCCTTGAAAAGGGGCATCTCATAAACACTGTGGTGGACAGTGTACCCTCTAGAAGCACCCTAAGCCTTCCACCTGGCGACTCCATGGCTCCTTAAAGATCAAAGACTCCACTGGTGATCAGTAGGCCTGCTGATTATCTTGGTTTCACAATAAGACTCCACTAGAAAACCAGCCTCCGTAAAAACATCAACCACAATAGGAGTAACAAGTAGGGTTAAGCTGATTTGTTGGAAAGCAACATCTTGGCTTCAAGAACCATTCACACAAGAGCTTATCCCAATCCAAACCCACCTGAAATAGTTGATAACCCTAAGAGCATCCTCAAGATATCTCCTACACCTATAAGACCAACTATTTCTAGCCACATACATAGAGCTAACTCCGCACCAGAAGACTTCACAGCTCTATTAGCCTCACCTTTAGACCTAAACTACCTAGGACTAGGTCATGCAATGCTCTATACCAGCCAGACATTGAGCTTCCTGGTTCACCATCTCATAGTGGTCAACACATTAGGGACAAGGAGACCCCTCCATCCACACCCCCTGACATTCACTTTATTCAGAACTTGGGGCTCAGTCATCCTAGGTCTGCTCAATAGACTTCTGCTGGTCCTAGTATCCCTGTCATCCATATACCAGTTGCTCAAGTTAACCCTTTACCTCATTAGAACATAATCATGGCAGCCTGGTATGCACCTTTGGTTTTACCCCAGCCTCTAGTACCTTTACCCAATGATTACCAATAAAAAATCCCACACTTCACTGCCAAAGAATCTACCACATCACAACACCATGTAGATAGGATGGAGGATACTTTTGACTACATGGAAATAGATGATGAAACAGTCAAAATGAGAATCTTTTCCCAGAGCCTAGGAGGTGATGTGAAAAAATGGTTCAAGAGCCTACCTCCTAATAGTATCCAAGACCTTCCGGCTTTATATCAGACATTCATAAATAAATGGGAAGTTAAGGCAAATCCTCTCCAAATCCTAGCAGAATACAAGAACCTGAAAAGAGATGTAGGAGAGAGTGTCCAGGACTACTCTACAAGGTTTAACATTGTTTATAATTCTCTTCCACCACACATGAAACCTCCCCTAGGTATGGTCCTAGTGAAATATCTTGAAGGCCTGGATGCTGACATAGCCTACCAGCTTAGGGAGAGGGATTACAACACATTGGAAGACATGCAAAAGGGAGCAATGAGTGTAGAGGAAAACCTGATTGAGAAAAAAGCAAGATTGAGAGCTGAAAAAAGGGTAACATATAGAGATGACAATGTAGCTTCCACATCTGATCCAAATTATGACCATTTATCTAAAAATGTGGAAAAACTACAACAAATGATGGAAAAAATGGTTGTCACAGTTAGTAACCAAAACAAAAATCAAAATCATAACCAGAACCAGAACTTTAGAAGAAACAACACCCCTCCCAATAGACAAAGAGAATCATATCAGCAAGTTATTCCCCCATTCCAAGAGAAATTTTTAGATGAAGATGAGGGAATCATAGAAGAGTCTGAGGGGAACACAATAAACATGTTGGAAACAGAAAATTCAATCCACAACTGTTACACAAAAGAAGATCAGCCCTCACCCTCGTATTGGGAAGAGGAATGGTTACAATCTGAAGATTACAGGTTAGGATTTGAAAATGCCATGATGCAGGTCAGAGAACAATATGAAATTAGAAGCAAAAAGAGCCTAGACATTGCCAAACCAAAAATTTCTGAGATTACCATCAAGAAAAGGCCTGAGAGATCTTCTAAAGCAACTGCTGAAAGTAGCAAATCAGCAGCTAAGAATTCTGGAAAGAACAAAGAAAAAGACAACCAAAACACTGATAAACAAGGTAAACCAACAAGCAGTACTAACACTGCAGTTAGCACTCCTGATAAAACAATTTCTAACACTATACATAGTGAGAATCAGCACACTGATTCAACCAATAAGGTGGTGACTAACAAAACAGAGTTGAACATTCCAAAGAGTCAGTCCACTTTCAATTTGGAGGGTGAAATTGCAAAAATTAAAATCTTTGTCCCACTCTCTAATTTGGCCACTCAGGATGTATATAAAGGCCAAATTTTGAAAGCATTAAATTTAGGAGAGAACAGTGACACTTTAAATCTGAATGGTGATCAACCTGCCCTTCTGTTTGGTCCAAAGATAGAAGGAAAGTTTTAGGAAGGGGTAGTGCCCCCTTTTTATATCAGTCTTAATATCCATGATAAGATTCTCCACAATGCAATGCATGATTATGGGGCATCACACAACCTGATGCCTAAAGTAGTGATGGAAAGATTAGGCCTAGAGATAACCTGTCCCTATAAAAACCTATATTCATTTGACTCTAGTAGAGTAAAGTGTCTTGGCCTGATCAAAGATCTATGTGTGAGCCTTACCCAGATTCCAGCAAAATGTATGGTCATGGATGTTGTGGTGGCAGATGTGCCACCCAAGTATGGCATGTTATTATCAAGATCATGGGGAGCCAAGCTGCAAGGAACAATGAAGATGGACAGGGCTTATGCCACAATCCCAATCTCTGGCCAACTTAGAAGACTGTACAGGGAGGCACAAATGAAATTCCTGGTTAGTAGCCCCGAAAAGCCTGAAAATTCTCCTCTTTACTCTGTACACATAGATCTAGACTCCTTTATCTTCTTTAGTGATGAATCTTTGGGAGGGCCAGAAACAGAAGACATAGATGCAAACAGAGGTTTTGAGACTATGGACCTTAACATAATGGCTACACTCAACTTAGAGGAAAACGAAGAAGAAACCCTTAGACAGTGCACTGAAATAGAGATTCAGACCAAACAAGAAAACAAATGCAATCAGCCGGTTAGTCACCCCTCACTAACTCATACACTCCACTCAGAACCCGTCACACAACAGACCAACGAAACCCACGATAGGGAGGGAAATGACGATAAAACGAAAAATGGACCCATGTGGGAAATGAAATTTGATGGTTCATGCACCAAGAGAACTGCTGGAGCAGGAGTTTGGCTGCATAACACAGAGAGTGATTAAACAGAGAGCCATGCCTTCAACCTACATTTCAAATGTACAAATAATATTGCAGAGTATGAAGCTCTTATCCTAGGTTTAAATTTGTTGAAGAAAATAGGAGCTCGTAGGATAGCCGTGCAGGGAGACTCTGAGTTGGTTATAAAACAAGTAAATGGTGAATACATAGCCAAACACCCTAGGTTGAG
Organism: Pinus albicaulis; assembly: GCA_034641835.2. Classification (NCBI taxonomy): domain Eukaryota; kingdom Viridiplantae; phylum Streptophyta; class Pinopsida; order Pinales; family Pinaceae; genus Pinus; species Pinus albicaulis. The sequence goes on from CM076583.1 coordinate 50,173,659, forward strand.
AGCATATAGGAACAATGTCGTGGATATGCTGAAAACATTTGTTGAATACGCATTAGTGTTTGTTCCTAGGAGTCAAAATTTCATTGCAAACGGATTAGATTGCTTAGCTAGTTCATACCCTAAGACTCCAAGCGACCAAAAAATCATAATATAGACCAAATTCAGACCCGCAATGCCAGATAATGAAAAATACTGGCAGGTCTTCGAGGGCGATAAACAGATTGAAGATTTCTTGGCGGGCAGGAACGGGTTTGAATTTTCTGATTTAGACTCGAAATATGATGATGGCTACCTAATTGAAGAGCCCTGTGACGAGCAAGAACCACCTTGTAACATAGAAATAAACTCTTTAAATGAACGGATTGGAAATCCAGATGAAAAATGTAAAAACACAGATAGTGAAGAAGTAGAGGTGCTACAGGCCAAAGATAAGAACATACCTCGAGGTCTGGCACCTTTAGAAGACCTTTTTGACTTTGATGATGCAGCAAAAAAACCCACTCTAGAACATGCAGAAGCTGATGTCGAGGAATACAACATAGGCACTGAAGTAAGCCCAAAATGATTAAATTGGCTAAGTCCCTGCCCGCAAACATGAAAAAGAAATACATCGACCTATTCAAGGAGTTCATTGATGTGTTTGGTTGGAGCTATGAGGACTTAAAGGCTTATGAAACAAACATCATACAACACAAAATACCTTTGAAAGAGAATTAGAAGCCCTTCAGACAAAAACTTCGCAGAATTAACCCAAAGCAATTGCCTGCGGTTGAAAAAGAGATTAAAAAGATGTATGAGGCAGGCATAATAGTCCCTGTGAGGTTCTCTGATTGGGTTTCAAACCTAGTGGCAGTGAGAAATAAAACAGGGGAGATTAGGCTGTGTATTGATTTCAGGAATCTTAATAGAGCCTCACTCAAAGACAATTACCCTTTGCCAAAAATGGAACACATCCTTCAGAGGGTAGTAGGCTCGAAAAGAATCTCCTTCCTAGATGGTTTTTCGGGTTACAACCAAGTTTTAGTACTCCCAGAAGACCAACTCAAGACAACCTTTACCACTCCATGGGGCACCTTTATGTATGTTAAAATGCCTTTTAGACTGATGAACGCTGGTGTAACCTTCCAAAGAGAAATGGATATAGCTTTTTCAGGTGAAATAGGACACTTCATTTTCATCTACTTAGATGATATAACAGTCTATTCCAAGACTGAAGAAGAGCACCTGGAGCATCTGAGAAGAGTGTTTGAGAAATGTAGAAGGTTTGGTCTGCCATTGAATCCTAAAAAGACTGTATTTGGGCTACAAGAAGGTAAACTTCTTGGCCACATTATATCTGAGAAAGGGATTAGGATAGACCCACAAAGAGTTGAGCGAATACTAAAAATCACACACCCAAGAAATATCAAAGAGTTACAGTCCTTCATTGGGAAAATCAACTTCCTCAGGAGGTTTATTCCCAACCTGGCTGAAAACCTTAGGAATATGACAAACATGTTGAAGAAAGGTGTAGGAGTCAAGTGGACTGTTGAAGCCAAGAAATATTTTGAATCAGTTAAACTTGCACTCACCCAGGCTCCTATCCTAATCAGCCCAGATTTCTCAAAATATTTCCTGATTTTTTCATTTGCCTCCAAGCATACGATAGCTGTAGTTCTACTGTAGAAAAATCCAGAGGGAATGGAACAACCCATTTCTTTTTTCAGCAAAGCTTTGAGGAATGCACCCTTGAAATACAATATAATGGAAAAACATGCCTATGCCTTGGTAAATGCCTTGAAAGACTTTAGGATGTACATACTGCATTCCCATACCATAGCCTATGTGCCAAATATAGTGGTTAAAGACATCTTGTCCCAAGACCTAGATGGGAAAAGGGGAAAATGTATTGCTGTGATCTTAGAATACGACCTTGAGATAAAACCCACCAAACTGATTAAGGGTCAGGGCTTAGCTCAACTAATGGCCGAATCAAATTTACAAGCCCTTGACATTAACATGGTAGATGCCTTGGATGAGCAGCAGGGATTACCTGATTCCACTGTTGAGGAGAAGTTTCAGAGCTCTCCTTGGTATTCTGACATTCTATATGTGCTTACACACCGCAATGCCCCTCCTGAACTATCAAAGACCAAGGCCAGATTCCTAAAACTAAAAGCCAGAAGCTATTGCATATTAAATAACTGCTTATACTAGAAAAATACAAATGGCCTATTGCTTAAATGTTTGCCCGAGTCTGAAGCAGAAAGGATTAAACAAGAATTCCATGCAAGAGAATGTGGAGGCCACCTGAGCTGGAAAGCCACTGCAAACAAAATACTCAGAGCTGGCTACTATTGGCCTACACTTTTTAATGATATCCATAAGATGAAAATTGCCTGCCACAAATGCCATATTTTTGAAGGCAAAAGAAAGCTCCTCCCCTTACCTCTACAACCCATCACTGTTGAGGGTCCCTTTATGAAATGGGGCCTGGATTTCATAGGAGAGATTCACCCTGCTTCTTCTGCACAACAAAAATGGATCTTAACAGCCGCAGACTACTTCACTAAGTGGATAGAGGCCATACATACTAGGAATGCCACAGATTCAGTCATCATCAGGTTCCTAGAGGGTCATATCCTCTCTCGGTTTGGTTTCCCAAGGAAAATAATCGTTGACAATGCTGCTGCTTTTGGATCCAAGAAAATGGTTGATTTTTTTCACAGGTATCAAATAGCACTTGGTCATTCAACTTCCTATTACCCACGAGGTAATGGCTTAGCTGAATCACCAAACAAGAGCCTAATGGCCATCATCAAAAAGCTGTTAGGAGAGAACAAAAAGTCATGGCATAATAAGTTAGTGCATGCCCTGTGGGCCGACAGGCTTACAACAAAGAAATCCATTGGCATGTCACCATACCAGCTTGTCTATGGAACAGAAGCAGTGTTTCCTACCAGCCTGGGGGTACCAGTGATCAAGCTGGTCCAAGAGATCCAAACAGAAGAAGACAGTATGGTGAGAAGGATAAACCAAACAATTCATCTTCAGCAAACAAGGGAGGAGGTCTATAACAGAGCTATCAAAGTTCAGGAAAACATAAATAAGCTGTTTGAAAAAAGAACTAAGGCTTCTGATTTCAAAATTGGAGAGAAATTTCTAAAGTGGGACTCAAGGAGAGAGGACAAAGGAAAGAACAACAAGTTTGACAGTCTGTGGCAAGGTCCATACATCATCCAGGCCACTGTGGGTTCGAATGCCTTTTTTCTACAAGAGTTAGATGGTACTGAGCTGTTTGGGGGTCCTGTCAATGGCAGGATGCTCAAAACACTACTTCTGTTGATTTCCAATTTCCAGTTTCCATTCCCATTGTACATACCATTGCAGTGTTTTGTTTTCAAGAAAAAATAGAAAATGTTTCAAAAAACAAAGAAAAAGGAGAGGTCCATACATGCTCAAAACATGGACCTCTGAAGTGAAAATATTGGCTCTAATATGATCAAAACCTGAACCAAAGAAAGTAAATATAGTTGGTTCAAACATGCCCAAAACCTGGGCCAATGAAGAAGAAAGAAGAATCAGCTCTAACAAGCCCAAAATAAGAGCTGAAATGAAGAAAAGAAAGTGGCTCTAACAAGCTCAAAACTTGAGTCACAAAAGAAGAAGGATACTTCAAAACTTCAGATTTCAAGCCTTCAAAGTTTTGTTTTCAGTTTTCTGCAAGTTTCTGTCCATGTGTAACTGTCTTTATGTCTTGGATCCACAGAAAACTAGACCGTCTAATCCTAGTTTGACTATTTTTAAATTTCTGTTGTAGAATGTAGAGAAGAAATCTGCTGGATAGTCTAATCCCAGCAGATATTAGATTAGGTAGAGAAACACGTGAGACCAACAGTCTAATCTGTTCTCATGGAGTAATAAGGGTAGAACTAGAATAGGTTTATTTTCTTTTAGAAAAATAAATGATGTAAAGGGTCTGCTAGTTCAAATGCACCCTAGAAGGAGAAAAAATGCTAGGATTGTAGGATGGGTAGGTAGATTGTCTGGGTAATGTTTTTGCTAATTGATGTCTTCACAATTGTGGCAACTGAAAACCAAAGAAGAAAGGTAGCTCAAGCAGTAGGCATCTGGCCTACTCCAAAGATAATTTCTGAATTCTTGACTCCTTCAAGAAGAAGCCATCCCCATGTGGAGCCACTGTTAGCCCCCGATAAATTCCTTGACAAACAAGCAGGGGGCTAAATTGTTTCATGAGCCTTCAAGGAATGCATTTATCTTGTAAACAAAATATCCTTGAAGCCTTTTCATGTTCTCTGCCCTTTGACTATTTCCCTCTTCTTTTGTTGAGTAAATAAGCCTCACTGATGTAAAAAATTGTGCTCCAAAAGGCCTTTATTTTCCCCTTGTATCCCTACAGAAGGTCCCATTTTACCCTTTTTCCCCTTTGTCAAAGTTCCCCTTTTTTCCCTCTAAATCCCCCCAAAATCCCCCTTAAAACGTATATTCACCTCTGTTCTGGTTTAATTTTCCCTTATTTCCTTACCGTTACCCCCATTGGCCTTGGAATGCACTAAAAAGGGGCAAAAAACCCACTTTACACCTTATAATAAGGCCTAAGCCCTTTTTTGCCAGCCCCTTTAAACCACTTATGTTGGGTGTGGCGCCTGATTATCTTGTTTACTTTGTATCACAACATTGGACCCCTGTACCTTAAAAGGGGCGGCAACGCCGCCCGTAATTAATCGCTGTCGTGGGGGGTCTAGGGGGGGCGGCAGCGCTTTTCGGAGCCCCCCCTTAGCGGGGGTTTTCGGGGGCAGCGCCCCCGAAGCTAAAAACATATGTAAAATTGCCTTGTAAAAGTATAGTAATTTCTTGTCAATCTAGGCCGTTCATTACGCAAATGATATGACGGTAGAAGTTATGTTTAGATCAGGGTTTTTTGCCCTAGAAGGCAACCCCTCACTTTTATGAGGGCATTGTATTGTGGCTGTGCATTTGTATGTGTATTCTCAGAGCGAGAAACAGAGAGGGAGACTATGAGAGAGAACAGAGGATGTAGGTTTTGTCTCTTCATTTTTGCTGGATAATAGAAAGGAAGGACTGGCTGTTCGGGGTGGACGTAGCCCAAATTGGGTGAACCACGTATATCTGTGTCTCTCTGGTTTTATGTGTTTTGTGTGCTTGCATTATCCGCATATTTTATGTGTTTCATTTCTCCATAATATATAATTTTCTAACAACTTCCCCATATGCCCTATGCCCAAGACTGAGCGCTTATGGTCTGGGCGCTAATCGCATCAGAAAACCGGAGCAGAACATTCGGTTCCTTTGTAAATCATAAAGAAGCCGATGCGATAGTATTATCGCTCCATCGGTCCTGCCGCAATCTCCACCGTTGATCTATTGTTTTGATCAGACGGCCCTGCGTTGATAACACTCTCACCCTGATCGCAATCGCAACATTCACCGTGTCACTCTTTGTTCCACTTCGATTGCGATTCGCCGATCCAATCTCAGCCGTCCGTTTAATCCATGATCCGACGGCCATCACACTCTCGCTCCAATCGTAATCGCAAATTCCAATCTATGCCACTTTTCGCCCCTTGCGATTGCAATCCCCCGCTTGAATCCAAGCTGTCCATCCGATGCAGATCCAATGGCCTAGCGCTAATCGCTTCATGCCCTTTGCTCCTCCCCTTTCGCCCCTTCGACGAGATCTCCACCGTCGATCTCCTTGTTGATCCAACGACCATTGCATAATCGCATCATCGCTCCAATCGCAATCACGATTTCAAATCTCTACCACTCTTCGCCCTTTGCGATTGCGATTCCCCGATCCAATCTCATCCGTCCATTGATCCAAGATCGAAGTTCCACGCTGGATCGCGCCCTCCACCGCTTTTCCTCATCGGAGCCCTTATTAACTTCATCTTTTGACCTCCGTCGTTGATCTCCTCCTGAGATCAACGGTCCAAAATGAATTGCCCTCCACCCATGCTGGGTCCCATAGCATACTATCGTTTTTATTGCATTTTCATTCATTTTAATACATTTCACCCAAAGTCATAAACCATCCCACTAATTAATCTCCGCCGTCGATCTTTTTCTCAGGACCATGATCGAACGGCCCACGTTCATTTCTCCACCATAACCCTATAGGTCACAATTTATGCCACATTTATGCATTTTTCACCATTGCTTCATCATTTTACCACCGCTGCGCTTCCATCCTCTTGACTCCCCTACATCCACCACCTCCGTGCATGGTTTTCTTAATAGTTTTTCGTGCTTTGCAAGGTTATCAGGTGGCAAAGGCCGCCATGATTACACAGTCTTTAATATAGTGGCAAAGAGACAGGACTTGCATTAAAAGAACGAGATTTGAACCCTGTTAAAACTTCCCCAGAGCCATTAAAGCGTTTTTTTCACAGTCAGAGGCAATCGTGGAAGCGGCAAAGAGTATCAGTGGAGAAAACAGAGTGTTTAAGGCCCGTAATGGAAGATTTTGAGCCTTAATCCAAGTATTTCAAAGCAGTGTACCAGATCAAAGACATCACGGATCTCTCAGAAGGCCCAGCGCACATAAAACTATGCCATCAGGGTAGCTACATCAGCAGAACATCCCTACCTATGAAAGGACAAAGTGCCCATATTGTTTCCTCTATTTATCGTGTTCCTGAAGAACATTCAGCCTTGACCACAGTCCTAAGCTATTAGAGCATTTGTTACGCAGCATGGCGCATTTCACTGTCATTCATTTTCCTTTTTGTTTATTCCCCAAAAGTACTACAGAGTACTACAGCCAGAGTGCATCAGAGCCATACCGGAGTAAATGGAAACATGAAGAAGGTCATTCTTTTGTCCAAGGCATGCCAGAGGTAAATGTACGAAGTTTAAAACTGAATGGGTTTCGACCTTCTTTATTTCCTGAGTTTAATGCTTCATTTAGTGTTCCACCTACCTCCTCTGCTCTCTCTCAGCTATAAAATACAGAAAGGAACTCATTGTAAAGGTTGTTGTTGATCAGTTATCAGAGAATTGCAAGCTGTTTCTGTTGAGACATAGTCTCTGTGTAATGTTGTAAGACAGGCTGAGGAAGATGTTTTCTGTCTGAGTATCCAGCTATTGGAAATGTTGTACTTGAATGGTGTTGCTTTTTAATATGACAAGCACATTTCTTTGGATCCTGATCTAAAGCAACAGTGATGTTTTTCTATCTTTGTATTGGTGCTTAACTTTTATTCCATTTCATTTCATTTCTACTGGCTTGCATCAGAAATCTGGCATAGGATTTACCCTTGTTAGGTACCCTATGTTTCTACTCTCCTTGCCTTTGATGTTTTCTACTAAATGTGTTATCTAAGAATTGATTTCAAATAATTTAACCAGTGTAGTGGATGTTATTTCCTTCTCTCTGATGTATGAATTAGATGAATCTATTCTTAGATGTTATTGTTAGGATTTAGCCGGAAGATTTGGGAACTCTGGGGATTAGAGTTAGCCCTGTCCACTAGGATCCTTGTGCAACCAGCTGGCCTTTCTAAGATCCCTCAAGCTGGAGGCCGAAGCATTGAGAGTTCAAAGTCTCTCTCTGATATCAGGTCTTTAACTTTGTGTTCTAAACCTTCATTGTTCCTCCTCCCTTGCCATTCCACACCACACTATCATCTTTAAGATCCAATGTTTTAGATGACTAGCCCAATTGAAAGCCTGCATATTGATTAGAAAGAAAATCATTTCTTGACTCCATTGCCCAATGGTTTTGAATACTCCCTGGAATACTTCACCTCTGCCTTTATCCTCTTTTCTCATCCTTGTCTGACATTGAGCCCTTCTTTCCTGATGACCAGCAACCAAAAAAACAATCAAATCAACAAACATCGAGCCTTATAACTAGCCTAATATCTTAACCTTTGCACTTCAAAGACATAAATCCTTTGTCAATCATAGAGAGATCCCTCTCTGGACCCAGGAGGGCTAGATCCTAGGGTCTGAAAGTGGTTTGATGTTGTCTCATCTTTTGGTATTGCCAACCTTGCCAAAACATGGGAACCCAACACTTGGTAATTCTATCAACTACCACCATGATGACACTCTTTCCTTTGGACTTAAAGAAACTGTGATAAAATCCATTGAAATATCCTCCCAACATTGACTTGGAATGGATAAATGTTGTAGAAGACCAGAGTTCTTAACTTTGTCAACTTTATTCTGCTAGCAAATCAAACATTCCACCACAAAATTTTGAATATCAGATTTAAGGCCATCCCAAAAAAAATCTTTCTTCACCCTATGGTAAGTTTTTAAAAATCTCGAGTGTCCTCCTAAAGGCGAAGTGTGAAATTCCAAAAGAATCTTTTGTTTTATTTGGGAATTCCTACAAAGATATAAGCGATCTTTGTACCATAAGGAATCATTTTTCCAAATAAATGTATCAGATGTACTAGGATCTTGCTGCAGCTTTTGAATGACTGTCAACACTTCTTTGTCCTTATTCCATTCATCGCTTGCTTCGATTATCCAATTTGGTTGGATAATAGAAATGGCACAAAGAAATGCTTCAACCTCTTCATTCTTTCTTGAGAGTGCATATGCAACAACATTTTGCTTCCATTTTTTGTAGATTATTTCAAAGTCATAACCCAACATCTTTGTGACCCATTTTTGCTGCTCTTTTGAAGATAGTCTTTATTCCAAAAAGTGTTTAAGACTATCATGATGAGTTTTTACCTTGAAGTGTCTTCCCATTAGGTAAGTTCACCATTTCTTTAGTGCATGCAGTATTGCTAACATTTCCTTCTCATAAATAGCTTTCTATAAATACTTTCCTTTGATTGGACGAATTTCAAAAGTAATGGGTCTTCCTTCTTGCATTAAAACAATACCAATTCCATTTCCTGAGGCATCAAATTCCACAATAAAGGTTTTTGTGAAGTCTAGCGTAGCTAAGAACGATGCTAGGCACATTGACTCTTTAAGATGTTCAAAGGCCTTAGTTTTTTCAGGAGTCCATGAAAATGCATCTTTCTTCAATAATTTTTTTAGAGGTGCTGCTATTCTCCCATGATTCTTAACAAACTTGCGATAATACCCTGTTAACCCGAGAAATCCTCGCAACTGCTTTATGGTTGTGGGGAATTCCCATTCTTTTATGGCTTTAATTTTGTTAGGGTCTACCTTCACACCCTCGTGAGAAGCAATATGACCCAGATATTCCACCTCTTGTACTCCAAAGAAACATTAGGATGTTTTTGAATATAATTGTTTCTCCTGCAATAGTTTGAGTACCCTGTCAACATGTTGAACATGATCCTTCCAAGACCTGTTGTAGATTAGTATATCATCAAAAAATACTATCACAAATTTTCTAAGGAAGGGTTTGAAAATGGAATTCATCAACCCTTGAAATGTAGAAGGTGCATTGGTAAGGCCAAAAGGCATGACCCAAAATTCATAATGACCCTCATGAGTTCGAAATGCTGTTTTTGGAATATCTTCAGTCTTCATTCTAATTTGATGATATCCTGAACGAAGATCCAACTTGGTAAAATGAATTGCTCCATGTAATTCATCCAATAATTCATCAATCACAGGAATGGGAAATTTATCTTTAATGGTGAGCTTATTGAGCTCCCTATAATCCGGACACATTCGCCATGATCCATCCTTCTTGTGTACCAATACTACAAGAGCAGAGAAAGAACTTTGACTAGGTTGAATTATACCGGCCTCTAACATTTCTGCAATCATACGTTCAATTTCGCTCTTTTGGAAGTAAGGATATCTATAAGGCCTGATGTTTGGAGGAACACTTCCTGGAATCAAATGAATAGCATGATCATGATCACGAATAGGTGGGAGTCCTTTGGGAGTTTCAAACACCTTGGAATGATTGTCCAAGACTTTTGGAGATCTGCAGAAATAGATGATTTTGATGTCGGAACTTCTAGTGAGCATAATTGTGCAATTACGCCTCGTTGTTCTTTCTTTAGAAGCTTTGTCATGACATTAGAGCTTATTATCCTTCCTGGCTTCCCTTCAATACCCCATAATTTGACTTCCTTTCCTTCTGAAAAAAATTTCAAGAAAAGTTCTTGAAAATTAAAAGCTACCGTCCCCAAAGATTGTAACCATTGTACTCCTAGTACAACATAAGCACCTCCCATAGGAATGGAAAGCATTGGACTATTCAATACATATTCCCCCATGGTTAGCTTGATATTATGGCATTTTCCAGAGCAATTTATAGTTCCTCCATTTCCAACCATCACTTGACATTCTGGTGCTGGGTATAGGAAACAATTTAATTCCTTGGCTACCTTACAATGAATAAAATTATGGGTGCTACCTGAATCAATCAACACTATTACCTTTTTCTTCTTGATATGTCATTCTATCTTGAGAGTTTGAGGAGTGGTAATTCCTGCCAGTGCATTACACGATATGGTCGGATTCATTTCTTCCTCTTCTAGGGCTGGTTCCTGGTGTATATCCTCTTATTGTTCATTTTATTCTTCCTCTTCACAATCTATGTAAAATAATTTCTTCTCAGCACACTTATGACCTTTAGTGTATTTTCTATCACAACTATAGCAAAGCCCTTTTGCTCCTTTTTCTTCCAATTGTTGTGGTGTCAACCTTGTAGGTTGTGGAAATCTAGGAGTAGCAACACTTCCCTCTTTATAGAAGTGAGTGGTAGGCTTCCTTGTCGCCATAATTTTACATTCAATTTTTCTTGCCAACCTGAATGCCTTCTCCAATGAATCAGGTTCCAAAACGCGAACTTCATGTTGGATGTTATCATTTAAAGTACCTATGAAGAGATCAATCTTGTGTTCCTCTGGAATATCCGTTCCCCTTATATTAAATTTTTGGAAGTCCTCAATGTGCTCCCCCACTAAGCCCTTTTGTTTGAGATTTATCAATTGGCTAAAGAAGGTGTTGCTCTTTGTATCCTTATAATGTGCTATCATTTCCTCCGTAAAAATTGACCAAGTGACAATTTTTTTACAGGAGCAAAGCCATCGATACCATACAAATGTATTTTGCTCTAAATGTAAAGTTGCAATGCGTACCTTTTGTGTGTTTTTCACATTATGGAGATCAAAATATTGCTCCATCTGTAGTATCCATGTTACAGGATCCTTTCCATCAAACTTCCTCATATCCATTTTGGAATATGGTGGTTCTTCCCGCCAACATTAGAGTTTATGAAATCACGATTAACATTTATTTTGTTCTCATCATGAGTTTCCTCTACTATCTTTTCACCATTAGGAAACATTTCTTGTATCAACTTTGTCAAACCTTCCATGTCTTCTTTTAGATCATTCTTCATGTTTTCCATTTTTTCATCGATCTTAGCTTCCATGTCATCCATCTTAGATTCCATGCTAGCTTCCATGCCATCTATCTTAGCTTCCATGCCATTCTTCAAACCATCCATCTTAGATTGCATGCCTTTCTTCAAGCCATCCATCTTAGTTTCCATGCCTTTCTTCAAAACTTCCATGTCATTTTTTGTTGCTCTTTGCGAGAGAGAAATTTGTTGCACTTTATCTTGTAATTTTGATATGTCATGTTTCCATTCTTCGTCTTCATGAGTCATAGTAGAGCATTCTAAAGGCTTAATGGGTGTTGAATTCTTTTTACGGGCCATTTTAGAATCCAATACTGATATATATTCTACAATATGCCCTTGGAATCAATTCAACTTGATTCTTCAAACAAGACTTATGAAATTCGGGAAAAAAAATACATACCTTTTACTTGCTTTTTCGGAGCTCTATATTGAAATTGAATTATCTCTATGCAATTTTCTGAAATTTGCACATAGCGATTTTGAACATTAGATTTTTCTAATTTCACCTAGGAGAGGAATAAATGGGTAAGGGAGCCCATGAACAATAAAATATGAATACTTTCGACCTTAATAAGGAAGGGGATCACCTCAGGAGCTGAAATTTACACTTGCAAGTGTGAAAAAAGGAAAAAGAGATGAGGACATAGTCAAGTTTGACTAAGTCAACATGCATTCTTAAGGAGGAAGAGATCACCTAAGTAAACCAGTTCAATGTGAACACGGATCAGCCTAAGACACACATATGTAAACTATATTGAAGATCCTTAGTGTGAAAGAGGCATCGGAGGTGGATTAGCTGACGAAGTCAACAACGTAGCCACAAGAGGAGGGAAGCAAGCTAGGGCAGTGCAGTTTTGAAAGAGGAAGCTTCATGAAGAATTCACCTCAACATTGTGTGGGGTCCGGGGTGAGGAGGCTCACCAAATATAAAAGGAAGGCATAGAATCAAAGGGAGAGCATTCATTTATTCAGCTATTTTGGTCTTGAGACCAATTGCATGCTTCAACTGTTTAGCCGGAGTTGCTGCACTGCTTAGTGCAAGGAATTCCTGTGCGAGAATTCCATCCTCTCTTTAGATCAACTTGCTTAAGGGATCAAAGGGGAGTGATTTGAGCTTCATTTATATATTTGGCTTGAGGCCATCCATCCACATTCAGCCACAGCACTGCTTACTTTGAAAACTGTGTCCTTTCCTGTAGGAGCATTGTTGTTGGGTTAAACATTGTCTTTGTATGCTAGTTTTTGAGGAGGAAGTGCTTATTTCCCTCCGGGAGCTCCAATAAGAATTCATAAGACCATTCTCTGTATTATTCATCATTTATATTTCAAATTCAGTCATTTTTAATGCATATTTTCTGTATACTGCGTTATTTTCTGCAGTCCTACCTTTTGTACCTGTATATTGCCAGAAAGCCTTGCCGGGTGTCTCTTTCTTGATGTAAAAGAGGTTAAACCTCCATTTATTTGTTATTTGAATAATATAAGCTTCATATAAGACTTATTCTATCATTTTCTGTAGAAACCCTCCCGGGAATTACGCTCTCACAATATTCAGAAATTTCTGCTTAACAAAGCCATGGGAAATTAAGGTTTTCTAGCCTAGTTGGGAAAGGAGGAGCTATTTAACATAGATAGAAGAATTATTGTGAGATGAAATTAGGAGCGTAGGTCCCTCATGACCTAATATATCATATCCATACATTTCCCCTACTTATTTGTACGCTCATTTCTGAAAACAACCTTTTTAGGGCATAAAATACCCTTTTTCCCCACTTACCGGATCATGAAACGAAGTAAAAGTTGCTGATGTAGCTAAAAATTATGTCTATGTGTTTCGTATTTATATTTTAAGCTTATTAATCATAACATGACCGTTATACAGGTGATTCATTGTAGAGTTCTAGTTTTATGCCCTATATTGCTGCATTTCCCCACCCGTGAAGGAGAATATAGGCCTAACTCTTGCTGAGGTTATTTCATCTGCTGGGTTGATGTTATTTTACATATATTGAGATGATATTCATTGTCATGCTCATGGTTTGATGAAGCTCCACATTGGTAATAATTCAGATTATTCCCAATAGTGTAGTTGTTCCCATTTTGGGATATTACAGTGGTATCAAAGCTGCCATCTTGGCTCAGCCTGTGGATTTCAGATCCAATCATAAGATAAGAAGAATAGGAGAAAAAAATTATGGAGAGTATGAGCTTAATCTCATCCATTTTCATAGCTAAGAAGAAAGAAGAAGAGAAATGCATTGAAACTCCAAGAGGGTTTCAAGGAGGAGAGAGCTGGAGTGAAACCTCTAGGTTTCAAGAAGCAGAAGAAGATGCATTCACTGCTTGTTCTCATAGAGGATGTGAAGATAAAGGAGACCACTTAGAGCATGAAATATTGAGTGGATATTTGGCAGAATACAAGTGCCAACCTAGGGCTTCCAAAGAGACCCTAGATTTTCCTCAGTTGATTCAACTGAGAGAAGAGAGAATACCTTGTAGCAAAAGAGAGAATAGAGGCAATAGATTCCTATTGTCTAAATTTTATGGGTCAACTATAGCAAGGGCTTGGGCAAGAAATATTGAGGAATTATTCCTACTTCATCTAGTGGAAGAGAGGGAGGCAACAGAAATTGCAGCGCTACACCTAGAGGGTGAAGCCAATACTTGGTGGTGCAATCACTTAAGCCACACCAGAGTGACTTCATTTTCTGATTTCACTCAAGAGCTGATCAGAAATTTTGATGGAGAGAGATAAGAGGAGATAAGGTCCACACCACCATGGGGAGAGACAAGTACCAGTGCTGTCATAGCCTTGGGAGAGCAGCCTTCTACATCAGCAGTTGGGGCAGCCATTACATTGGAGGGAGGAGCCTTTGCAGCTCTACAAGAAGTTCCCACATCGCACCAAGGTATCGGAAGATTTCAATTTTTTCTTATATGAACCGGGATCAAACATTGGTGCCATGGAAGAGCAACAAGATTGCACTGTGCTGTGAAAGCTTGAATGGTTCAAGGAGAAAATGAACCATTGTAATATCCCAAAACTGGAATTTTCTACAACAATAAGAACACCTTAAGGTATTAAAAAGTTGGAGAAAAACAAGTAATGAACTCATGTAATGTTTTTTAAAACATAGCTATCATAATAACAATCACAACAACAAAATACACATTTATACAGTTCACCAAGTGGGGAAAAGCAACTTTTTTTGCCTCAAAAATGCTATTTTCTGAATATTGAATTAAAACAATGGAAAATAAAGGTTGTGTCCCTTATAATGGACAATATAGGACATGCATGAAAAACAGTTTTAGAAACAAATTCCTTTAGCTTAGTTAAACAGACCTCCCATGCTCAAGACAACTTAAAATTGCCAAAACCCCAAGACTACCAAAATGTCGGAGCAGCTGCACAAGTGACTGCACAGTCTAAAGAGAGGTAAAATCAGAAAAAAGAGAAAGATGACTGATAATTTTATTATAATACTCAATGATGTACAAAATCAAAGATCTAATCTCTTTTACACAAATCCAAGAAGACCCGGCAAGGATTTCTTGACAGAAAAGATATACAAGAGAAGCTGCTGCAAAATCTGTGGCTGAATAATGCTGTATGGCTGAATCTCTACAATATATGGCTGAAAATTCAAATAAATGTCTGTAGATGCTCCCTCTATCTTTCCCAAAGAAACGCTGATCCTCCTCTTGGGAAACTAGCTCCTCCAAATGGGGTTTCAACCCCTTCCACTGCACACCTCAAGAAATAACGTAGTTTTCTAAAGGGACTATATTTTTGCTGAAGGTAGATGCTTGGCCCAACACCAGGTAGTGGAAAATTCAGATCAGAAACCTCCTCTTAGATTTCTTGAACAAGATCTCCAAGAAAGAGTAGGGAATCCCCACCTGCGAAAACCCTTGCACTAAGCAGTGCAATAACTTAGCTAAACAGCTAAGTATGCAAGGATTCTAAGCAGAAATCATGAAAATATGATCTCCAATATCTCCCTATGCTTTCCATCTCCTTCATTATATAATTTATGATCTCCTTCACCAAGGGTCCCACCCACTATGAGGTTGCTTCCATGCAAAGGCTCCTCCAAAAAAACTGCGTTGTCCAATGAGATGGTTCAATGCATCTAGACAGTTTTTTTGACTTGGTCAACCTTGAATGATTCTTCATGCCTTGTCCCTTTTCACACTCAAGGTGCCTTCATTTTATCTAGCTGGATTTTATCCTTATTCACATTGAGCTGGCTTTTTATTCATATTTGAGAAAATTATGAGTCTCATTGCCCATTTATTCATTAATCTAATTTTTAAGAGAAAAATTAATATTCCCATTAGCTGAAGCTAATTTAGGAATATTACAGCCATCATCTTCATAGACCCCTGTTGACTTGCACACAATCCTTGAGGTTGAAGTGTGAATTCTTGGAGGATGGAGTGAGCCTTGCTCTAAGCAGGTTCATGCAGAGTCAAATGTGCATCCGGGAGTTGATGCATGAGATAGCAAAAACACCCTGGAGGAGGGATACAACTCTGTCAAGAGGTAGTAGTAAGGAGGCTTTGCCTTCATCCCACTTGGATCCTTATGGGATCAAGATGATAATCGGTGAGAGATCTTCTCTAGAATGTCTCCAAGGAAATGCATTTCAGCATCCCATGGAGTGCAAGGAGGAAATTCTGATATGGGAGGATGGTAGTCTCCTTTGGAGAAGTGCCAAGATGGAGAATGAAAGAAGGCATCCATCGGTGGATAAGTGGATGTGGACAGAGAGCAAGAAGCTGGAAAGTTACTTGCAACTCTATGATACTGGGCAGCAGGAGGCAAAACTACGTTGGTTACTCTTGAGAGAGTTTGGTCATCATGAGACATATCCTTCTTCCAAAGGTATGAGGGAGGAGATTACTTGGCAGGGTACTTGCATCATATGGCAAGGAGTGGGAGAAAATTATAATGATATGATCTTTTCACCACATGGGCTGTGTGATGGAGGTATGATGAGGCAACAAAGACATTTTTTGCTTTGGAGGATTGAGAGAGGGAAAGAACATAGTTGCTCTCACATTTTTCATGATGTTGCAATGGGAAGAGATGGCAACATTATGAGAAGGGTCCTTGACATTGAACATGTCATAGATTGGATTTATGAGTTGGCAGGAGCCTATTTTCATAGGCCAAAAATGTTGTCACTTTGGAGCATGAGCTTGTTGATGAGGTGTTCCCAAGATCACTTCACATTTGATGCACTTGGTGAGCATAGAGGAGGTGAGATTGGTAGAATGGTGGATGGACTCATTAGCTATGGTGATATGTTCTCCTTGACTTGGATTCCCAAGCATGAGAAGGAGGATTTTCATGCGGCATGTGGTTCATTCCTCTTCATTTGGGTATGTCATGCCACTATGGAGGATTCATCTATGGGTCTTTTCATCATCTTGCTTCCATCACTTGGTAAGAAATCTATTTTTGCACTTATTGATTGTTCAACACTATACTTGTACACTCTTACCATTTCATTGTAGTGCATTGCTCTCCAAAGGGGAAAATTTCTCTTTAGGCTCCATGGATCAATTTTGGCCATCTATTATGATGGAGACAACCATCTAATTTATTAATTGGGGCAAGTGTTTGGTTACTCCTTGTATGCTCAGTTGATGCACTCAACCATTTATTACTTGCTGATAGATGTTGTGACTCACACAACTAACCATCTATCAAGAGACAACTTGCCATGCTATTGTATGAAGCTACAGTTGGGAAGACTGCACTGTGACCACTTAGGAGACTGTTGGTACCTTCCAGCACCATATGAAGCCTTCAATATTTCTCTCATTATGATGCTGATCATGATCCTACTTGTTGATATTATTCCTACCTATATGAGGAGTATGATTGGAGGAGGAACACATGGAGTGGATATGTTCTTGGGGGAGGAGCATCCCCAAACTTTCTGCATTGCATGCTCTAAGGGGATCATGGGAGAAGGGCTCTACAGAAAAACATTTATTTCTATATGAGGAGGGCCATGAGATGGATGGGAGACTTTATGATGATGATTTCTTATCCATCATGTATGAGATGGTTTGGGCCAGCTTGATTCACAGTGCTTGGAGAGGGACCTTTGGAGGTCTAATTTCCTTCTTTCCATTTGAGGGCAACATGATGGCAGCCCAAGTTCAGAAAATCCTCTATAATTATCTTAAGTGGAGAGGAAGACAGTGTGGAGTAGGCTACTATGTCTACCATTACCAAAATTTCATCCCACCTACTTTGCGAGAGCTTTAGGTGGAGGATGACTTGCATGAGTTACCATTTTGGAGGGTGGCTTATTTTTCTTGGTTGATAGCTTGGGGAGGAGAGATTAAAATGGGGATGATGAATCCCAATCTATATCAGCCCTCATGCTTCAAGAGGTTCTTCAAACATCCCATTGTTGCCCCCATGGATGTTTTATTGTCACAACATGTTAGCTATTTGGGATGTTCTCCAATAGATGGCTTGCACACTTGGGAGGAGAAACTTGGAGACATATTGATGATACAGCACCTTGATCCTTGGATGATTTCATCATATGAGGTTGCTACATGGGAGAAGAGGATACTCTTCAGTCTTATCCTTGCAGTTGCTTGAGGACAAGCAACATTTGGGAGGGGAGAACTGTAATGTTCCCAAATTTTAACATAGCAATTCGGAACATTAGATTTTGCTAATTTCACCTAGGAGAGGAATAAAAGGATAAGGGAGCCCATGAACAATAAAATATGAATAATTTCCACCTTAATAAGGAAGGGGATCACTTCAGGAGCTGAAATTTACACTTGCAAGTGTGAACAAAGGCAAAAGAGATGAGGACATAGTCAAGTTTGACTAAGTCAACATGCATTCTTAAGGAGGAAGAGATCACCTAAGTAAACCAGTTCAATGTGAACAAGGATCAGCCTAAGACACACATATGTAAACTAGATTGAAGATCCTTAGTGTGAAAGAGGAATTGGAGGTGGATTAGTTGACGAAGTCAACAACGTAGCCACAAAAGAAGGGAAGCATGCTAGGGCAGCACAGTTTTGAAAGAGGAAGCTTCATGAAGAAGTCACCTCAACATTGTGTGGGGTCCACGGTGAGGAGGCTAACCAAAGATAAAAGGAAGGCATAGCATCAAAGGGAGAGCGTTCATGTATTCATCTATTTTGGTCTTGAGACCAATTGCATGCTTTAGCTGTTTAGCCGGACTTGTTGCACTGCTTAGTGAAAGGAATTCCTGTGCGGGAATTCCATCCTCTCTTTAGATCAGCTTGCTTAAGGGATCAAAGGGGAGTGATTTGAGATTCATTTATGTATTTTTCTTGAGGCCATCCATATAAATTCAGCCACAACACATTTTACTTCAGAAACCACGTCCTTTCCTACAGGAGCATTGTTGCTGGGTTAAACATTGTCTTTGTATGATAGTTTTTGAGGAAGAAGTGCTTATTTCCCTATGGGAGCTCCAATAAGAAGGCCTAAGGCCATTCTCTGTATTATTCATCATTTATATTTCATATTCAATCATGTTTAATGCATATTTTCTATAGACTGCATTATTTTCTGCAGTCCTACCTTTTGTACATGTATATTGCCGAAAAGCCTTGCCAGGTGTCTTTTTCTTGATGTAAAAAAGGTTAAACCTAAATTTCTCTGTTATTTGAATAATATAAGATTCATATCAGAATTATTCCATCATTTTCTATAGAATCCCTCTTGGGAATTACGCTCTCACAATATTCAGAAATTTCTGCTTAGAAAAGTCATGGGAAATCAAGGTTTTCTAGCCTAGTCGGGAAAGGAGGAGTTGTTTAACATAGCTATAAGAATTATTTTAAGCTGAAATTCAGAAAGTGGGTCCCTCATGACCTAATATATCATATCCAATTGTTTCCCCTGCTTATTTGTACACTCATTTCTGAAAAAAACTTTTTAGGGAATAAAATACCCTTTTTCCCCACTTACCGGATCATGAAACGAAGTACAAGTTGTTGATGTAGCTAAAAATTATGTCTATGTGTTTCTTATGTATATTTTAATATTATTCATCATAATAATACTGTTATACAACTGATTCGTTGCAGAGTTCCAGTTTTATGTCTTGTATTGCTGCATTTCCCCACCTGGGAAGGAGAATATAGGCCTAACTATTGCTGAGGTTCTTCAATCTGTTGGGTTGATGTTATTTTACATCTATTGAGCTGCTCTTCATTTTCATGCTCATGGTTTGCTGAAGCTCCACATTGGTAATAATTAAGATTATTCCCAATAGTTTAGCTGTTCCCATTTTTGGATATTACACTCTATAATTGCAGATCCTCAATATCTGAAATTTGGCCTTATAGTATCCCTCTGATGCTTCTTTCAAATGTCACATGTTTTACCTGATTTGTATTCTTCAAGGCAAAGTTATGTCCAATCTCCCACAATGACCTAATTATGGACTGGTTCAGTAGAGTAAACTTGTACGACTTGCCACGTGTCATTGCTTCCTCCTTTGGCTCTGAAATTTATAGACATGACACTACAGTCTATGTGCTTGTGGCCAAATTTTACAACATTCCAATCCAATTATCAAAGAGAGAGTTATGAAGATTTTCCCACGATAACCTCTTTGAGATGAGATTCGGAAGCCTGAAAAAGACCTAAATTCCACAGATCATATCTCCGAACATATTGCGAACCAAGCTCTGAAATTTTGCGATGAAGTTCCTCTAGATTTCAGCTTCGCTCTCTACAAATTTCAGCTTCTGAATCTTCGTAGAAAAAAATTATAGCGAAAATTCTGCGGTGACCTGTTTAGCTTAAATTTAGGAGCCCGCAAAAATCCCTAAATTCCACAGATCATATCTCCGAAAATATTGTGAACCAAGCTCTGAAATGTTTCAACGATGTTCCTCAGGATTTCGGCTTCACACTCTAAATATTTCAGCTTCTGAACATTCGTAGAAAAAAATTTATAGCGCAAATTCCACGATGATCGGTTTGGAGCAGTGAAACCCGTAGAATTGAAAGTTCTGATACCAAATGTTGTGAAACCAGCTCCAAAAATATAAGAAAAGAGATATCAACGCCTTATAAATAAGCCACTTCAAGGGGCAAACCTCCAATACATTATATGAATGAACAATTCTTGGATGATACAAATTACAAAACCTCCTTTCTATATATAGGAGTCCATGGGGCCACAATGTAATCCTAGCCGACCTAAAAATAATAATTTAAGGGCACAATAATAGCAATATGGGAGTTACAGGGGTACACTAATAACAATAAGGGGATTACACTAAAAACAATAAGGGATTATACTAGTAATATAGGGACCTAATAGATTACCACTCCTAAAAGACCCCTAATGGGCTTATGCCACTCATCTTTATCCTATTTTACCACCCATAACCTCAGTACTCTGTTCTGCCTTTGCCTCACCCCTCCACTTTCCACCAAGGATTGCCAAACATCCTACTCCTTCTCATACTCACCAAGTGCCTCAAGCATTGATGTACTCAAAACTATCTCTGTAGGCTCTTTATATAAATCAAGTACATTGGATTTTGGATCTTCAATACATCAATTTGTCAAAAAACTTTGTTTTTTACACCTGAAGACCCCAATCCAAAATTTCAATCAAAGACCAAGTCGAAGGAGCTTCCCACTAGGTCATTAGGGTTTCATAGGTTGTAGGGTTATCCTTTATGTTTTTAAGCTATGATTTTCCTGTGCTAAAGGCTGAATCAATTGTGAAAGAAGGTCAGCACCTATTTGTCCAAGATAGATTAGAAAAATTTCCTAAGAAGATCACCTTATCAAGTTCAAATTCTGCAAAGGGAAGCCGTTCATTTTGACATTTTTGTAGGAGTGTCAAGGTGACTATCAGCAGAAAATTGGTAAGGTAAGAGGCCTGCTCCTATTTAAACAAATTTACAACAAAAGGATAGGGAATATGTCCAAGGAGAAATCAGGGTTTCTAAGCCTGATCGTGCTAGCAGTGGGCCAAGCAAGGATCCAATGCAGCAAAACACTTGGAGGAGACACACCAAATGAACCAAACATGGAAGATGTTTCTTAGAAATTATGAATGAAAAAGGAAAAAAGGTGAGGTGAACTGGACAAAAATAAATGAACTTGAAAGGGCTATAGAGAACTTAGAAGACAACACTAATAATTATTCTAAAATAGCCTAGAAACCTAAGGTTTTGGAAAGATAGTCAAGGGAGATGAAATGAAGATGATAGGCCTCCATGATCACACCAGAAGGAAGGTTTGAAGAAACTGTTGTAGGTGACTTCCAGAGTTTTCCAAGGTAAAGTATCTCACTACCTTAGAAGAAAGAAAATGAAAAGAGTATCAGTGAAGGGAAGGTCATTCTTTCATTTTCAGTCATTTTCACTCAATGATCAAAGGAATAAAAGCATAGGGTTGAGTTCCAAGATGGAAAGCCAAGCTGATCATGAGGTTCTTGTTGTGTAACTAAATGTGTCAAACTCCAAGAAAATCAGAAAGGGCTAAATCAGTATGTCATGGCACCTGCAAATCAGAAGTGGCCAAAAGAGGAGATAACATACATGATTGTGAAGACTATGGTACTTGTCAAAGATGAATTTATCATGCTTAGAGATAAATGAGAAAGATGAAAAAAAGTTTCATAGTCACCCATCAAGAAAAAGGAAATTTAATATCCAATGTAAGAACAAAGAAGTTTTAAAGATGCTGCCACCATGCAAGTGCCTAAGGTTGTCAAAGTGATTTTACAATGCTCCAAATATCAGAGGGAAGAGAGTCACTTCAAGGTTTTCATGACACTTATTGACTGAAAGTGATTGAAAGACATGAAAAAGCAAAAATAAAGTAAATCATGTGACTCAAACAAACATTTGCAGAACAGATTGTTAAAGGCATCAATTGGCCAAAGGAAGTCAAAGTTCACCATGTCAGCAACCTGAAGAGCAAAAAAATAAAAATGATTAGAAGGAAAAAAGGACATTTGAATTTCTTAAGCCACCTACTGCAAAAGGTCAAGAAGAATATTAGTGAAAGACAAAAAGGCTCAAACAAATTAGCAAAGTGGGTTTTTCTAAATTCAATTTATCTTCCTAGGCTATAAAGGGCCTTTTTCACCCTTCACTTAGCTCATTGTGCACATACAAAGACAACCAGAACCTTCTAGGATAAAAATATGAGTTTTTAGTCCAAATTGAGTAAGTTTGCTTGATGCTACGCATTCGTGCAGGTGCTACGCGTTCAGTGCCCGACGCTACGTGTTAGCCACCTATAAATTTTTGACATAGCAAACAGGTGGCTAAAAATGTTTCTGAGCCTTCAAGAGAAACATTTCCCTTGAAAATATTTCATTCTTGAAGCCTCTGTGTGTCTTTTGACTTTGAAGAGATCTTCATTGCTGCTTCCATAAAAAAAAAAGCCTCACTGTTTTGTGAAAATAATGCTTCAAAAGGCCTCTGTAATTGCCCAATTTCACTCATTTCCCATCATTTTCATTAAGTCTCCTTTTCCCTTTCAGAACCTCCACATCCCTCTAAAAAGCCTCCAAAATCCTTCTAAACCACTAAAAATCCCTTTTACAGTTTTAAAACACCCTTTTCCTCTTTACCGAAAGCCAAGAAAACCCTCAGAAAACATTGATTTTGGCTTAAAAAACCCTTTTTTGCAATGAGGCCTTAAGCCCCTTTCGGCCTAGCCCTTAGCCCCTTTTCTGGATATGACCCGTGCCTAGGACCAGACGCTAAGCCCCGTGGTGCTAATCGCAATCGGAGCTTTCCGCTATCACCTTTTCCTTTGTTATTTCAAAACTTCCGATGCGATGACCATTTGTTCTATCGGCGTCCGCTACAATATTGACCGTTGATCCTTCGAAATCCAACGGTTGGCACTTTATTCATCTCCGCCCATAACATATTTCCATCACCTTTCCGATTGTATATCCACCATTGATTTCTTTGATGATCTGAAGGCTAGCGCAATATCGCATCGCACTAACCCAATCTCCCCACTGTTTTTTTTCCCCGATGGCCGACCCCTGATTTAATCTTGGCCATTGAATCCAAAAGAACCAACGGTCAGGATTCGTTCGTGCCTTTGTTCACAGAGCCCATCATCGCTCTGCCGATTTAATCTGGACCATTGAATCCACAAGAACCAATGGCCCAGATTTAATCGCGCTCCGCATATGTGCCCTCCATCCGTTCCCCTCTGATCAGATCGCCACCATTGATCTCTCAAATGATCCAACGGTTTGCGCTAAATCGCAAACTCAAAAAACCTCAGATTTTTGGCCCCACCTTTCTCTGATGTGATTAGATCTCAGCCGTTCATTCTGGTAGATCCAATGACTCTCCTTCTTCCTCCTCATTCACTCACCCCGTTGCCTCTGCTTCCTCTTTTTAATCTCCACCGTCCCTTTCGTAGATCCAACGGTCAGGATCTAATCCGTTGTTGGCCCTTCCCGCCTTACCGCCCGTGCATATTTCCATATCGCACTCTCATCTCAACTGTCTGATATCCCCGCCTTTCATCAAATGGTTGAGAATGCATATCGCGCGATTTTTGCATCCGAGGTTTAATGTTTCAAATTTACGCGATGAAAGTGGTTTTGGGAGGACACGTGGCAGGCAGCGACGCATATCGCGTTTTTTTGGAGAAGTTTCAAAACCACTCTGAAGCCGCGTGAAACCATCATTTTTTTTGTTAAAACCACCTTTTCCTCTTTGATTCCAAATGATTTCATCGGAATATCTCCATCGTTGATCTCTTCCAGTGATCCATCGGTCCACATTCACTCTCCCTTCGCCCTTCCGGTCCCACCACCGAAAGCCTCCGATTTCATTCATTTTAACCACTTTCCTTTGTAATTTTCCCAAAAATTAAACTTTGTGTTTTAACACTAAGGGTCTTTTCTTCCGCCTAATTCAGTCTAACCACTGCACCGGTAAATCTTGACTGTTGATCATCATCCATCACTCTTATTGGACGGTCTAAAACCCTCCTTGCACCAAACCTTCATCAGCTCAGTTTTCACCACTCTGCCATGATTTTTACTCGTTCCTTCACCTTCATCCACCATTTCCATTGCTATGACACCGATTCCTTGGACTCCACAGCATCCTCCTCCACTCCCATTGATTTCTTAACATGTTTATCATCTTTTTGTAGGGGTACAGATAGTGAAAATGACTCTTTGTCTCACTATCACAGATAGGGAAATACAGAGTGCATAACACCATTATCAGAGCCGAAGATTGCAGGGAAGGTGCCTAAGAAGGTTTAAACGTGATTTTCAGTAAATCAAGTGTTAAACTCTATTCCAAACCCTACAACGCCATTAAAACCTTCATGTTCACAAACAAATAAAAAAGGAAGTGGAAAAGAGTATCAGTGATAGTTTAAAGGGATTAAAAGCTCATTATTGAAGATTAAATGCTTTAATCCAGTGTTTAAAGGACGAAGATACAGATTGAAGACCTTATGAATGATCCAGAAGGATAATAAGGCCCAAAACGCATGAAACAAGCCATATCAGTGCTTCACATCAGCAGAATGTTCTTTCCCAAGAAAGGACAAGTTCCCATAATGTTTTTTATTCTCCATCAAGTTCCTGAGAAGATCTACACCCTGACAGAAGTCCTAAGATTGCCAGAGCATTAGTTACACAGTATGGAAGGCCTGAAAGGCATTTATCTGCCTTACTTGTTCCAGAGTACAAACAGAGTATAAACAGCCAGAAAGTACCTCAGAAACATACCTATGAAGTAATTATCAGCATGTTGAAGACTCATAGTTCACCGAAAGAGTACTGAAAGTCAATACGGGATATTAAAACCGAATGGGCCTCAGGCACTCTTCTTCCTCTATTTTAATGTTTAATTTAAAGTTCTATCTACCTCTACAACCACTCTTTTAGCTATAAGAACTCTTCAGAAATACATTGTAAACGTTGGTTAATCGTGGATTGTAAGCTGTTTCTTTGAGACAAAGTTTTGTGTATAAGTTGTAAAATAGGCTGGGAGATGATTTCTAGTTGATATCAAGCTGCGGGACAATGATGTATGTGACTGGTGTTGCTCTTTAATATGACAAGCATGTTCAATGGATCCTGATCTAAATCAATGGTGAAGTGCTCTATCTTTTGTTGTTTTTCCCATCTGATTATGCATCACATTTCATTTCTCTAGTAAGAATCAGTAATCTAGCTTAGGATATACTACTGTAAAGTACCCTAATGCTACCTGCTCTCCTTATCTTTGATTTTTTCTTCTAATT
This sequence comes from Pinus albicaulis, assembly GCA_034641835.2. Lineage (NCBI taxonomy): Eukaryota > Viridiplantae > Streptophyta > Pinopsida > Pinales > Pinaceae > Pinus > Pinus albicaulis. The sequence continues at coordinate 50,199,302 of CM076583.1, forward strand.
GTGTAATCTAAGAACTGATTCAAGATAGTTTAACCAGTATAGTAGTTGGTTTATCCATGCTTGCTGATGTATGAATTTAGAATCTATTTTTAGATGTTCTTGTTAGGTTTTATTTGAAAGAATTAGGAAACTAGGAGATTTAGAGTTAGCTCTGTCTCACTAGGGTCCTTTTCCAAGAGTTTGCCTTTCTAAGATCCCTTAAGTTGAATGTCAAAAGCAGAGAAGGTTAAAAGTCTTTCTCTGATCTTAGACTTTAATTTGTGTCAATCTTAAATGTTTTCTATTGTCTGAAGAGTTAACCTCATTAGGAGTTTGATCATAGATGGTTAAGGCATGCCCTGTCCCTATATTTTATCCTAAGTTGTCACCTTGGAAGGTTGTCTTGTCATTCACCTTCATTTCCATATCATTTCATCCCATTACTATCATCTTTAAAGATCCCCTGATTTAGATGAATAGCCCATTTGAAAGTCTTGGATATTGAATTGAAGGTAAACCCTTTTATGACCCCATTGCCCAATGGACTTGTGTTTTCTTTGAGTTATCTCCCCATTGCCGAAATCCTCCTTTATTCAACCCTTTGCCTTGTATTGAACCCTTCTTTCATGTTTCCCAGCCAAACAACAAAACAAAACAAAAAAACAACCCTTGTGCCCTATAACTAGCCTAATACCTTAAATTGAACTTTAAAGATATATTATTCTTTGTCTTTATAGAGAGATCCCTCTCTGGATCCAGGAGGGCTAGATCACGAGATCCCAAAGTGGTTTGATGTTTTCTTATCATTTGGTATTGCCAAATTTGCCAAATCATAGGAACCACAACATAATGGCGAATCCACTGGGGACTTTCTGAGTGTTTTCCATCTTATACATCCTTAGGACCTCAGAAATACAAGATCTCTGGTTATATTGGCAGTTAATCACTATGGTGGACAGTAGACCTTCTTGAAACACTTTAAACCCTCCACTTAGCGACTCCACAGTAACTAAATGACCAAAAAGACTCCATTGGTGATCAGTAGGACTGCTGATTATCTTTGTTTTAACAAGACTCCACTCGGAGACCAGTTTTCATTACAACATCATCCATATTCAAGAAACACATAGGATTAAGTTTCATGTTCAGAGATATTTTGCCCCTTAAAGACTGTCATACATGGCTAACTTTCTTTGTTGAGATTCTTATTCATACTAGCTTCAAGAACAATCCACACTAGAGCTTATCCTAATCCAAACCCACCTGAAATAATTGATAATCCAGAGAGTATCCTTAGGAAGTCTCTCACATCTAAAGAATCAAATATTTCTAGACACGTTAATAGAGCTTATTCAGCACCTGAAAACTTTGCAGCTCTATTAGACACTCAAATTGACTTAGAGTTACCAAGTGATCTGACAAGAACACAATCATTCAGTGCTATAGATCAGACTGACTTAGAGCCTCCAAGTTCACCACCACATACTGGTCAACACATTAGGGACAGAGAAACCCCTCCATCAACACCTCCTGATATTCATTTCATTCAAAACTTGGGCCTTTCTCACCCTAAATCAGCTCAACAGTTTGTTGTTGGTCCTAGCATTTCTGTCATTCATATACCTGTTTCTCAAACCAATCCTTTACCTCCAAAAAACACTATCATGGAAGCATGGTATGCTCCCTTGGTGTTACCACAGCCTTTGGCTCCACTACCCAATGATTATCAGTAAAAAATCCCTCATTTCACTGGGAAATAATCTACTACAGCTCAACACCATGTAGATAGGATGGAAGATTCCTTTGACTACATGGAAATTGAAGATGAAACTATCAAAATGAGAATCTTTGCCCAGAGTTTAGGAGGAGAAGTGAAGAAGTGGTTTAAAGGCTTACCTCCCAATAACATCAATGAACTTACCTCTTTACATCAATCTTTTATAAACAAATGGGAAGTAAAAAGAAACCCTCTCCAAATGTTAGCAGAATACAAGAATCTCAAGAGAAATAAGGGAGAGAGTGTCCATGACTATTGTACTACATTTAACAGTGTCTACAACGCTCTTCCACCACACATGAAACCTCCCCAAGGAATGGCCCTAGTAAAATACCCTGAAGGATTTGATGCTGACATGGCCTACCAGCTTAGGGAGAGAGATTATGACACATTAGAAGACATGCAGAAAGGAGTAGTGAGTGTAGAAGAAAACCTGATTGAAAAAAGATGTAGGATGAGGGTTGAGAAAAAGGTAACCTATAGGGATGACAACATAGCTTCTTCATCTGATTCCAAATATGATAGTCTAGCCAAAAACGTGGAAAGGATGGAAAGAATGATGGAAAAAATGGTGATCCAAGTCAACAATTAGAATAGAAACCAAAATCAAAACCAGAACCAGAATTTTAGGAGAAACAACCCCCCAAATAGACAAAGGGACTCTGATGAACAAGTCATACCTCCGTTCCAAGAGAATTTCCTTGATGAGTATGAAGGAATAATAGAAGAATCAGAGGGAACTGCCATAAACATGGTGGAAGTAGATAACCAGGATCACACCTTTTCTACAGAGGATAATCAGACCTCATACTCACATTGGGATGAGGAAGGGTTAGAATCTGAAGATTATAGGTTGGGATTTGAAAATGCCATCATGCAAGTCTGACAACAATATGATATTAGAAGCAAGAAGAACATAGACACTCTCAAAACAAAATCTTCTGAAATCACCATTAAGAAAAGACCTGAAAAGAATCCTAAAGTGACTGCTGAAAGTAACAAATCAACAGATGAGAGTTCTAGAAAAAATAAAGAAAAGGACATCCAAACTATTGATAAACCAAGTCAAGAAACTAGCAGCACTAGCATTGCAGTTAATGCTCCTGATAAAATAGCTTCACACATTGTACATAATGAGATTTAGCAAGCTGATTCTGCCAATAAAACAGTGAGCAGTAAAACAGAATTGAACCTTTCAAAAATTCAGTCTCCTTTCAATTTGGAAAGTGAGATAGCCAAAATCAAAATTTCTGTTCCTCTCACTAAGTTAGCTACTCAAGATGTATATAAAGGTCAAATTTTGAAAGCTTTAAACTTAGGATAAAATAGTGACATTGTTAATTTAAATGATGGTCAACCAGCTCTTTTGTTTGGCCCAAAAATTGAAGGGAAGTTTCAGGAAGGGGTGATACCTCCTTTCTATGTCAGCCTCAATATCTATGACAAAATCCTGCATAATTCTATGCATGATTCTGGGGCTTCTCACAACCTTATGCCAAAGGTGATTATGGAGAATCTAGGCCTAGAAATAACCAGACCTTATAAGGACTTATATTCCTTTGACTCTAGCAGAGTGAAGTGCCTTGGCCTAATCAAAGATCTTTGTGTGAATTTGACTCAAATCCTAGCCAAGTGAATGGTTATGGATGTTGTAGTGGCAGATGTACCTCCTAAGTATGGCATGTTTCTATCAAGGTTATGGGGTGCCAAGCTACAATGTACAATGCAGATGGACATGTCATATGCCACAATCCCTGTCTTTAGCCAGCTTAGAAGACTATATAGAGAGGAACACATGAAATTCATGGTTAGTAGCCCAGAAAAACCTGAAAATTCCCCTTTGTACTCTGTCCATACAGATCTGGATTCCTTTATTCTTTTCAATGATGAGTTTAAACAAGAGCTAGGAAACATAGATTTAGATAACAGAGTAGAATCCATAAATTCGAACATAATGGAAGCTCTAGAAATAGAGGAAAACGAGAGAGAAACCCTTGAACAATGTGCTGAATTAGAAAATCAGAGTGAACAAAACCAAGATTGCAAACAACAAATTACTCATCACTCTAAACTCCATGAAAGTCCTAAATATCAAGACATAACACTACACAATGGTGAACATAGCATTAGGGATGAAACTGATGAAAATTCTGCAAATAATCCCTTATGGAAAATGAAATTTGATGGATCATGCACTAGAAAGAATGCAGGAGCTGGGATATGGTTGCATAACACTAAAAACAACTATACTGAGAGCCATGCCTTCAAACTAGACTTTAAATGCACAAAAAAATTTGCAGAGTATGAGGCTCTCATCCTAGGATTGAATCTATTGAAAAAACTAGGAGCCCAAAGGATAGTTGTACATGGAGAATCTGAGTTAGTAATAAAACAACTAAATGGAGAGTATACTGCAAAGCATCCTAGATTAAGGGCATACATAAATGATGCTATGGATTTTCTGAAAACTTTTGTAGAATACGAACTTGTGTTTGTTCCTAGGAGTCAAAACATAATTGCAAATGGATTGGCCTGCATGGCTAGTTCATATCAGAAATCACCTAGTGACAAACAGATTATTATTTAGACAAAATATAGACCTGTAGTGCCAGATAATGAAAAATACTAGAAGGTCTTGGAGGGTGACAAACAGATAGAGGATTTATTGCTTGGCAAGAATTAGTTTGAATTTCCTGATTTAGACTCTAAATCCGATGAAAACTGTTTAGATAAAGAGCCACCCGATGAAGAAAAACCATCCCCCAATGCAGAAATAAACTTGTTAACCAAATAATTTGAAAAAAAACCTGAAGAATACATGAAAACATATAAAGAAGACATTGAGGTGCTGCAATCCAAAGACAAAAGCATACCTAGAGGATTATCACCCTTAGAGGACCTTTTCGATTTTAATGATGTGGCAAAAAAGCCTACTATACAACATACTAAGTCAGATGTTGAAAAATGCAACATAGGCAGCAAAGATAAGCCTAAAATGATTAAATTGGCCAAATCTTTACTTGCCCATATCAAGCAAAAATACATTGATCTATTTAAAGAGTTTGCTGATGTGTTTGCCTGGAGCTATGAGGACTTAAAATTCTATGACATAGAGATTATACAACATAAGATCCCATTGAAAGAAAACCAAAAACCCTTTAAGCAAAAACTGCCCAGAATTAACCCAGTACAACTGCCTCTAGTGGAAAAGGAAATCAAGAAAATGTATGAGGCAAGAATCATAGTGCCTGTGAGGTTTTCGGAGTGGGTATCTAACCTAGTGGTCGTAAGGAAAAAGACAGGAGAAATCAGATTGTGCATTGATTTTAGAAACCTTAACAGAGCCTCCCTAAAGGACAATTACCCTTTACTTAAAATGGAGCACATCCTACAAAGGGTAGTTGGTGCAAAGAGGATTTCTCTGTTAGACGGTTTTTCAGGGTATAACCAGGTCTTAGTACTCCCAGAAGATCAACTAAAAATAGCTTTCACCACTCCATGGGGCACGTTCATCTACGTGAAAATTCCTTTTGGACTAATGAACGCTGGTACAACCTTCCAAAGAGATGGACATAGCATTTTCAGAGGAAATAGGTCACTTCATCGTAATCTACCTTGACGACATAACCGTTTATTCCAAAACCAATGAAGAGCACCTTAAACATCTTAGAAAGGTGTTTGAAAAGTGTAGAAGGTTTGGGCTATCTTTAAATCCCAAAAAGAATGTATTTGGCCTCCAAGAAGGTAAGCTTATGGGCCATATTATATAAGAAAAGGGGATTAAAATAGACCCAAAAAGAGTTGAGGGAATACTGCAGATTAGCCACCCAAGGAACATAAAGGAATTGCAGTCCTTTATTGGGAAGATTAAATTCTTAAGGAGGTTTATTCCCATCTTAGCAGAACTCCTAAGAAATATGACAAATATGCTGAAAAAGGAAGTGGGAGTTAAGTGGACTGTAAAAGCAAAAAAAACTTTTGAGTTAGTTAAGCATGCACTCACCCGGGCTCCGGTCCTAATAAGCCCTGATTTTTCTAAAGATTTCCTCACTTTTTTCTTTTCTTCAGAGCATACTGTGGTCGCTGTCCTCTTGCAGAAATATCCAGAAGGACAGGAACAGCTAATCGATTTCTTTAGAAATCATTGAGAGACGCACCCTTGAAATATAATATAATGGAAAAACAGGCTTATGCTTTGGCAAAGGCCCTAAATGATTTTAGGTTGTATATTCTGCATTCTCACATCATTTCTTATGTGCCTAGCATAGTGGTGAAGGATAATTTGTCACAGGATCCAGATGGAAAACGAGGTAAATGGATTGCAGTGATACTAGAGTATGATCTAGAGATCAAACCCACAAAACTCATCAAAGGCCAAGGCTTGGCACAATTAATGGCTGAATCCAACTTACAAGCCCTTGACATAAACATGGTAGATGCCTTGGATGAACATGAAGGACTGCTTGCTCCTACTTTTGAAGAAAAATTCCAAAACTCACCTTGGTATGCTGGCATCTTGTATGTGCTTACAAATCTTAATGCTCCTCCTGATTTATCGAAGACAAAAGCAAGGTTTTTAAAGTTAAAAGCTAGAAATTATTGCATTTTAAATGAATGTTTATACTGGAAAAATGAAAATGGTTTGTTGCTTAAATGTTTTCTTGAGGTTGATGCAGAGAGGGTCAAACACGAGTTCCATGAAGGAGAGTGTGGAGGCCATTTATACTAGAAAACCACAGCCAAAAAAATCGTTAGGGCTGGCTTTTACTGGCCCACACTTTTCCAATATGTACATAAAATGATAGTTTCCTACCATAAGTGCCAGATCTTTGAGGGCAAAAGAAAACTCCTCCCTTTACCATTACAACCCATCATTGTTGAAGCCCGTTTTAAACAGTGGGGCCTAGATTTTATAGGAGAAATCCATCCCGCTTCCTCTGCCCAACACAAGTGGATTCTCACAGCCACAAACTATTTCACAAAATGGATAGAGGCCATACCTTCCAGGAATGCCATAGATTCTGTCATCATAAAATTCCTTGAAGACCATATCCTATCTAGATATGGTTGCTCTAGAAATATTATTACTGATAATGCTGCTGCTTTTGGTTCCAAAAAGATGATTGATTTTTGTCACAGGTATCAAATTGCACTTGGTCATTCTAATTCTTATTACCCACAAGGTAATGGGCTACCAGAATCATCAAATAAAAGTTTGGTGACCATCATCAAGAAGCTGCTGGAAGAGAATAAAAAATCATGGCATAACAAATTGGTGCATGCATTGTGGGTAGACAGATTGACTACAAAGAAATCCATTGGCATGTCACCATACCGGCTTGTCTATGGGGCTGATGCAGTGTTCCCTACCAGCCTAGGGGTACCAGTGATAAAACTAGTCCAAGAAATACAGTAAGAAGAAGACAACATGGTAAGGAGGATCAATCAAACCATACATCTCCAGCAGACAAGGGAAGAGGTCTAAAACAGAGCTCAAAAAGTACAAGAAAGCATCAAAACGTTGTTTGACAAAAGAAAAAAAGCTCGTGACTTCAAAATTGGAGACAAGGTGCTCAAGTGGGACTCTAGAAGGGAAGATAAGGGTAAGCATGGAAAATTTGACAGTTTATGGCAAGGCCCTTATGTTATTCATTCCACCATTGGTCCAAATGCATTCTTTCTGCAATAGTTATATGGTACAGATCTGTTTGGGACTCATGTCAATGGTAGGATGCTCAAACATTATTACTGCTGAAGTTCAGAGTTTAAAGTTTTCACTTCCATTGTAAATACCATTGCTTTTTTCAGTTTCACAAAAAAGAAAAAAATACAAAAAAGGAGAAAAGAAAAGGTTCAGAAAAGCTCAAAATTTGAACCTGTGAAGTTCTGAAGAATGGCTCAAATTAGCTCAAAACCTAAGCCAAAGAATGTGAAAGGCTGGTTCTAATATGCCCAAGACTTGAACCAGCAAAGAAAGAAGAAGAATCGGCTCTAACAAGCCCAAAACCAGAGCTGAAATGAAGAAGAAAAGTGACTCTAACAAGCTCAAAATCTGAGTCACAAGAGATAGAAGGATGCTCTAAAGTTTCACAATTTCAAGCCTTCAAGATTTTGGATTCAATTTCCTGCAAAGTTCAGTTCATGTGCAGTTGTCTTTGTGCCATGGACCCATAGAAAACCAGACAGTCTAATCCTGGTTTGGCTATTTTTAAATTTCTGCCTTAGAATGTAGAGAAAGAAATCTGCTAGACTGTTTAATATTAGAAGATATTAGTGTAGGTAGAGAAGCTATGAGGCCAACAGTCTAATCCGGTCCCAAGGAGGAATAAGGGTAGAATTAGATTAGATTTTTCTACTCTCAACAAAAATATGATGAATAAGGTCTGCAAGTCTAAATGCACCTTGAAGAAAAAATGTTAGGAATGTAGGATGGGTAGGTAGATTGTTTGGGAGAATATTACTGCTGATATGATGTTTTCATGAGTTGTTGCAGCTAATTAAAGAAAAGAAGAGATGTGTCAAGTACCAGGCATCTGGCCTACTTCCAAATATTATTTTATGAGATTCTTGACACCTTCAAGAAGATGAAATCCCCATGTGGAGCCACTGTTAGCCACCTATAAATTTTTGACATAGCAAACAAGTGGCTAAAAACGTTTCTGAGCCTTCAACAGAAACATTTCCCTTGAAAATATTTCATTCTTGAAGCCTATGTGTGTCTTTTACCTTAGAAGAGATCTTCATTGCTGTTTCCATAAAAAAAAAAAGCCTCACTATTTTGTGAAAATAATGCTTCAAAAGGCCTCTGTAATTGCCCAATTTCACTCATTTCCCATAATTTTCATTAAGTCTCCTTCTCCCTTTAAGAACCTCCACATCCCTCTAAAAATCCTCCAAAATCCTTCTAAGCCACTAAAAATCCCTTTTATAGTTTTAAAACACCCTTTTCCTCTTTACCGAAAGCCAAGAAAACCCTCAGAAAACATTGATTTTGGCTTAAAAAACCATTTTTTGCAATGAGGCCTTAAGCCCCTTTCGGCCTAGCCCTTAGCCCCTTTTCTACATATGACCTGCACCCAGGACCAGGCATTAAGCCCTGTGGTGCTAATCGCAATCGGAGCCTTTCACTGTCACCTTTTCCTTTGTTATTTCAAAACTTCCGATGCGATGACCATTTGTTCTACCGGCATCCGCTGCAATATTGACCGTTGATCCTTCGAAATCCAACGGTTGGCGCTTTATTCATCTCTGCCCATAACATCTTTCCATTACCCTTCTGATTGTATATCCACCGTTGATTTCTTTGATGATCCAACGGCTAGCGCAATATCGCATCGCACTAACCCAATGTTCCCACTGTTCTTTTTCCCCGATGGCCGACCCCCGATTTAATCCTGGCCGTTGAATCCACAAGAACCAACGGTCGGGATTCGTTCGCCCCTTTGTTCATAGAGCCCATCATCACTCCGCCGATTTAATCTGGACCGTCAAATCCACAAGAACCAATGGCCTAGATTTAATCACTCTTCGCCTCTGTGCCCTCCATCATTTCCCCTCTGATCAGATCTCCACCATTGATCTCTCAAATGATCCAACGGTCCGTGCTAAATCGCAAACTCAAAAAACCTTGAAGTTTCGGCCCCACCTTTCTCCAATGCAATTAGATCTTAGCCATTCATTTTGGTAGATCCAACGGCTCTCCTTCTTCCCACTCATTCACTCGCCCCTTTTCCTCTGTTTCCTCTTTTTAATCTTCACTTTCCATTTCGTAGATCCAACGGTTAGGATCTAATCTGCAGTTTGCCCTTCCCACCTTACCGCCCATGCATATTTCCATATCGTGCTCTCATCCCCACCATTCGATCTCCCTGCCTTTCATCCAACGGCTGAGAATGCATATCACGTTATTTCTGCATCCGAGGTTTAATGTTCCAAATTTACGCGATGAAAGTGGTTTTGGGAGGACAGGTGGCAGGCAGTGACGCATATCACGTTTTTTTGGAGAAGTTTCAAAACCACTCTGAAGTTGCGCGAAACCAGCAATGTTCCTGTTAAAACCACCTTTTCCACTTTGCTTCCAAATGATTTCATCAGAAGATCTCCACTGTTGATCTCTTCCAGTGATCCAACGGTCCACATTCACTCCCCCTCCTCCCTTCCGGTCCCACCATCGAAATCCTCCGATTTCATTCATTTTAAGTGCTTTCCTTTGTAATTCACCCAAACATTAAACTTTTTGTTTTAACACTAAAGGTATTTTCTTCCGCCTAATTCAGTCTAACCATTTCACCGGTAAATCCTGACCGTTGATCATCATCCATCAGTCTAATCGGACGGTCTAAAACCCTCCTCAAACCAAACCTTCATCAGCTCATTTTTTCACCACTCTACAATGATTTTTACTCGTTCCTTTGCTTGAATCCACCATTTCCATTGCTATGACACAGATTCCTCAGCCTCCACAGCATCCTCCTCCACTCCCATTGATTTCTTAACATGTTTATCATATTTTTGCAGGGGTACAGATAGTGAAAATCACTCTCTGTCTCACTATCACAGACAGGGCAATACAGAGCGCACAACACCATTTTCAGAGCCAAAGATTGCAGGGAAGTTGCCTGAGAAGGTTTAAACATGATTTCCAGTAAAGGTCAAGTGTTAAACTGTGTATAAAACCTTACAGCGCCATTAAAACCTGCATCTTCACAAACAGATAAAAAAGGAAGTGGCAAAGAGTATCAGTGACAGTTTAAAGGGATTAAAAGCTCATTATTGAAGATTAAATGCTTTAATCCAGTGTTTAAAGGATGAAGATATAGATTGAAGACCTTATGAATGATCCAGAAGGCTAATAAGGCATAAAACGCATGAAACAAGCCATATCAGTTCTTCACATCAGCATAATGTTCTTTCCCAAGAAAGGACAAGTTCCCATAATGTTTTTTATTCTCCATCAAGTTCCCGAGAAGATCTACACCCTGACGGAAGTCCTAAGATCGCCAGAGCATTAGTTACACAGTATGGAAGGCCTAAAAGTCACTTATCTTCCTTACTTGTTCCAGAGTACAAAAAGAGTACAAACAACTAGAAAGTACCTCAAAAACATACCTCTGAAGTAATTATCAGCATGCCGAAGACTCCTAGTTCACCCAAAGAGTACTGAAAGTCAATATGGGATATTAAAATAGAATGGGCCTCTAGCACTCTTCTTCCTTTGTTTTAGTGTTTCACTTAAAGTTCTATCTACCTCTACAACCACTCTTTCAGCTATAAGAACTCTTCAGAAATACATTGTAAACGTTGGTTAATTGTGGATTGTAAGTTGTTTCATTGAGATAGAGTTCTATGTATAAGTTGTAAAATAGGTTGGGAGATGATTTCTAGTTGATATCAAGCTGCTGGACAATGATTTATGTGACTGGTGTTTCTCTTTAATATGACAAGCATTGTCATCGGATCCTGATCTAAATCAATGGTGAAGTGTTCTATCTTTTGTTGTTTTTCCCATCTGATTATGAATCACATTTCATTTCTCTGTTTAGAATAAATAATCTAGTTTAGGATATACTGCTATAAAGTACCCTAATGCTACCTTCTCTCCTTATCTTTGATTTTTTCTGCTAATTATGTAATCTAAGAACTGATTCAAGATAGTTTAACCAGTATAGTAGTTGGTTTATCCATGCTTGCTGATGCATGAATTTAGAATCTGTTTTTAGATGTTCTTGTTGGGTTTTATTTGAAATACTTGGGAAACTGGGAGATTTAGAGTTAGCTCTATCTCACTAGGGTCCTTTTCCAATATTTTTCCTTTCTAAGATCCCTTAAGTTGAATGTCAAAAGCAGAGAAGGTTAAAAGTCTTTCTCTGATCTTAGACTTTACTTTGTGTCAATCTTAAATGTTCTCTATTTTCTGAAGAGTTATCCTCATTAGGAGTTTGATCATAGATGGTTAAGGCATGCCCTGTCCCTATATTTTCTCCTAAGTGGTCACCTTGGAAGGTTTTCTTGTAATTCACTGATCAGGAGATCAAGTCTCTTGTAGAAAAATGCTCAAAAATTAAGTTGCTCAGAATTGGTCTGAACTAGATCGAATGGAAAGAGCTCGGAAAAATGATCCTATAGACATGAACGACACTAAAAACCGACGCCGTATGAGGAAGATATTCAGTTTTTAAGTTTGCTAATTTCGGTAAAAAGAAGGGCCAAAATTGACTTTATAAAATATTTTTTATTAAAAAAAGAATATTCCACAGAATATTATGTAGAATATTCTGCAGGTGGCCAATCAAAGGGCGCCACGTGGCTAGCCTGGAGGCCGCCACATGGCCCCAAGATCCAATAGAAAAGGGCGTTCAAAATTTTATTTGGTCGCGGGCAGGATTTGAAACCAGGTCAGGGCGGAGACAATGCAACGGCCCAACCAACAGGGCACAAGTGACTCTTGTTAAAATTTTGGCGTGAAGGTTTAGTTAAATTTTAAATTTGATATGGCGGGGCCCGAAAGGGGGCCAGCCCCCTCCACATGCAACCAACTGCCCGGAACCAAAGGTGTAATCAATCGTCGTGCATAACAAAATGGATATGGTCACGTGTTTATAGGCCGCGGGTTATTATATATTGTTTACATATGGTTATAACATTATTATAAGCCGTGTTAAACTCAAAGTGTTTCAAACGAATTCCGAAGGTCACGGTTACGTGGCCTATACATAAGCACCTCAACGTTGGAAGTATTATGGCGGAGTGCCCCAATTTTAGCGCCGTTCCCTAATTTGACGGACTTATCTACAGTCTTCCACATTTAGTGGAGTTTTTCCAGGTGACACTGGGCAAAACTTCAGTTAGCCATAACTTTGGCTAGGGAAGTCCATTTGGGATGAATTTTTTTTTGATTTTGGGGTATTGAAGCATTCTGGAGCTGTTGGGACAGGTTGTAGAGCCATTAGGAAGCTCTATCAGTGATTTTACCAGCAATTTGGGTTGTGGAGCCACCAGGGCCTAATGAAAGATAAGCTGTGTTGGACTATACTCATCCATTGGAGGTGAATGAATAGTCAATTTATACTAATTTCAGTCCTCTGTTTCTGAATTTGCAGCTAATTTTTCCTTTTGAGGCTTTCTACACAGTTTTTTAAGAGGTTAATCCCCTCTGCGGACATAGGCAATCTCTACTAGCCCAGATCGGGTCTAGCAACAATCGAACATGCTACAGTGCAGGTTCCTAATTGAAAATAAACCGAATTGTGATGAAGGCTTACCTAGAATCCAACGCTGTCATTTTTAGAAGAGGTGGTTCTCCCATTCCTCTGCTCCGGCAGATCACAATCCTCACGATCTCCGTGATCGGACAGCTGCACACGCAAGAAACAAAACAAACGCAAGCATAAAATCCAGCATATACAACTATATGTCAGTCGGAGAAGACATAACTCATGATCATAATCAAGAACAAGAGTGGAACCATAACCAATAGTCGCTTATAATTAATTAATCAAAAGAAGAATACAACCATAGCTCTGACGCAGCACTCTCCTTCGGCGGGTCGTCAGCAGAACATGTCTCGATAAAGCCTGTCAGGGATGGGACAAGCCTCTCTCTTAGGATACTTGACAATGATCTCCTTGCTTGGATTTGGCCTTAAGGGAACGAATCAAGGCTCTTGCAGCATAAGGCTCTAATGGCTCTTGGGAATTTGGAGATTAGCTATTCAGCCATTCAGCCCCTTCATCAATGGATGAAAGCTATATTTATAGAGGAGAGGAGGAGGTTGGGATCCCTACAATAGTGGAAGGGAGGCCTTATCCCTTGGGAGGTTCCCCATAAGGTGGAAACAAGAGGCCAAAGGAGGAAGGCCGTGGTTATTCAGTCGAAACCACTCCTGATGACTCATCCACGAAGTTGTTGTAATCGAAACTTCGCCTCTTTTTTTTTTAAACTTTCCAAAAGAAGATTGGCACGGGTGCTTAACTGGGATAGAGCGCCAATTGGAGTGGGCTCAGTGTTAATTTTCCTCATTGGCGCGAGTACATAACGGGCTACCAGCGCCAAGGCAAAAACAGGTATTTTTAGGGGTCTGCTCAGGAAATGAACAACAAAAGAAATGTTGTCCTCATGGAAAGGGATGCAATGATGGTATTTTCAAGGCATGACACTGCTTATTGGTCACAGAAATGACCCTCCAATGGGTGAGATGGGGATTGCAGGGATGGTGACAAATTACTGTGTAACAGATGCCCCCCTAAAGCATGAGGCCTGAAAGAGAGAGAGGGGTGAAATGCTTTACGAGAACGTGTCCAACTGAAAACACTGCCGTCAGAAAACCAGCGTAGAGAAATACAACTGATATCTCAGATACATGATATATAAGCGGTATGGGTGCAACCATCCATAATAGAGTATACAATAATCCAGATCCAATGTATGGATGCAGCCATCCAGTGAGGATCGATAAATAGAATCAGGTATGGTCGCAGCCATCCAATCAATGAGTCATGTAAATAATCATAAGAATCCACAAAATCACAGCCTGGATTATAACAGGTAGAATCCAGGGTCTTGCACTCCATCTCGACCCGAACAAAGTACTTGTTCAAGCATGCGAATATGTGAGCTGAAGTCGAACATGCAAGAACATCGCCTGATTACCAGCCAATGATGAAAGTTGTTAACAGACGCGAGAGGTACCATCATTAATGCCAATGGTCCTCAAGGTACTATAGGTACAATCTACGACATGTGAACAATGAGCTGACGTCGAACACCCGTAAAATCACTCGATCGGAGGCCAATGATGAAAACCTCACGTCGAATGCGAAGAACTTGCCATTGAGGCATGCAGGCTCCAAGGTACCAGAAGGGAGTCTCTAGATTAGCTTCCTAGATAATGAGCTGAAGTCGACAGGAAGTGACCTTGATCGAAGGTGGGCCATAGTGTTTCCCACATCATCGACACGAGACAGAGGAACATAATGTCTTTGTGAATTAAGATCAGATGAGAATTAGAGGAAGTTTGAAATCTGCAGAGGTCAACTTCTCTTGAACATATCGGCGGCACGACAGTGGATTTGGCAGTATTTGACATCAAAAGATCAAGGGTCATGATGACAAGGCAAAGAGTAGATGAGAGGTCAAAATGGATCACCCAAACCCACGGAGGCAAGTGAAAAACGAGATGAGATGTCCCCAACCCGACACAAATGCAGACAAGTGCCATGTTCAAGAGCGACATACTGCCGACGCGACAATGATGTTGGCTCCATTTTCCCCACCATTTCTAGCGAGTACCTCTTTATTTTTACACAAGCTTGAAGAGGATACCATATGCTTGTAATATAAGTCTGCCCTTCGGGCAAATCCATCCTAGTACATTTAACGAGCCCTAGGAAGGAGGAACTCGAATATCGTAATTACGACTGAATCCAATGTCATCAGGGTTTAACGAGTCTGACAAAGGAAGAACTCGACGTATTTTCATGTTTAGAGAGTTTTAAAAGATAGTGGAAAAGTAAAATCCAACAGTCCCTTTTCGTAAATAGTTCCTCAGATCCAAAAAGGTAGAAAACTATGTCTGAGAAAACCTCCTAGTCGCGATAGGCTAGGGTATTCCTTTTTCGTAAATAATCTATCCCAGCCCGAAAAAGGGGTAAACGTATACTCGGTAGATGTCGTTTTGTGTCCACTTTAACGAGATCGAAACGACAAGGGACTCAGCAATATTTTCATGTTTAGAGAGTCAGAAAAGAGCTGAAAGATGACTCCTTCTGGAGGAACGAGTGGTATAAGGGAACTGCTCAGAACAAGTAAAGGTCAAGAGGCTGGCTAACAAGACCACTCATCGTAGCGGTTCCTCAGGAACGGGTAAAACAACCAAGTGAAGGCCTATGATCAGCCAAGCAGATAATGACGAATGAGAAAACCAAGGCTCATCTGGCAAAACAGGTTGATAAAATGATAATCACAAGAGGTAAAATGGGAAAGGTTTCATTTTTACACAAGCTTGAAACAAATATAAACTATGCTTGAAACCGGTTTCATTTTTACACAAGCTTGAAACGGAAACAAACTATGCTTGAAAAAGTAAGCATGCCCCCAGCATGGTGACTCAATTCAAGGTACATGCCCCCCAAGCTTCAGTCTATATGAAAGGCAGATGGAGTGAAGGTTCAAGTTACGAGATCAAGAGAAAGACTCGACTAGGATTTTACGAGATCTTAACAAAGACTCGAATTGAACGGGAACGTGTTTCATTATTTTAGCGAGGTTGACAGATTAAAAGAACTATCCTCAGGACACCTTGTTTCTTGGCACAAGACAAGGAACTCTGCTCCGACAACCTTGTTTCATTTTTTAAGGAGCTTAACACAAGGCAAGGAACTCTGCTCCGACTGTCTTGTTTCATTTTTTAAGGAGCTTGACACGAGACAACGAACTCTGCTCCAACCAGACCCAATTTCATTTTTTAAGGAGCTTGACACAAGAAAATGAACTGTGCTCCGACAACCTCATCATAATGAACAAGAAGTCATCACTTCCAAGAGTTCCACTCCCGATGGGTGAGCAACATCTCAGAAATCAGAACCCAATGCCCCTAGTACCCTATGCACGACGGCATCATCACTGAGTACAGGCACGGGGTAGGTAGCCACATAGTTGACCTGTGGTGGGGCAGATACAACGGGTGGATAAAAACCAGGAAGGGATGATGGTGGGCTAGCTACCATATCAGGACCAAAGAACGAAAGCTGATCAATGGTCACGATCTGTCCTTCATGTGGAAAACAGACCACATGAAAAAGGGAGGAAACATCGCTCTCATGGCATAGGTGTAATCGCACCCCAAGAGCAGATTAAAATCCAAGGGGCCTGGAACAACCATCACGTCCATATGGACGGTTTTACCTCCCAAAGTAATAGGTAACCTTGGAAGGATCCCTAATGGTTGACTCGTTCTTCTATTAAATGCCAACAGATTCTGCGTAACAGGCGCAAGTGACGGTGAACCGAAAGCTTTCCAGGTAGTGGAGGATAGAAAACTAATAGACGTACCTTCGTCTATGATGGTGCTGGGTACGACCAGACCAAAAGCCTGTACTGTGATCTCGAAAGGCACATAATACGGAAGGCGGTATCCTGTAAATCGATTCCAATCAAAGGAAGTGACCAAACTACTCGGAGGGGCTACCATCAAACCAAGATGGTCTTCCCTTTGTGTTATGGAAGAAGAAGTAGCATCCTCCACGACCTCCATCTCGAAGGCGGGAGGAGTATCCTCCGGGACCTCCATCACGGGAGGCGGAGGAGCAGCTTCTTGAGGTATAGGGATAGGAGAATATTTCTCCAATTCCGAGGAATCTGAAGAAACAAGAAGAACCTGAGGGATGTGAGGTCCACTCTCAATGGAAAAGACCTGGTGCACCGTACACGGGGCCAGCTCAACCGATCCCACAACCAATGGTTGGTCGGGAATGGATTCCTGAATTTGAATTTCCGAGGGAGCGGGATCGACCAAGGATGACTCTTGACCAATCGTGGAATCAGCTAGTGGAGGACTCAAACAAAGATTTTTATAACCAGCCAGAAGGCTAGGTGTAGAAACGGTTACGTTGTCCAAGACTCGCTTGGCTTCATCCATGTACAGACAAAGGTGAATGGCATGGTGCCCTTCACACAACTTACAGGGATTGGTAATCTTACCCTGCTTCTTAAGAGCCCTACCAGCACCAGATGAAGACGTGCCCCCAGCTTGACCCCCGGAAGCCAAAGGCAACAACGGGCGACCGTTGGATCATACTTCAAGCACCTTGGGAATGCCAGGGCAATCTCGAAGAAGATGGTCTCCTGTGCACAACATGCAAGGGAACTTGACTTTCCGCAGAGGGTTGGAAGGTTTATCAATAAGAGCAGTAGCTGCAACTTTCGCCTCTTGCTTATCAGACTTCTTCTTCTTTGTCTTCTTCTTCTTCTTCTTCTTAGCCACCTGGTTACTCGAATCCAGACTTTCACCAGGCGAAGTAGAAGAGGAGGACGCAGAAACAGGCGAAGAAGGGGAGAGGTCCACCTTGGAATCAACATGATGTTTCTTAGGCGGAGGAACTGATTGAACAGTAGACGAGACATTCGGGACCACAGAGGTTGAGAAAAACCAAATGGGCAACCCAACAATTAACCCAGGAAGGGACAATGTTGCCATATAAGGAGCACCAACATTTCCAAAAGGAGGAAAAAGACCTGGATTCCCATCAAAGTGATTTTTAGCTTTCAATCATTAAACAATGTGATCTAAGTTCAATCAGAAATCTCAAAATACTCTTCAATGCAATGTGATCTAATGCATTTTAACAAAAAGAACACTTTGAGACGAAAACTAAATAAACACAAATCTTCTTAATGAAGGATGAATGCAAAAGAGATGTAAACAAACATTAAGAATGCAATCGTTGTTTCAAACACTTTGTCACGAAATCCCTCAAAAGGCGACAAGACATATGAGGTCAAACACAAAGAAGACTTCCAAAGCAAGAGATCAAAACAAGGCATTCATTCCCTTTTACATCAAACAATCATGGAGAGAAGACATTTCAAACAATGAGCAATGTAATCTATGCTCATATAGAGAAAAGACCGGAAGGGAAAGACACACTGCTGAAGGATTCAGGGAAAAAGTCTCAATTTTCACACACCCTGAAATTGGCCCGACTTTGTCATTGACAACTAGCGCCAACTGGCGCGACTTGCTCACTGAAAACTAGCACCAATGCCCAATTGGCGCGGGTTGCTAACTGACAACAAGTGCCAACGCCTGAAAATGAAAAAACAAAGAATTTCTCCCAACCAAGACCAGACTCACCACTTCAAGCAGAATCTAAAACAAACCCAGAAGCAAAGTACTGACCAAAAGAAACTTCCAAACAAGGGTAAACCTTAGCACCTACCGGAGATGGCATGACTATCTGGCTGTAATCCGCGCTAGACAGAGAATGGCGCGAGTGATGAACTGGCAACCTGCGCCAATTGGCGCAACTGTCAGGGTGGAAACCGCGCCAATCAAGCTAACTATGAAAAGGTGAGAATTCAGAAAATTAGAGGTCAGATCTGATCCTCTGGGGCTGAACCAAAAGCCAAACACAAAAAGAGCCAGCCAAAAGAGACGATCAAGAAAGCAGAATCGAGAAACAACCGAAAAGACAAGACAATACTCCAAGTGTTAAGTTCATAAGCTAAACCGGAGATTGACTGAAGAAGCTTTGATCTACTTCGCTAATGCAGAGCAATAGCATTTCGAAGGCTATCTGGCTAACTTCAGGCTCCATTTGTAGCTTATAAAGCAGAACAACAACAAGCTAGACGTCCCCAACGGAGTCGCCAAATTGTTGAAGAGGTTAATCCCCTCTGTGGACAGAGGTGATCCCTACTAGCCCAGATCGGGTCTAGAAACAATCGAACATGCTACAGTGCAGGTTCCTAATTGCAAATAAACCGAATTGCATTGAAGGCTTACCTGGAATCCAACGCTGTCGTTTGTAGAAGAGGTGGTGCTCCCGTTCCTCTGCTCCGGCAGATCACAATCCTCACGATCTCCGTGATCGGACACCTGCACATGCAAGAAACAAAACAAACGCAAGCATAAAATCCAGTGTATACAACTATATGTCAGTCGGAGAAGACATAACTCATGATCATAATCAAGAACAAGAGTGGAACCATAACCAATAGTCGCTTATCATTAATTAATCAAAAGAAGAGAACAACCATAGCTCCGACGTAGCACTCTCCTTCGGCGGGTCGTCAGCAGAACATGTCTCGATAAAGCCTGTCAGGGATGGGACAAGCCTCTCTCTTCGGATACTTGACAATGATCTCCTTGCTTGGATTTGGCCTTAAGGGAATGAATCAAGGCTCTTGCAGCATAAGGCTCTAATGGCTCTTGGGAATTTGGAGATTAGCTATTCAGCCATTCAGCCATTCATCCCCTTCATCAATGGATGAAGGCTATATTTATAGAGGAGAGGAGGAGGTTGGGATCCCTACAATAGTGGAAGGGAGGCCTTATCCCTTGGGAGGTTCCCCATAAGGTGGAAACAAGAGGCCAAAGGAGGAAGGCCGTGGTTATTCAGTCGAAACCACTCCTGATGACTCATCCACGAAGTTTTTGTAATCGAAACTTCACCTCTTTTTTTTAAAAAACTTTCCAAAAGCAGATTGGCGCGGGCTCAGTGTTAATTTTCCTCATTGGCGCGAATACATAACGGGCTACCAGCGCCAAGGCAAAAACAGGTGTTTTTAGGTGTCTGCTCAGGAAATGATCAACAGAAGAAATTTTTTCCTCATGGCAAGGGATGCAATGATGGTATTTGCAAGGCATGACACTGCTTATTGGTCACAGAAATGACCCTCCAATGGGCGAGATGGGGATTGCAGGGATGGTGACAAATTACTGTGTAACAACAATGTAATTCTTAATTTGAGCATTAATGAAAGAGGAAAAAGCCTAATTAGAGGCTTTTGGACCCAGCAGAGGTAGCCCAAGAGAGGGGTGAACTGCTTAAACAAATGCTTACTGTTATGCTGTGCATTTTTGCTGTTATATTTCAGATTTTTCTTCATTAAACAATAACTTTTCATAAGTACACTTTTCCCAATCAGACTTATACAGTGAACACAACTCCTTAGTTTCACTTCAAACCACATTAATTCCTTTGCAGAATACTTGAACTTGCTTATTCACACATAAAATTTTTATTAATGAATACTTTGCACATAAACAAATACTTTCATTGATCGGATCTATTTCAGTGTTTACATTATATTTCTTTAGGTAGAGCCAGTTTGTGGGCCAAAAGCTTCTGGTTTCATCCTTTCTAGTAAAGGTGAAATAACCAGTAAAATTCCCTACTGTCAATCTCTGTATAAGAAATACTTTGTTCACACAATTTCAGATTAGATTGGTATCAAAGGTCTAGGTTTTGCTTAAGAGTTTGTGAAATTTTTGCAAGAATATTGTGTTATTCTGCAAAATTTGATGCTTACTAGGATGAAATTGAAAAGAGGGGAAGGTCAATTGGTTAGAGCACAAGTTAATCCTCAACCAAGGAGGGCTAGAGTGCCATTATATCCACCTTCCATTTCATCCTCATTAGCCTTAGAATCAGCCACAAACATGTCTTCCAGAGAAGGAGAAGTACATGAGGAAATGGATCCCAAGGAAGAAGGAAGAGTCTTTAGAAAAGCTTTCTTGGACATGACTGAGATGGTTAGGATCCTATACCAGGAGAGAAATGATAGGATTGATGGAGAAGGGTCTAGAAACCAAAAAGAAGAAGGAGATTCTTCAGGAGGGAAGAAAGACAATGATAATTCTAAGAAAGGGAATGGAGGAAATGGTGATCCTTCATCTCCATCGTCATCCTCTTCCTCCACATCATCCTCTTCAACTTCTGTTAATCAGTCACACAAAAAAAAACATCTCTTAAAAATCCGTTGTTAAAGCTTGATGTGAAGTTTGAGTTGCCGATGTTTAATGGTGATGTGAATGCAGAAAAATTGGATAACTGGATTAGACAGTTGGAAGTCTATTTAAGAATTCAGAATTTGCATGATGATGACACAAAAATCCAATTAGCGTCTTTGAGAATGGATGGAGAAGCTTTGGTTTGGTGGGAAGCCAAGACCAAGGAAGAAATTAAAAAGCATGGTAAGATAACTCTAACTTGGAATGATTTTATTACTGCTATTAAGAAACAATTTTATCCTCTTGCTCATATTCAGAAAGAAATCATGAATTGGAAAAAATTTAGGCAACTTAAGGGTCAAAATGTGCAAGATTATATCCAAGAGTTTAGAAGGAGAGCACTTCTACTTGGAGTAGACTTATAAAGTAAAGACACCTTGTTGAAATACATAGGAGGTTTGCACAATTATCTTCAACATACTATTCTAATGTTAAATCCTACCAGCTTAGATGAAGTCTGTGTGCAGGCTACACATTTAGAAGCTAGAGGAAAGAATACTTTTGATGAGGATAGTAATTTAAAAAACAAAGGAAAGAAAAGAGTTGCAAATTCAAGAAAAGAAAAAGGAAAGTTCTTTTGCAAGAAATGTTCAAATAAAAGTCATGGTGAAGATCATTGTTGGAAGCTTCATCCTGAACTGAAACCAGAAAAATAAAAGAACAAAAACAAGACCAAAGAAAAGGAGAAAATTGTAGAAACAATTGAGCAAGACTTAGGGTCAGACTTAGGTGATGAGACAAAAAGCATCACCATGGTTTTAAAGAACATTAAGGGGAAAGAAGTGGTGCAAGACACAACTCCCAGTTCTAGCTCTTTGAATTGTCACAAAGATACTCATGAAGAAAAGAGGAGGATAGAGCTCTTCCATGTGAGGGTAATTTCAAAACATACCAAAATTGACACACTGTTTGATAGTGGGTCACAAGCTAACCTCATATCTGAAGACTTGGTCAAGCAGCTTAAACTTGAGACCATTCCACATCCGAAGCCTTATCCACTTGGATGGATATGCAAGGATGCCAATTTGCAAGTCTCAAGGAAATGCATATTGCGCTTTGCAATAACTGCACACTTTATTGACACATTGGAACTTGATGTGGTGCCTCTTGATATCTCAGGTATTGTTTTGGGAAGTCCTTATTTATTTGACAGGAAGGCTATCTTTCATCGCCATGAAAACAAGTATCACTTGTTCAAATATCGTAAAGAGTATATTATGAGAGCTCACAAGAAGAAGCTGAAATATTCTTTACTCCATGCAAGTCAATTGAAAATACTGGTTAATGCAAGTCAAAGTCTAACTTTGTTAATGTTGAAATGACCAGATTTTGAGCATTCGCCTTTTTATGATGTTGCTAATGATTTGTCTCAGTTTGATAACAGTTTGTATTTGAAAGAAGATGATGTTATGTTGCACAAATTACCTTTTGGGGCAGCCAATGCAGTGAATGAAGTGTCAAAGCAAAGTAGTGCAAGCAAGAAGGACAGACAATTCAACATGGGACAAAGTTGGTTTCAGAATGGTAGAATTCGCCATGGGAACAGTTTGCAAGGTGAAAATTATTTTAAGTCTTTCTGGAAGTTTGATCAGTGTAGAAAAAGTTTTTTTTTCTGCAGATTACAATGGCTATTCTGCAAATTTTAATCATTTGCATCATGACTCCGTCAATCTTAGCAATGGTCGATTAGTTGATTCCAGAGACAGTTTATCATTTTCTCAAAAGCTTCATTTGATGAAATCGGGTAGATTTCAGTTATTCAAGGGTGGAAGAGTGGAGAATCATTCTCCACATCATTAGTTTCACTAGTTAGAGAGATTTTGGGTTCCAAAAGCTTCCCATTTGGGAGGTGTGATCAGGAGATCAAGTCTCTTGTAGAAAAATGGTCAAAAATGAAGTTGCTCAGAATTGGTTCGAACTAGATCAAATGGAAAGAGCTTGGAAAAATGATCTTGTAGACGTGAACGGCACTGAAAACCGACGCTGTATGAGGAAGATATTCAGTTTTGAAGTTTTCCAATTTCAGTAAAAAAAAGGGCCAAAGTTGACTTTATAAAATATTTTTTATTAAAAAAAGAATATTCCACAGAATATTCTGTGGAATATTCTGCAGGTGGCCAATCAAAGAGCGCCACGTGGCCAGCCTGGAGGCCGCCACGTGGCCCCAAGATCCAAGTGAAAAGGGCGTTCAAAATTTTATTTGGTCGCGGGTAGGATTTGAAATCGAGTCGGGGCGGAGACAACGCAACGGCCCGACCAATAGGGCACAAGTGACTCTTGTTAAACTTTCGGCGCGAAGGTTTAGTTAAAGTTTAAATTTGATATGGCGGGGCTCGAAAGGGGGCCAGCCCTCTCCGCATGCAACCAACTGCCCGGAACCAAAGGTGTAATCAATCGGCGCGCATAAAAAAATGGATATGGTCATGTTTTTATAGGCCACGGGCTATTATATATTGTTTATATATGGTTATAACATTATTATATGTCGTGTTAAACTCAAAGTGTTTCAAACGAATTCCGAAGGTCACGGTTACGTGGCCTATACATAAGCACCTCAACGTTGGTGGTATTATGGCGAAGTGCCCCAATTTTAGCACCGTTCCCTAATTTGACAGACTTATCTGTAGTCTTCGACATTTAGTGGAGTTTTTCTAGGTGACACTGGGCAAAACTTTAGTTAGCCATAACTTTGGCTAGGGAAGTCCATTTGGGACGAATGTTTTTTAGATTTTGGAGTATTGAAGCATTCTGGAGTTGTTGGGATATGTTTCAGAGCCATCAGGGCACTCTATCAGCGATTTTACCAGCGATTTTGGTTGTGGCGCCACCAGGGCCTAATGAAAGATTAGCTGTGTTGGACTATACTCATCCATTGGAGGTGAATGAATAGTCGATTTTTACTAATTCCAGTCCTCTATTTCTGAATTTGCAGCTAATTTTTCCTTTTCAAGCTTTCTACACAATGTAATTATTAATTTGAGCATTAATGAAAGAGGAAAAAGCCTAATTAGAGGCTTTTGGACCCAGCAGAGGTAGCCCAAGAGAGGGGTGAACTGCTTAAACAAATGCTTACTGTTATGCTATGCATTTTTGCTGTTATATTTCAGATTTTGCTTCATTAAACAATAACTTTTCATAAGTACACTTTTCCCAATCAGACTTGTACATTGAACACAACTCCTTAGTTTCACTTCAAACCACATTACTTCCTTTGCAGAATACTTGAACTTGCTTATTCACACATAAAATTTTGATTAATGAATACTTTGCACATAAGAAAATACTTTCATTGATCGGATCTATTTCAGTGTTTACATTATATTTCTTTAGGCAAAGCCAGTTTGTGGGCCAGAAGCTTCTGGCTTCATCCTTTCTAGTAAAGGTGAAATAACCAGTAAAAGCCCCTACTATCAATCTTTGTATAAGAAATACTTTGTTCACACAATTTCAGATCATTCACCTTCATTTCCATATCATTTCATCCCATTACTATCATCTTTAAAGATCCCCGGATTTAGATTACTAGCCCATTTCAAAGTCTTGGATATTGAATTGCAAGTAAACCCTTTTATGACCCCATTGCCCAATGGACTTGTGTTTTCTTTGAGTTATCTCCCCATTTCCGAAATCCTCCTTTATTCACTCCTTTGCCTTGTATTGAACCCTTCTTTCATGTTTCCTAACCAAACAACAAAACAAAACAAAACAAAAACCCTTGTGCCCTATAACTAGCCTAATACCTTAAATTGAACTTTAAAGATATATTAATCTTTTCCTTTATAGAGAGATCCCTCTCTGGATCCATGAGGGCTAGCTCCTGAGATCCCAAAGTGGTTTGATGTTGTCTTATCATTTGGTATTGCCAAATTTTCCAAATCATAGGAACCACAACACTACGCATTCGAGAGATTTCACAGTGTAAATTTACACTGCATTGCGCATTCAGGGGAATGTGCTGCACGTTCAGATGGGCTCTACCCATTCACCTAGAACTACTCGTCAGACACAGGAAAGCATTTAGGGCCACGCGTAGGGAGAGCCTGACAGGAAAAAGACGTTCAGGTACTGTGCCCATGAGGCCTGACAGGCCTGACCGTGTTTAGGCATTGCGCTCAAGAGGCCTGACACCCAGGAATGCGTGTAGGTACATAAGGGACTCGACTGTGAATTCAGGAGCTGCGCCTTTGCCATAAACCATCCTCCACTTGAAAATTTCCAAAAGCCCCATAAAAGAGCACCTCCAAGTTGCATCCAAGGACCTGCAAAGACACAAAAAGTTGGTAGGTGGATGTTTTTCCTGATCCTCCAGTGAATTTCAAGATTTTAAGATTAGGAGAATTAACCAAACCCTAATGACTAGAAACCCTAAGTCCTCATGACACAAACCTTGTTTTGACCTCCAAGAAAGAATTTATTAGTGAAGAAAGGTGTGAATTAGGGTAATTATAGTAAGTTGGAGTTAACCCTTCATCAAAGCTTAAAGGGTATCAGTCATACACCTGTTAGTGACCTATAAGTATAGGATTCATAATTTTGACTTTACTGATGTTAGTCTTGTAAATATGTACAAACTTTGCTTTCTGCAAGTTATTTTCCATATTTTGTTAAAAAAAAAAAAAAAAAATCAAAAAGAGGGTAAAAGTCCTAAAAGAAAAATCAAAGGACTTAGAAAAATAATATACCCCAAAAGAAAAAAGATGAATAAAACATGCAAGTGTGAAAGTCTAAATGCCACTACTTCTACTTTTTGCAGTTGATTATGGCAGAGTGTCAATAAATGCCATAATCCATGATGAGTTGAACAATTTAATCTTAACTTGTCATGTTTCAATTTCAAATGTTGTAGACAGTGAATAAAAAATTGTCATACAGTTTAATCATGACAATTCAATAGTTAGGTAGAGAATAAAAGAATCCAACAATTTAATCTAGATTCTTGAATGAAATAAGGTTAGAATTAGATAGTTTTACTACTTTCAAAAGAATAATATGTTGTAAGGTTGCTAGCTCAAATGCACCTGATTAAAATAAAAGGAAAAAATGTTAGAAGATATGACTGGGTAGGTAGATGAAGGTGAGAAACATCATTGTAAATATATTTCACCAGGCTCTAAATAACTAATTTCCCCTCCCCATAGAAATTTTATATTCTAAACTATCAGTCAAAGAGGCTCAAGGCATTTCCTTGACTTTTGTTGGGACTGGACCCAAGGCTCAATGAATGACTAGTTGAATATGTTAAGTTTCTATATTAATCCCGGAAATTTTCATCATTTATCCCTCCATGCACTCATCACCATTTTACTTCATAAGTAAGAACTATTTTCTTGCTTAAATGTTACATAAAGGCCCATCTAATTAACTTCCCCCATTTTAAAAAGTATAAAACCCTCAAAAAACATGATATACTAAGTAAACGTGAAGGAATTATGAAAATTGAACTTTATTCTAATTTTCACTTTCCTTAGTTATATTTATGAAATTTTGAGTATTCATTTTCCGTTTTCATATTAACACTTACATATTTTATTAACTCCCTATTAAATATCCTAGTCCTATTAATATAGCTTCTTTTTATTTTAATATCCCCAAAACCCCTTTATTATATGCTTTGTGCCAAAGATATTAATCGCATGTTGAAATAACATCTCAAAATTACCCCTTTGACACAAAACTACCTATAAAAATATAGCCCTTTCCCCTATGGTTTTTAGACCCCTCCGCAGTCTAAAACTATATAATAAAATTAAATAATACAAAAAGGCGCATTTTATTTACATTCTGTGTATTTAAAATAACACACAAAAAACACTAACATCATTGTATCCTCCCCGATTACCCTTAACCCAAGGTTAAAAATCCTAAGCTTATTTTTTCCTTAAGCCTTTTTCCCCTTCATATTATGTGAACCTTGGTTAAACCTTTATTAAACACGCCCCATTCTATATATAAACTCATTTTATATATTTGAAACCCATTATCCATTCCATTTTTCACAGTGTCGGGTTCAACCTCAAACGTCCGATCATCCCTATCAAAATCAATGGATGATATTGAACTCGGGTCCCACTTTCCCTTGCTTCATGCCTTACCTTTCCCCGATATCGCATTTATCTCACACCATAGATATTTACATTTCAATATCAACGGCTCACCGTAAAAGCCCGGCCCCACCTTATTGTTTCCCCACAGCTTTCCAAAAGATCTCAACCATTCGCATTTTTCAATCAAATCCGATGACGCATATCCAATATCGCATGACAAAAGTGATCGAGCACAGTGTGTAAAAAATAATGCGATAAAAGCTGTTTCGTGAAACCACCGCATGCTACATGTCTTATTTCTACTGGATCGCATTCCAAAAGTGAAAAAACATTTACCGCCCAAGAGAAATGCGATAACCACTAATGGTTTCGCCTTCAATGCGAAAACCACTCCTGCAATTTCAAATTTACCTGTAATTAATACTTCGCACATCGATAAAATCTAAGGTTTTAACCTTAGTTTGTTTTTCATACCTTTGCGCATTTTCCCTTTGAGAAATCACTCACAAACACCATTGTAGAGCTGTTTTCGAATTAGTTTTTCGTTCTAAAACCATTTCCACTCTGAAATTCACCGCTGAATACTCTCAGCACCTTCTACCAAGCAAATACGACCAGTTTGAAGACTGGTATAAACCTGGAAACCCTCTTCGACCGCAACCATACCTCTTCAAGGTATTTTTCAGTAATCTGACCTGCAAAATCTTAATTTGAAAGAACCAAATTAAAACACTTTGAAAATATAAACCATCTGAAAGTATTCAAACCTTGAAGAAACAGGGGGAACCCTGTCAAAATTTCCTTAAAATTTTCCACTTCCACATAATTCAGTTGTAAAGAGTTTTTGACCATCCAAAAGGTATTTTTGTGGTTAAAATCCATTTGAATTACTGAAAAATCCATTAAAATCCCTTTCCAGTCTTTTGCACATTGTGATGTTGCATTTTCATCCTAATACCCTCGCCCAGATTCTGAATTCTTCCTAAAGAAGCTCAATTTGCCTTCTATTTCCCAAAATAAACTAAGCAAACAGTCTAAACTTGCTCAGTTTTATTCAAAATGACAAAAAAGTAGGCCACTCCTAGGACTGGAGGTCCCAAACCTCAGAAGCCTGCCTCCAGCAAGCTTCCAAACCCTAAGCCTTCAAGCATCAATAAGCCTACTACTGCCCTAACTGCTGATTCCACTGAAGTACTTAGACCTTTGTAGCCACCTCTCTCATCTGAAGAGAACAGTCCCTTGATTGATTTAGACTATAGAATTGTTGATGCTACCTTAGAGTTTGATCTAATTGAATTACATAGCTGGTGTCATGAGACATTTGAGAAGAAAGTGGAAAATGATATACCTGTATGGGATTTCAACTTACCTAAATGCGTGATTCCCATCACACATCCAGCTAGAGATTTCATTAGGTTGTGTCAGTTACACTATATCCCTGACCAAAGATGCATGGTGAAAAAAGATAATGAGGTCCAGTTTTACATCACTGCTGAAGCCATCAATGATATGCTCCAACGGAGCCATGATCCACGAGCAGTATCATTGTCTATTGAAGATTTAACTCAGATGTATTTAGACTTGTATTTCCCTAGGAAGTTTATGTTTCTCCAAAACTTCATGCCTAATCATGTTAACCTTCCTAAGGTAAATTCACATTATGATACTTTTGATTTCCCTGAGGGCTCAAGACAAATCATTTCAATGCTTTCATTCATATGAGGCTATGCTAATGATGAGTTTACAGATGCCTCCATTCTAGGTTTCCTCTCCACCTTGTCCCTAGGACAAAATCCATAACTAGTTTTCAAATTTTCCAAATTCATTGCTGATAATATGCATTACCAGTTGATTAAATTACATGATGAAGGAGTGTTCAGATATTCATCCTAGATGTTACATCTCTTCCTATTTTCTTAGGCAAACAATTTCCCAATTTCATTACAAAATATGGATGTGGAAGGTAAACCTCTTTTAGTGATATTCTGGACTTCTCTACTCAGGAAAAACAACAGTGAATACAGCTACAACGACTTCAATGATTTGTTTATTAAACCTGCTATGAGTTTGTTGAACAAAGTAGAGCCACCAAGAATTAATGAAGAAATCAAAATAATTTTACAGTTGTCTAAAAACTGTAAAGTTGGAGACTAGTATTTGTATGAAAATCACACAGAAATCAGAGTGTATGGTGCACTCCTGGCTCCCTACAAATTACCCAAGTTTCTAACTACTAGAATTTTTGCTTTGGAGTACTTAAGATAGATATTGAATGCAGATGCAGTGAACTTCATCAACTCCAAAAATAAAGCACAGTTCAAGCTGAAAAGTCAAATCGGCTCCTTCATAGTCAATAGCAGAGATGGTTTGAGAGACATAGTCAGAAAATTATCACAATTTAAATTCCAAGACATCTTTTAATGGAATTATGACCCTCAAGGCGTTATAAGTAACCTCAGGGTCAAGTGTAAGTTAACCCCATTCATCCATGATTCAAAACCACAAATTGAAAAATACGCTAATAAGATTGAATGGGTTGCAAAAAATTTGATTTATGATATTCATGATATGAAAACAGAAAACACACAGGTGATTACAGTTGGAAAAAAAGCAGAAATGTCTAATAAAAGACCCAGAAAAGAACAAGGTTATCTAGCAGAAACCATTATAGAAAGTAAATTTAATACAATCTGCAGCAACAAGGCTAGAATGATTACTAAAGAAGAAGAAAAGGCCATAGAGATAGGTGACAATGAAGATCAATCAAACAACAATGATCAACAAACAGATGATGAGGCCACAATAATTGTCAAAGAAACACTTAAAGAAATTCAGAATGAGCAGGTACTATCACAAGGAAAAGGCAAAGAAATGATTGAAACACAAATAAATACAGAAGCTCCCTCCTCTTCTAGAGCAGCAGAAGAAACTGATTCTAAAATTAAGAAAAAGTTCAAGAAGATCAGAGAAAAGAATGAGGAAATTAAGAGTGAGGTCTATTCTAAACTCCTTAAAGAAAAACTAGGAGACAAAGAAAGACTTGTGACAAATTTTGATTATTCAACAAATAAAATGATTATGTCTTTTCTCCAGCCAATGGTTACAGACCCAAGGTCAGCTACAAATTACAGGAAAACAGAGTTTGAAGTAAATGCAGATACCATACATGAACTTGACCAGAAAGAGTTTCATAGTAGTGCTTCAGAGATGTTATATTCAAAGGTAGTTAACAAAAATATGAATGCTACCATCCTTCAAAAGACAGTATCTAATTTACAAACTCAAATGAAATTAGATAAAGCATCCCTACATGCTAAAGATTTGAGGATCAAATATTTAGAAGACTTGGTGATATAAATTGGAGTGGATCCCTCCAATATTGAAGTTGCTAAAACTCTCATAAGGAAAAAGAATGAAGATATTGCTGCCTTGAGAAAGCAACTCAAACTTCCACAGAGTGAGCACCCACAGGCTAAAGAAATTATTCAGGAGAAAACTGAGAAAGATGAATTAATGCAGCGAGTTTTAAAGATGATAGCTCAGATCAAAGAAATGGAGAATCAAACAGAAATTCTAATGAAGGAAAATGAAATATTGAAAAAATCTCATGAAGTCTCCATTCCTACAGTCATTCTGACTGTTAGTATTTCTGTTCCTTCCACATTGGAAAAACATTTAGCACCAAAAGGAGTATTGGAAACTGCAGTGTCAATTACATCTAAAGATATTTCTTCCACTTCATCATCTACTGTTGGAAATATGTTGCAGAGTGTTGTCCTTGATGGCAACCCACTAAATGAAGATGAAGACATGCGACTGTTGACATGTGTTGTCCTTGATGGAAAACCACCTGATGAAGTTATTCTTGACTTGATGGACTTGCTAAATGATGTAAATCTGATGTGATATGATGTAATATGAGGCTGAGCGTTGTCCTTGAAAGGCAACCCACTTGATGAAGATGATGACAACTTACTTGATGAAGTTGTGCTTGATAGAATATGTCCTTGATAAAGAAAATCTGATGTATCTACAGTGTGAGCAGAAGGCAATGAAGAAAGGAATTCAGAAAGTGCTCAAAGTATGATGAAAAGAGTATGTCTCTATGTATACGCGGATCTGTCTAAGGGAAGTCGCGTATGCACGCGGAAAGGAACGTTCCAAGTCGCGTATGGGAAAAAGCGCTCAAAAAGTGCAAAACCAGGGGTAACCACCATGGTATTGACCCATTGTATTGGGTAATGATTCGCCTAATTGACCCCGTCCAGGTTGTTTTGGGCTCATGGTATTGCTTTGGCCCATGGTATTGAAAAAGGGGCTCATGGTATTGAAAAGGATAAACCTATATAAGGAGAAGAAATTCATTGTGCAAAACATGAGTGTGGGTGCAAGATGTCTGAGCTTGAATGAATACTTCTCTCTGAAGTAGATCTCAATGGAAAGGGTTACACTTGAAGATAAATCTGAATGTATGATGCACCAATGATGAAGAAGGGGATCTAGATCTGAAATGCACTTGTATTTACTAGATCTGCTTATGGAAGGCCTAGATCTGTGATGAGGCGAACATCTAGGCGAACATCTGACTGAAGTGAAAAGGGTAAATCTGAATTGAACATCTGATCTGATGAAGTATGCAGCTCTGTAATCATTGAAGATCTATACGCTACTTCACCGCGAAGGAAGCGCGTATACACGCGGCTTCTTTGAAGTAAAAGCGCGTATGCGCAATAAAATATACACTGAGGTATACGCTGGTTTGTGTGGACGGAAGCGCGTATATACGCGACATCAGTGAAGTAAAAGCGCGTATGCAAACTAGGGTTTGCTGAAGCAAGGGGTATGAAATATATGATCTGTTCTGCTGTGTTTCTGCTATCTGATCTGTGTTGATATGTATCTGTTGGTGATGTATGTTTGTGCTTAAAAGTATGGAAAGGGTCCAGTATGAAAATATGATGAAATGTGGCCTGCAAATTGTGTTCTATTGAAGTTGGTTGGATCCAGTGTGAAAATTGATGAAACGTGGTCCAAGGTGGTGCTGAAGGTTGTAGCCTTCAGTCAGGGGGTTGTAGCTCCCTTCCAGGTGAGGCTGGTAAACGAGATCGGGGGGTCGTAGCTCCCTTCCAGGAGAGGCTGGTAAACGAGTCAGGGGGTTGGAGCTCCCTTCCAGGAGAGGCTGGTAAACGAGCGCAGGTGGGTGCCTGCGTGCTGGTAGAGTCTGGACCAGCACATATGTTGTAAGATGTTTTCTCTATAATAAAAATATTGAAGGCTGAGCAACTGCAGCGGTGGTTTTCTCCCGACTTGGGTTTCCACCTAAAAATCCTGGTGTTCATGTGTGATGTTTTGTGTGATGGTTTATTCTGTTCTTACTGCACATGTTTACTGTTTATAGAACATCTAATGAATGAATGATGGAATGATATAAGTGAAGAACTAATGGCATAATTAGATCTCTGTGTATACGCTATTTTTATGAAGGATATCCGCGTGTATACACTACTTGGCTTCATGAAAGTAGCATATGGGTTTTAAGGAATAAAAAAGTAAAGAGTTTTGAATATGCAGTAAATACTGATTCACCCCCCCCCTCTCAGTATTTTTCCCAACAATTGGTATCAGAGGGTGGTCCTTCTACAGAAGCTTGATCGCTTGAAGGAGATCAGTCGCAATGGGAAGGAAGCAAAAGAAGATGGCTACTGAAAAGGAGATATCTCAGAAAACATGTGCAGCAGAAAATGAAACAGGTATTGATTGTTGTTCTTGTGATAAAATTTCCTGTGCATGCAATGGTGAAGATAGTGAAAGTAAAGTTTTAGATCTAAAGGAAGCTATCAAGAAAATTGAAGATCAACAAAGATCATTTAATAAAAGCGAAGCTATGTACAAAGAGTTAATCTCTAGAATGAAAGAACATATGAACAAGTATCAAAGGTTGTATGACAATGTAACCAATCAATGTAAGGGACTTGAAGCAGAAAACGTTTCTCTAAAAACAGATCTGGAAAAATCAAAAGGGAAGAATAAAGGTCTTGAAGTTGGAATCATCACTCTACAAACAAAACTTGAAGCATCAAGTAAGAAGAGTGAGGAACCTCTACAACCATTTGAATATGAAGAACTTGGAGCAACAATCTGGTCTGTCATGGAAGAATCTCTACAAGCAGATTTTGAAGAATCAAACAAGAAGAATGCAAGACTTGAAGCAGAAATCGTCTCCCTCAAAGAAGATCTCGAAGCATCAAACAAGAAGAATGAAGAACTCTTACAAACTTTTGAAGAACAAGGAAAAGGGTTGAGAGAAGAAATTCTAATTCTGAATCATCAAGTAGAAGATGGAAGAAGGAAAGAAGAAAGCATGACAAAGCAATGTCAAGACTTGGAGGTTGAGGTAAATATTCTCAAAGGTAAATTAGAAGAAAAGGTTAAACTTTTAAGGTTTCATGATAGTACTAATATCTTGGACAATATTCTGAGTAATCAAAGGTCTCCTGCTATCAAACATGATCTTGGTTTCCATGAAACTATTAAAGGTGAATCTAGCTCACAAGGAAGTGCTAAAAATTCAGAGGTAGTCAATGCAAAACCTGAAGTGTTGAAAGAGACAAAAAGTCAATCAACAATGATGAAATCTCAAAGGAAAGCATTCAATAATGTTGAATGTTTCAATTGTCATAATTATGGGCATGTTGCAGCAAATTACAGGAGAAGATCATTTCAGCCTCAATCAAACAGTTCCTACGTAGGAAGGGACTCTGGTTTCTTCAAAGGATATTGTTTTTCATGTAACAAGTATGGACATAAAGCAGCTGATTGTAAAAGGAGGAAGAATAGAAATACTCATTATGATTCTTATGTTTATTTCTCTGACCACATGAGATGTTATGCTTATAACAAGTATGGACATGTAGAAAAAGAATGCAGGATGAACAGATCTGGGAAAGTGGACAATTTTCAGCACACTGTTGGAAAGCTCAAGCAAATTTGGAAAAAGAAGGAGGACCGATCAGAAACGTAGGGAATTCAGACCCTACTGCAGTCATCCGCTTCTAGAAGCTTACTTCTCTGATTGACTGCAGGAATGATGTGGGATACATTAGGAGATTTAGTAATGTATCGTCACAGGGGGAGCAATGCATGATGACTCTCATGGTTGATTTGATTATTTTGGTTATATGTATTTCTGACAGTGCATCTGGTGTGAAGAAAAGACAGGAACAGAAGGTAAATTTGCAGAAGGAGACGAAGGTGTGAAATTTTCTATATTACACTTTCCATACCCGAGTTCTATTCACAAAAGTCGCGTATACACGCGAGTTTCAACAGACACAGTCGCGTATGCATTGATGATAAAAGAATTTATCTGATAACTGAAGATCTGGAGCAGAGGTCCAGGGGGAGCATCAGTCTGACTGCTGATGATTGCACTGTTAGCATTATTATGGTTATACTCATAATAATGAAATGATACATGGGTTCTTGTGTTGAACATTATGGATGAAGCCTGGTTGCTTTATGATGAAGAGCACTCGTTGTTGAGACGAAAGTCTTATAATTCAGAGATGATGACAGATCATGCAGAGATTGTTGCTGATGACGTGATGTTGAAGGTGCTTCAGATTGCAAGCTAAGGAAGAGCATTGGTTTAGGGGGAGCAGCAGGTTGAATACTAATGATTGCATTGTTGGCAATATGACTGCTTGTTCTTTGGTTTTTGTGATACTCATGCTCAAATGATGATGACTTGGTACATGATTTATTATGATGATTTTTTGAGCCCTGGTTGTTGATAAGTATCCTTTGTACTCACACATGGATGAGTTGGATGTCATTTGATTCAGAAATAAATCATGCAGAGTGTGTTACTATGGTTGAGAGATCTTTTGCCTACATATGTTACTTCATGTTAAATCTTGAAGATCATGGTGATGTTGGACCACATGGATGATTGCTTAACACCTATGTGAAGATGTTGTTCTGATATGAGAATCTCTCTTGGAAAGATTGTATTGATGCTGCGAAGAATCTGAAGGCTTGGTACTGATGCCACAACCGTTGGATGACGCTTGAAGACACAACTACATCGTTCTATCTATCTGTAGTCTAGGGAAGCATTCAAATGTCTCAGAAAGAAGCTGAACACTGTCTTTGCCTCACAGAGAATCAGATCTGGTTGAAATTTAGAAGATGTCTTGGGATACGCGGGTTTCCTGAAACACAGTCGCGTATATACGCGAGTTCCTGCACAGAAAACCACGTATGACTAATTGCTGACAATTTTTGGTTGGTTCAGCTCTCTTCAGCACAGCTGCAATAATGTTTGGTATCTCTGATACTGTTTGGTATCTCTGGTGGTGTTCCAGTTCTCATAATTCTGTTTCTAATGTTTTGATGAAGATGCCTTGATGATTTGTTGGAAGTTTTCAGGATGCAAAAACTAAGGGGGAGCCTTAGTCATTTGGAAAGATTGCTTGGTTGCACAAATTCAGGGGGAGAATTAGTTTTGCTAAGTATAATGCATTGCTGGCATTATGGTGGTTCTGATATATGATCTCTCTTGAGGTCTTTTTGGTATTGATTATGAAAAGTCACATTTGTATTTTGATGAAAAGGTCACGGGTTGAGACCCATGATGTAAAATTGTAATATTCGGTCATGTTAAGGACTAGTCAATTTTTGTAAACCCACTTGGTTGGGTAGCTGAGTTGAAATGTGTAAACCCACTTGGTTGGGTACTTGAGTCTTATATGTAAATCCACTTGGTTGGATATTTGATGTAAGTATGAGTCTTTTGGTGATAGGAAGTTCATAGAGTCATGTACTTCATTGAAAAATATTCAGCATGAACTCAGGGGGAGCTTGGTCACTTCAGTATACATCAGATCTGCATAATGCTTCTTCTACATGAGGAGAAAACGGGGTGAGTGTGTTGGTTTTGATCCGCCCGTTGCCCTTGATGTCAAAGGGGGAGAGTGTGTTGGTTTTGATCTGCTGGTTTTGTCCTTTGCCCTTGATGTCAAAGGGGGAGAGTGACATGGTGTTTGAATAAAGATAATGATGTGCCCTTTGCCCTTGATGTCAAAGGGGGAGAGTGACATGGTGTTTGAATGAAGAGAAGATAATGATGTCAAACATTTGGGAGAGTGACATGGTATCTATCTGCTGTGGTAACCAAACACCATCGTGGTTGCCATCAAGTCCAAAGGGGGAGATTGTTGGAAATATGATGCAGAGTGTTGTCCTTGATGGCAACCCACTAAATGAAGATGAAGACATACGACTGTTGACATGTGTTGTCCTTGATGGCAAACCACCTGATGAAGTTATTCTTGACTTGATGGACTTGGTAAATGATGTAAATCTGATGTGATATGATGTAATATGATGCTGAGCGTTGTCCTTGAAAGGCAACCCACTTGATGAAGATGATGACAAATTACTTGATGAAGTTGTGCTTGATAGAATATGTCCTTGATAAAGAAAATCTGATGTATCTACAGTGTGAACAGAAGGCAATGAAGAAAGGAATTCAGAAAGTGCTCAAATTATGATGAAAAGAGTATGTCTCTATGTATACGCGGATCTGTCTAAGGGAAGTCGCGTATGCACGCGGAAAGGAACGTTCCAAGTCGCGTATGGGAAAAAGCGCTCAAAAAGTGCAAAACCAGGGGTAACCACCATGGTATTGACCCATTGTATTAGGTAATGATCCGCCTAATTGACCCCGTCCAGGTAGTTTTGGGCTCATGGTATTGATTTGGCCCATGGTATTGGAAAAGGGGCTCATGGTATTGAAAAAAGGTAAACCTATATAAGGAGAAGAAATTCATTGTGCAAAACATGAGTGTGGGTGCAAGATGTCTGAGCTTGAATGAATACTTCTCTCTGAAGTAGATCTGAATGGAAGGGTTACACTTGAAGACAAATCTGAAGGTATGATGCACCAATGATGAAGAAGGGGATCTAGATCTGAAATGCACTTGTATCTGCTAGATCTACTTATGGAAGGCCTAGATCTGTGATGAGGCGAACATCTAGGCGAACATCTGACTGAAGTGAAAAGGGTAAATCTGAATTGAACATCTGATCTGATGAAGTATGCAGCTATGTAATCATTGAAGATCTATACGCTACTTCGCCGCGGAGGAAGCGCGTATACACGCGGCTTCTCTGAAGTAAAAGAGCATATGCGCAATAAAATATACACTGAGGTATACGCTGGTTTGTGTGGACGGAAGCGTGTATATACGCGACATCAGTGAAGTAAAAGCGCGTATGCAAACTAGGGTTTGCTGAAGCAAGGGGTATGAAATATCTGATCTGTTCTGCTGTGTTTCTGCTATCTGATCTGTATTGATATGTATCTGTTGGTGATGTATGTTTGGGCTTAAAAGTGTGGAAAGGGTCCAGTTTGAAAATATGATGAAATGTGGCCTGCAAGTGGTGTTCTATTGAAGTTGTTGGATCCAGTGTGAAAATTGATGAAACGTGGTCCAAGGTGGTGCTGAAGGTTGTAGCCTTCAGTCAGGGGGTTGTAGCTCCCTTCCAGGTGAGGCTGGTAAACGAGATCGGGGGTCGTAGCTCCCTTCCAAGAGAGGCTGGTAAACGAGTCAGGGGGTTGGAGCTCCCTTCCAGGAGAGGCTGGTAAACGAGCGCAGGTGGGTGCCTGCGTGCTGGTCAAGTCTGCGCCAGCATATATGTTGTAAGATGTTTTCTCTATAATAAAATATTGAAGGCTGAGCAACTGCAGCGGTGGTTTTCTCCCGACTTGGGTTTCCACCTAAAAATCCTGGTGTTCATGTGTGATGCTGTGTGTGATGGTTTATTCTGTTCTTACTGCACATGTTTACTGCTTATTGAATATCTGATGAATAAATGAAGGAATGATTTAAATGAAGAATTAATGACATAATTAGATATCTGTGTATACGCGAGTTTCATAAAGGGTATCCGCGTATATACGCAAGTATGGTTCAGGAAAGTAGCGTATGCGTTTTAGAAGCAAGAAAAAGTGAAAGTTTTGAATATGAAGTAAATACTGATTCACCCCCCCCCCCTCTCAGTATTTTTCCCAACATCTACATCACAAGCAAATCAAACAGGTGAAACAGATGACATAGTAAAGGCTATGGAGGACATGTCCCTAAAGAATAAAGAGATAATCAACTTGAAAGGCACCATCCAAAATCTTGAAACATCAAATAGAGATGCATTGATTACATCCAAGGGACATGAGCAGAGAGCAAACAGACTTCAAGAGCAGGTAAAGATTCTACAGCAACATGTCAATCTCATGAACAGGTATCATATATCAAGAACTATCTTTGGAACAACATAATTCAAGGCATACATCTACAGTGGCCTTCAATCCAAATCATTTATGAACAGAAGGATTTACTCAAGGCAGCACAAATAGAAATTCAGAAGAAAAAAGAAGAACTAGCTAACAAACCTTCTCAAGCTTTGAAACTAATTACATTTTTAAATAGCAAAAACAGAGAAGAGCTCGAAGAGCTGAAAATTTAGGATAGGATTGAGAGCATATTACAAATCAAGAAAGTCCTAAACAAAAGGAATATAATGAACAATTTGGAGGAAAGATGCAAAGACATGAACTTGTCAATAACAAAGTTCTTGGCCAAATACACTATATTAACACAAGCAGGCCTTCCAGAAATTCGTTGCTTCAATGAAAAACTAATGGTTCAGACAGAGTATGACAAGAAGATAAAAGCATATGCCAAAGAACAGGTAAATAAGCCTCTGCCACAAGGTTCCCCAACTGGAAAAGTTATTTTGGAATATTTTGAGAACTTGTTTTTTTTCTACAAAATGAGATTAAACACATCTTCATTTTCAAGCCCAACTTTGCTAAGTACACAGAGGCAGATGAGAGCTACAGGAAATTGAAGAACATGAGAATTCCCAAACAATGGCAGGAATTCACTGATTTGATATAAAGGTTTGTACACAAGAGCAGAAAATTACATGAAAAGCAGAATATTACTGTTGCCTAAGGGTAAGATTTGCAGTTAAAGTGTATCAGGGTAATAATCAGAGTCAAAGAGTATAAGTTAAAACACCTTTTTACTGCGGGTTGTTCCTCATTTTACAACAGTAAGGCAGTAAGAAAACATCGTAAAGAGTATCAGAAATAAAACACAGGATAAAGAATGTGAATTGGAAAGAGTGTCTTCCAAGCTATTTTCTAACAAGATATTGTTTCCAAGTATCTGCAAGCAACTACAACAAAGCAATAAGTTAAGATAATTAGTCCTATTTTTTATTGATAAGAGGACAGCTTGCCAGTTTGTTTTGTAGTTGTCTCTCTTTCTATGTAATAATCTTTATTTTTGCCTAGAGATATTCCTACATGTCTCTCAGATATTTTGTAATAATTTTTGTATAAATACTTCTATTTCAAGTATAAAATCCTCAGAACACATACATGATAGAAGGCCAATATTTTCCAACTTATTTAATTACTTCTTTATACCTTAGTGATGTTCAAATTAGGTCTGGAAGAATACTTGAAAAGAGGAAACCTTATGTGATCATACACGAACAAGATAACTCTGAGGAAGATTCTCTACGGGTGAATAAAAGTCTTGAGGAAGACACATCTTTTCAGGACCCAAATATTGAAAAATCAAAGAAAAAAGAACCAATAATTTCAACTCCTGTATTAGAGCAGCCATCAACATCTACTTCTACACCTCCCTTTCCAGAAAGATTACAAACTGATAGAGGTGTAGAAAAACAAATTATGGTAGCTAATTATGATTTCCTAGATGAGCTGAGAAATGTTTGCATTAAGATTTTATTATTACAAGCCATCAAGGAAATTCCAATTTTAGCCAAAACAATAAAGGAGTTGAGCATGAAGAAAAAAAGAAAAATAATAAGAGAGATAAAGAAAATTCAACTGGCAAGAAAAATAGCAGATATCATGATGGGTATGATTGCTATTCCAAAGTATCTAGACCCAGAAAATCTAGTTGTCAAAATTCACATCAATGGAATTGAAATCCAAAACACACTCATTGATTTAGGAGTAGCAATCAATATTATGAGTAGACAAATCATGGATA
The DNA here is from genome assembly GCA_034641835.2 of Pinus albicaulis. Lineage (NCBI taxonomy): Eukaryota > Viridiplantae > Streptophyta > Pinopsida > Pinales > Pinaceae > Pinus > Pinus albicaulis. Next base: position 50,239,706 of record CM076583.1, read on the forward strand.
AACTGAAACTTCCTAATCTTCTTTTTACACCCACATTATTACAATTAGCATATAGACTGTGATTAACCATGGGGTAATAGAAGACATTCCAGTGTCCCTAGATTCTTGGGAGTACCCTATGGATTTCATGATCCTAACTCCTAAGAATAATCTAGGAGAGAATCCTGTTATATTAGGAAGACCTTGGTTGGCTACAACTGATGCTTTCATTAGTTGTAGATCCAGTGATATGTACATCTATGATGGTAGTTCAACTAATAAATTCACTTTGTATCCTCCAGCAAGGACAATTACAAATTTAGATGATACTCAATGGATAGAGTATGAAGAAGACTTACAACCTCTCTTCACAATTTCAGAAATTAGTGAAGATAATCAAATTCTGAATACTCTATAAAACTTTGAATCCTCTTCAGAATACAAACATGAACCATTTCAAGAAGGATCCAAAATTGAGTTTTTTTCATCAAGGCAGATGTCTCTTCATTCTATGGATAAATTTGGCAGCTCTACAAGTGAGATATTTCCAAGCAAAACTTTGAACATAAACAAGAACCTAGAAAAATCTCAACAAGAAGAGTTAGTCAAGATATTAGAGAGACTTCTACATATGCATGGGGAGTACACCCATTACGAAAGGGATAAGCCCTAAGACTTGCACTCATTACATCTACATAGAGGAAAATTGTAAACCAATTAGACAACCTCAGAGACGGATGAATCCAAATCTTAGGGAGATTGTTAAAGAAGAATTACAGAAATTGTTAAATGTCAACTTTATCTATCCCATTTTCGATAATCAGTGGGTTTCTCCTTTGGTAATTGTGCTAAAGAAAAATGGTAAATGGAGGGTATGTATTGACTATTGGGAATTAAACAAAGCTACTCTTAAAGATCATTTTCCCCTACCTTTCATAGATCAGGTGTTATATACAATAGCTGGCAAAAAGTACTTCTCATTTTTAGATGGGTTTAGTGGTTATAATCAAATCCAAGTAGCACTTTAAGATCAAGACAAAACCACATTTACTTGTCCTTGGGGTACTTATGCTTACCGAGTATTTCCATTTGGATTATGCAATGCACTTGCAACATTTCAAAGGGCAGTACTAAGAATTTTTTCAGATCTAATACATGATTGTGTAGAGGTATATATGGATGATTTCACAGTTTATGGAAACACATTTGAATAAGCCTTAGCAAAATTGGAAAAAGTTTTAAAGAGATGTAAAGAAGCAAATCTTTCAGTTAGTCATGAGAAATGTTTCATGATGTTTATTGAAGGTATTGTTTTGGGGCATCATATTTTAGGGGATGGGATTAGAGTTTATGATTCAAAAATTGAAGTCATCTCTAACTTATCTATTCCAAGTTGTCAAAAAGATGTTAGGAGTTTTCTAGGATTTACAGGATATTATCAGAGGTTTATAGAAAACACCACCAAGATAGCATCTCCACTTTTCAAATTACTTACCAAGGACTGTGAATTCAAGTGGAATCTTGATTGCCAGTTAGCCTTTTAAACCTTGAAAACAAAAATCTCTGAAGCACCTATTTTAAGGGGACCTAACTGGAAGTTACCTTTCATATTTCAACAGATGCCTCAGATACAGCTTTAGGAGCAGTATTGGGACAAAAAGATTTAATTCCCTATGCCATCTATTATATCAGTAAAAATTTGACTCCTGCAGAGTTAAACTATACTGTAACTGAAAAAGAGTTTTTAGCCGTTTTTCATGCCATAAACAAATTTAGACACTATATAACAGGCTATGAAACTTTTGTTCACACTGATCATTCTGCAATTAGATACTTAATGAACAAATCAATTACTAATGGCAGAGTCATACGATGGTTATTGCTTTTACAATAATTCAACATTACCATTCTAGATAGGCCTGGAAAACAAAACACAGTAGCTGATTTCCTATCTAGACTCCAAAACATCAAAGATGACACTCCAGTTGAAGATCAATTTCCCGATGAATATCTTTTTGCAATTTCTACCCAAACTCCTTGGTTTGCTGACATTGCTAATTATTTAGTTTCAGGAAAATTTCCTTCAATAATGAATGCAAGAGATAAAAGAAAAATCATTTATGACAGTGCAAAATATTCATGGGTTGCTAATGAGTTGTACAAGACAGGTCCACATTTGATCATTAGGAGATGTGTTCGGGAAGATGAGATGCCTGAGATTCTTAAAGCATGTCATGATGAACCTTGTGGCGGACACTTTGCTGATAAGAGGACAGCCTATAAGATCCTTCATTTAGGATATTATTGGCCATCCTTGTTTAAATATGCTAAAGAGTATGTCAAAAGGTGTGACAATTGCCAAAGGGTAGGGAAACCTTCTCCTTCAGGTGAGATGCCATTACAACCTCAGGTACATATTGAACCTTTTGAAAAATGGGCTTTGGATTTTGTAGGACCTATTAGTCCTCCATCAAGACAAAAGAGATATATATTAGTTTGCACCGATTATGTTACCAAATGGGTAGAGGCCAAGCCATTACTTTTTGCTAATGAAGCATCTGTAGTTACTTTTCTTTTTGAGGATATTTTTACTCGTTTTGGTGTCCCAAGGGAAATTGTTACAGATCAAGGAGCTCAATTTACATCAAGGCTAGTGAAGCAAATGATGGAGAGGTACAAAATCAGGCATAGAAAATCTACTCCTTATCATCCACAAGCAAATGGTCAAGTGGAATCTACTAATAAGGTCATTGAAGGAATCCTAACAAAGACTGTTCATTTACATAGAAGAGATTGGATAGATAGGCTTCCTGAAGCCTTGTGGGCCTATAGAACTACATGGAGAAACACAACAGGCCATACTCATTATGAACTTGTTTATGGAAAGCAAGTTTTGTTTCCCATAGAGTTCCAGATTCAAACTTTCAAAATGGCAGTTCAGCTAGGACTTGATTTAACAGAGGCATAAAAGCATAGATTGGAGCAGATTAATGAATTGGATGAGATCAGACAAGATGCAGTTCAGAAAAAAAGTCTAGTCCAACATCAAAGGACTAGATGGCATGACAAGTACATCAAAGAGAAGAAGTTCAAAGAAGGTGTCTGGGCTCTCTTGTTTGATTCAAAATTCAAGGATTTTCAAGGTAAATTTCAAACACATTGGCTTGGGCCATATGAAATTGTTAAAATTTTTGACAATGGAGCAGTAAAAATCAGGACAGTAGATGAAGAAGAGGTCACTTTTCTTGTGAATGGTCATAGATTGAAGCTGTATCACAAACCACTCTCAAGAGAAGAATTTGTCAAGAAGTTCCAGGAAAACAGTGATGTGAAGTTAATGAAGAAGAATCTTTCTTCTTCATCAACTTGATTAAATTTTCTGAAGTCATTTCTTTAAAAAACTAAAATAATAATAATAATAATAATAAAGTATAAACATGAAAACCAATCACTGATTGGCATGTTTATACAGAAAAGATAGGGTGAAAATCAGAGTCTTTCTGACACTCTAACTTGTCCATTTTGTTTCTGCAAGCATCTGTTACAAAATCATAAGTTCAGATCCATTGCACTTATGATCCATCTCATTTCATTTCATTCCATTTACTTATCCACCCATACTCCATTTCATTCATTCATTTCATTCCATATTTCATTCATCTCATTCCATACTTCACCCACCTCATTTCCATATCAAAATTTAAAGTTTGATGTCTTTCTGCAAATGAATAACACATGTCATGAATTGCAGGCCATTTCTTATACTTTTCCACTCCATTTCATAAATTGTAATCCATCCCACTCCATCATTCACTTCATACATATCCCATTATACCACGTTTCATCATCTATCTTCACTCATTCCATATAATATTCCATTTATATTCCAAACCACTCCATTCCATGATTAAAATTCTCTACAGGTACATTCTGCAGCTAAACAGACATTCTGCAGCTAATCAGACTTTCCGCAGCCAGACAGCCATTCCGCAGCTACAGATCCTGAAGGCACTGATCAGCAGACATTTGAATTGCAACAAGATGATCCGGTATATCCATGAACAAGAAAAATCAAGAAGGATTATGAAGACTCACAAAGTAATGATTTCCAGAGGAGAACAAAGCATACAAAGACCACAAAAAGCAGATGAAAAGAAAAGGTAAAAAGTTCTGATTATAATGGCATATCATGAAAAAATTTAGTATAGTTTAGTTATGAATCATTCGAAAAGTTGTTTTGATTATTTTTATTGATCATGCCAAATATACCCTCCGCAAAACTTTGGATAAAAATCCTTCATTTCAAATTCTATACCCGATCATCATCTAAGCGGTTAAAATGCTGAAGTGATTGATTTTCTCACGTCACCCAGCCAAATCATTTAATGCTGATTTTTGAATCTGTTGCAAAATATCCCCGCCGTCTTTTCACTAATTGATTTGTTTTCATTCACCTCACTTCCTTAACTCGTTCCGTAACCGCTCCCTATTACTCCATCCCGTAGCCAACCCTTTATCATTTCATTCTGTAAAACAGAGGTATCTCTATCACCGTGAGCAGAGGTATATCAGCTTGAAATTTGAAGCCATTGTCACCGTGAAGCAGAGGTATATCAGTTTGAAGATTGAAGCACTGTCACCGTGAAGCAAAGGAGTATTAATTTTAAGGTTGAAGTCATTTTTTCCGTGAGCAGAAAGAGTACTAATCTGAAGATTGAAGAAGAAATTATGGGCCTCAACGTAAGAACTGAACCAATAGGCACAAAATACTTGGAAGGATACCCTCAAAGCAAAGAAATGTTGCAACAAGCAGGATGGCTGCAATTCCTTGAGAAATTTAATGGCTTCCACAAAGAAGTTACTAAAACGTTTGCAAGGTCATTCAAAGGAGCCGAAGTTGAAGTTGGAGATATTAAATTCACTGTCACAGAGGTTTTTATTGCAGAAGCAACAGGATTGCTTAGACATGGAGAAAGATGGTTTAAGAACAGAGAATTTCATAATGAATCATGGAATAAGATCCTCAAATCACCAGGTATGGATGTCACTGTGTTTAAAAAGGAAATTCCAAGCTCTGCATTAAAGAATAAATGGAGAAACATGTTGCTTATCCTACAAAAATTTATCACTTGTGAAGGTAGATATGGTACTTTCTATGTTTACCATATTAGGTTGATAATGCATTTCTTAGAAGAAGAGCTTAATTTTCCCTATTTCTTGCTTCAAATTTTAAAAAAGATGGCTTCAAGTGTTCAAAGGAGAGTCCAATTCCTAGAAACAACTCTATACCATCATGGCTTGGTTAAGATTCTAATTGAACACCATTTAGCCAAAACAAAAGATACTTGGGATAATTTCTTGGTGAGAAATCACTTTGAGGAACCAAAAGAGCCTTCACCTGAACATCAGCCTACAAAGAGAAGCAGAAAATGGAGAGCCTCTAAAATTGAAACTGATAAAGCAATTCAAGAAAGCAATGAAGAAATAATCTTTGAGAAGTTGACTCAGATTAAGAGACAACTTAAGGAAGAGAGGGTAATTAGAAAATTTTCCACAGAAAAAGGAGAGGGACCATCCCAGCCGAGAAGGAGCCATAGACTCAGGGGGAAACTAAGGAAAACACAGATCAAACAAACCGGGGTGATAAACATAGAAGATGAGGAAACATCTATTGAAGAAGATGTTGAAGAAGATTTTGATGAAGAAGCCCCTGAAATTGACCCTGCACAGCAAGAAATTTATAACTATGTTGAAACATTGGAAAGGAAAGTTTCAGAGAGTAGAGATAGAACCCCTAGTCCTCCACTGTCTGAAATAGATGTGTTAAGAAGAGATAGGTACGAGCTGGATGTACTTAATAGACATATCAGGACTGAGAATGATATTTTGAAGGAACAAGTTAAACTAAAAACCAGTATGAACTCAACCCTGTCTCTACAAATGGACAAAGTAGAAAAGGCTAATGAAAAGTTGAAAAAGAGGAACAAGAAGTTAATCAGGGCACTTACCAATTTAAGGTTCAAGCTAGTCATCAGGAAGCCCAGAAGGCCTTTAACTTCCAGGCAAAGAAGAAGAAGAGGGTTGCATGTTCTTGCAGAAGTATCTGAGTTTATGGAATAAGTTGCATGAGGACATGTAAGAAGTTAGCAGTGGGGGTATGTTGAGCCCCAAGATTATTCTTTCTTCCATCATACTTCACTCCATTTTCTTTTTTCCATTGTTATCCCAGGCTCAAATGATCAATGAAATTAGTTAAAATTACTTTAAGAATGAATATCATGGCTAACTTGCTAAGTTTTGTGATTTTGTCATTGTAATGCATTTTGAACTGAAACTAGCTACAGAATGTAGACATTCCGTAGCTAGTTGCCAATTCTGCAACTGTCTTCACGTTCAAGCATGTTCCAGGTGTCCTCTCAAGAAAAGCCACACATGGGTATATTCCACATCATGTCCTCAGCATTTGTTGCTCACCATGAAGAATGAATGGAATTCTGGACGTGGTTTTGTACGTGGGAACTCACACAAGGAGGCAGACTCCTAATAGGACAAGGACAATCCAGATGTCCTTTGTCACTTTACGCTTCCATATTTAGAGTTCTAGTACGATTTTGATATGAAAAGACAATGATCCCCGTATTATCTCAAGTTCTGTTATGAAGATTTGTTATAAATGTACTCGGGAAACCGAGAGACAAGTTCTAGATTTTGATTAGATTTCGTGGATTGACTGCTATATTTCTGAAGACCAAGGATACTCTGTTTTAAGTTATTTTCCTTTAATGAAGAAGACAACATTTCTCTGAACGTGTTGAGTTGATCTTGAGTTAGATTTCTTGCTACTCTGGCGGTAGAGGGCCCTTGCCTCCTGAGCGGCTTTACTTTCGCAATTTAGATAAGTATCTTAGTTCGTTTTCAAGTTTTTGAAGTTTGCGTTCATATTTAATTTCATTAGTCATTATAGCTATACTTGTTCTAAGAAACTCTTCCAAAAGATCATTATAATGAATAAAAAATGGTTGTAGTGTTATAGATTTTATTTGCAATTCCTTTTGTTCATTATCACAGTTAAAACTTACTCTAGTAAACTCTTCCAAGATATCATTATGATGACTAAGGCATGACTGTGATACTGTAGGATTTAGTTGCTTGTTTACACTAAGTAGCATAGCTGATCTTACTCTTAAAAAGCTCTTCCAAAACATCATAACAATGAGTAGGAAATAGCTGTGATGTCTTAGTTTTTAATTGTATTTGCTTTCAGTTTTCATGTTTGTATTCAATTGCATTGAATTGTACAGCCAAGATTGTTCTAACAAGCTCTTCCAAAATACCATTCATGATGAACGAAATAGGCTGTAGAATCCCATAGATTAATTGCATGATAACTTAGTTAGGGCACTCCGGAGGAAAATTGCATTTAATTCATGCTCTGTTATTTCGTTTCAAGTTTGATAATGGCTTGTTAGTTTAGCACTGTTTACTGTAGACTAGTAGCACTCTAGTTCAGTTCTAGCTTAGCTCACTGTATTTACATTCCACGTTTAGTTGCCATCCATTGCATATTAAATTGCATTAGTTGTTAAACTTAAATACCACGGTCTTCATTATTTACAAAACTTCTTTTGTTCTAAACCTATATTAACTCATAATCATCTAGACAGAAGATAGTATCAGTATAAGGCCTGGAGTACTTTTACAACCTTTTTACCATTTCACAAACAAGCCTTTCCTCAAAAGACTATTCTAAAAGGAAATCTATAACTTTTGAGTGAGGTTTAGTGGTGTTAAACTAAGTTGCAGAACAGAATTAGGAGCTAGTTTTAGAGTAGAGACCTTATGATACAAATATTCTTTTCCAAGCATGTCTCAATAAACCTTTAATCATGGATGAGATGTTGTATCATTATAAGTTGATTGTTTAATTGTTTAGTTAGAAGAATTTCTTTTTACACTTAGCTGCCCATTTCTCAAGCTCTTCCAAAATATCTTTAATGAAAGAATTGGACAAGTTAAGTTCATGTTGTGATTTATTTTCTTGAAGTCATTATCAAGCTTTGTATTTTGCTAAGTCATAGTTTAGGTTTGGTTCTGTCTCAGCATTTGCATTTGTCATTTGTCATCAACAAATTAGGCTTCACTCTGTTTTTAACCAGTAGCTTCTTTCCACCAGCATTTAGTTCTTTCCCTTGTGAACATAAAACCATAAAAAGACCAAAAACATCATAAAACACTAGACACAACGCAGTAAGAAACAAACACCTAGGCACATACAGTGCACCACACTTCAGCGGTTTACCAACCCTGGTTGACAATTAAATGAACTCAATTTCGGAGACTAGGTTGAGCACAAACACTTACTTCTCTAGTTCTTACTACTGCCCTAGCTGCCACCGAATCATCCATGTCCTCTCTGCAATAGTAAAATTTTTGCTCCTCTGCTGGCAACACTTCAGCTTGTTGCTTCAAAATTCTCTCCAGCAACACTTCAATTAGTTGTTGCTCTACCATTTCACCTTCTTTTCTGAATGTCTTCTGCAAACATTCTCACCATCTCCTTTGGCCAAACACAACTTCACTATGTTGCACCTCAGTTTCAGCATCTTCTTCTTCTGTCTTGTCAATCTTCAGAAATTTCCTTCCTTCTTCTTCATTGACTCCAGCAATCAAATCACGTTCTCTAGCCACTGTATCTTCATCTTCTATCAGAGTGAAACTCTGGTTTTCCATTTCTGTATTAGCCCCAAAAGTCGGCCCTACAACCTTCTCTTCAACTTTCTCTAGGCTATTCGTACAAGCCAATTCCTTTCTGCTATCAATAGCAACCAACTTCTGTCCATGAGACATGATTGTCTCATCTTCTTCCAGCTGCTCATCTGCATTCTTGTTGGGTGTGTGTTATATTCTTTCCACGACTATCTCCACGCACTGTACGTTGCGCCGGGTGCAACAGGGGGGTCACAAGGGGGGTGGCAGCCCCCCTTGTCGGGGTTCAGGGCAGCGCCCCGACGAAATTTTTTTGGTATGCGGTCCCACTCATAGGCGGACCCACCCATGTTTTGTGCATGAGTTTGCACATGGTTTTGGGGTACGATGGTTTTCAGCCCCTGGTATTTTGTAGATCTGGTCAAGGGAACTACGGTTATGTTCTAATCCAAGGTTAATGGATTGGGGTTTATTTATGCTTCGGCATGTATATATATATATGTGTTGTAACAGTAAAAGGAATATAATGAAAAATCAAGCTGGTCATCCCGATTTGGGATCCAGGGGAAAATCTCTGTGTTTATTTGTTTTATGTTTTATGCTCTCGCTATTGTTTATTTTCTATTATAAGATTTGTGTGTAGATAATTTCTGTTCAGGGTTAAAAAATACATTTGGTATCAGAGCTGTTTCGGCTTCAATGGGATGCCTTTGCTACTGAGGGTTTTTTTCTTGGGCCTGAGGTAGACCCTGTTCAGTGGGAGATCTGCGGGATCGATTCTTGCTGTGAAAGAAGATGGCGAGCGGTGGGAAGATAGAGATTGAGAAATTTAATGGTCAGAGCTTTGAGTTACGGAAGCTCAAGATGGAGGATCTGCTGCTGGATAAAGATCAGTGGATCACGGTAGATCCAGGTACTAAACCAACAACAATGTCAGATAAAGACTAGAAGAAATTGGATCGGAAGGCTAAGAGCACAATACGGTTGTGTGTCTCAGATTCAGTATTGTTGAATGTATCTAGGGAAGCTACGACGAAGAATTTTTGGGAAAAACTTGGGACTTTGTACCAATCTAAGTCTCTGGTGAATAATTTGTTCCTGCGGAAAAATCTGTATAACCTGAGGATGAAGGATGGAGACTCGGTGACAGAGAATCTGAACGCCTTCAATACTGTGGTAAGTCAACTCTCATCTGTTGATATTAAAATCTCAGATGAAGATAAGTGCATCAGTTTTTTGTGTTTTCTACCAGAATTGTGGGACAGTCTGGTTATTGCAATAGGTAGCAATATAACTACCTTGAATTTTGATGACATTGTCTCATCCTTGCTGTCGGAGGAAATGAGACGAAGAAATATGGAGGTTCAAAATGGAGATGCCTTATATGTACGAGGAAGATCCCAAAACAGAAACAAGAATAAGGTTTCAAGTGGGATACCTAAATCTAGAGGGAGATCTAAATCTCCTAGAAAGTTTGTAAAGGTATGCTGGAAATGCGGAGAGGAAGGGCACTACAAAAAGGAGTGCAGATCTAAAGCTCCTGAGAAAGGAAAGGAATCTGATGATGCTTCTTCTGCAGAGGAAAAAACCACCTCGGATGAAGGTGGGGATGTGTATTTTTCTTCTTCTTCAAGTACACATGTAGATCATGAGTCATGGTTGATTGACTCAGGTGCATCCTTTCACTTCGCTCCCCATAGGGAGTGGTTCTGTGAGTATGAGAAATATGATGGTGGTGATGTCTTCCTAGGGGATGATAGGAAGGCCAGAATCATCGAACGTGGAAAGGTCAAGATGAAGCTGCAAGGTGGAAGGATTAGAACACTTCTTGGTGTTTTGCATATTCTTGCATTGGCCAGAAATTTGATTTCTGTAAGAAATATGGATGATGCAGATGTAAAAACAGTGTTCAAGAAAGATTCTTGCAAGATGGTTCGGGAAGAACTAGTATTAATGCGGGGAGTTCAAATTGGAACTCTGTACAACCTACAAGGTAGCACTGTTGTTTATGGGTGTAACAGTTCTGTGGTTCCTAAAAGAGGAGCGGAAAACCTAGATGTCTCTGGAGAAAATACCATGCTATGGCATCAAAGGCTTGGACATATTGGAGAGAAGGGCCTTCGGATACTACATAGAAATGGTATGGTAGAAGGTATGTCTAATTTCTCTCTGGATTTCGATTTCTATGAAAATTGTGTATATGGGAAGTAGAATTGGGTGAGTTTTCCTTCTGGTGCTAAGAGGGCGAACAAGATATTAGAACTTGTGCACAGTGATTTGTTTGGACCTGTGTCAGTTCCATCACTGGGAAAGTATGTGTACTATGTTTCATTCATAGATGACTTCTCAAGGAATACATGGATATATTTCTTGAGGAAGAAATCTGAAGTCTTTGACAAATTTAAATAATTTAAGGCTCTGGTGGAAAACCAAACAGAGAAGAAGATAAAGGCACTGAGGAGAGATAATGGTGGAGAGTTCTGCAAGAAGGAATTTGAAGAGTTCAGTAAGAAGTGTGGCATAGCATGGAAGAATACTACTCCATACACACCTCAACAAAATGGAGTTGCAGAAAGAATAAACAGAACACTGATGGAAAAGGTAAGAAGCATGCTTAGTGGTACCAGGTTAGGACAAGAATTCTGGGCAGAGGCAGTGGAGACTGCATGTTACTTAGTTAACAGATCACCTTCATCAGCGTTAGAGGATAAGACTCCACATGAGGTATGGACTGGTAAGAAACCCTCTCTTTCACATCTAAGGGCATTTGGATGTGATGCATATGTACATGTTCCAAAGGAGAAAAGGACTAAGTTGGATAATAAATCTGAGAGGTGCATCTTTATTGGGTATAAGGATGGTTTAAAGGGTTACAAGCTTTGGAACCCAGAAACAAGGAAGGTTGTGTACAACCGAGATGTGGTGTTTAGAGAGGTGAAAGTTGTTGTTAAACATGAAATCATACCAAAGGAACCTGAGAAGATAGAGTTTGAGCTAAAGGAGGATGAATCAGACTCTACAGCAGAAGAAGATTCAGAAGAGGAAGAGGCACAAACTCCAGCTTTGAGAAGATCAGTTCAGGAAAGAAGGCAACCAGAAAGGTATAGTCCATCTTCTTTCTGTTCAAGTTTTGCCTTAACTATAACTCATGATGATCCCAGAACTGTCAGGGAGGCAGTATATTCCGAGGATGGAAAAATCTTGAAGGAGGCCATGGTTGATGAAATGGCATCCTTGCACAAAAATGAGGCATGGGATCTGGTGGAGTTGCCAGCTGGAAGGAAGCCCATCGAGAGAAAATGGGTGTTTAAGAAGAAGATGAATGTAGAAGGCAAGGTGGAGAAATAAAAAGCTCGGTTGGTAGCAAAAGGTTATTCCCAAGTGCCAAGAATTGATTTTGGTGATATTTTTTCTCCTGTTGCCAAAGTTACTTCTATTAGATTACTTTTATCTGTTGCTGCTGCATTTGATTTTGAGATAGAATAGATGGATGTGAAGACAACATTTCCTCACGGGGATCTAGAAGAGGAGATCTACATGAGGTAACCTGAAGGCTTTATGGTGAAGGGTAAGAAAGAACTGGTGTGCAGGTTGAAGAAGTCTCTGTATGGGTTAAAACAGTCACCAAGGATGTGGTATCAGAAATTTGATACCTATATACATGGACTTGGCTTCACTAGAAGCAAGGAGGATCACTATGTTTATTTTAAATTAATTGGTGACCGTGTTATTTATTTGGTCTTGTATGTGGATGATATGTTGTTGATTGGAAATGGCAAAGAAATTATACAAGATTTGAAGACCCAACTGTTCTCCAAATTTGACATGAAGGATCTTGGTGCTGCAAACTATATTTTGGGCATGGAAATTAAGAGAGATTGAGCAAAGATAAATATATGGTTAAACCAGAGGAAGTATGTCGAGACTATATTGCAAAGGTTCAATATGCAGGATAGTAAACCGGTGAGTGTTCCTATTCATGTAGGTGCAAGGTTGTCTGCTGAATAGTGTCCCAAGACACAAGAAGAAGAGGAGGATATGTCCCATGTTCCATATGCAAGTGCAGTGGGTAGCCTGATGTATGCAATGGTCTGTACTAGACCAGACATTGCACATGTAGTGGGAGTATTGAGCAGGTTTATGTCAAACCCGGGGAAGGAGCATTGGACAGTAGTGAAGCAGGTTTCCAGATATTTACGTGGCACTAGTGATTATGGCTTGTGCTACCAAGGAAGACCAGGATTAGAAATAATTTTGGACATTCGTGGTTTTTTTGATGCAGACTGGGCTGGAGATCTGGACCAAAGAAGATCTACAAGTGGGTATGTGTTTAGCCTATTTGGAGGTGCAGTCAGTTGGATGAGTAAAAGACAGTCTGTAGTGGCGCTTTCAACTACAGAGGCAAAATACATAGCAGCCACTCATGCAAGCAAGGAAGCAGTTTGGTTGCAGAGATTGTGTTCAAGTATGGGGTTGGTACAAGAAGCTATAAGGATAGACTGTGATAGCCAAAGTGCAATTTTCTTGGCTAAGAACCCTGCTTATCATTCAAAGACAAAGCACATTGATGTTCAATATCACTTTGTTAGAGATATGGTTGAGGCTAAAAGGGTGTTGCTGGTAAAGGTGGACACCTTGAAGAATGTTGCAGATGCATTGACGAAGTCTGTAAGCAATCAGAAGTTCTCTTGGTGTAGAGAAACAATGGGTGTTGAAGAATTGGCCAAATGACTAAGCACTCCTGTGGCCCCCTGTGGAAAGAAAACAACAAGTGGGAGAATGTTGGGTGTGTGTTATATTCTTTCCACGACTAGCCCCAAGTGTTGTACGTTGCGCCTGGCACAGCAGGGGAGGCAGCCCCCCCTGTCGGGGTCTGGGGCAACGCCCCAGTGAAATTTTTTTTGGTATGTGGTCCCACTCATAGGCGGACCCACCCATGTTTTCTGCATGAGTTTGCACATGGTTTTGGGGTACGATGGTTTTCGGCCCCTGGTATTTTGTAGATCTGGTCAAGGGAACTACGGTTATGTTCTAATCCAGGGTTAATGGATTGGGGTTTATGTATGCTTCGGCATGTATATATATATATGTGTTGTAACACTAAAAGGAATATAATGAAAAATCAAGTTGGTCGTCCCGATTTGGGATCCAGGGGAAAATATTTGTGTTTATCTGTTTTATGTTTTATGCTCTCGCTATTGTTTATTTTCTGTTATAAGATTCGTGTGTAGATAATTTCTGTTCAGGGTTAAAAACTTAAAATTCTGCAATAGCTCCTTTTCTTTATCATATGTAGGAACAACAAGTTTCTTCATAGGAGGCATGATAGTCTCATCTTCCTCCTTCTGCAACAGTCCATCACCTTTCATATCAACTTCAAAAGATGGACTGTTTTCTGCCTTGCCTGTAAACATAGCCAATTCATCAGTTTCAAAACCCCAAGACCCAATGGTCCCAACTGATGATTCAATCACCAATTATTTTCTATCTTCATCCCATTGTGTCTTCACATTCTGCAACCCCCAATTCTGAAATTGAGGTTTTCTCTCTTGTATTGAATCCTGCTGATTCAACATACTCTCTAGCAACTCAATTTCCCCATTCCATGGTTTAAAATCTTCCACAGAATTCTCCTTCTCTGTCAATTGATGGCCCCATGCTATCAACTTATCTCCATCATCAACAGGATCTGAATTCATCAAACATTTGTTAAAACAAAATCCACAAGGCCTCAGAGCCTTTCCTTCTTCTGTCAGCATCTCAGTATGTTGTCCCAACTTTCTTTTCTTCTCAATCAGCACATCAGAATGTTGATTCCAATTCTTCAAACATTTCTTGAGACTACCAGCTAGTCTCTCTTCTGCATCATCCTCTGCAAGGATGCCTTTCTGCTCTAGTTCATAGGAATGAACTCTCTCATCTTAAATCATCTCTGTCCTTATCATCTGAACACCTTCTCTTTGTGGTTCTATCCTCTGCTCTAGAACACTTAATTCATGCCACAATCTTGGCATCTCCTCTTCACTATCTCCTGCTGTCACTATCTCCTCGGCTTTCATCAGAATAGAATTCTGATTCCCTATCTCTCCAAAAGCTTCAGCTACCTGTCCATCACCAGTGACTTGGCCATTTAATAAAATCAGTCTGTCATTATCAGCATTAATGACAAATTTATCTCCACCAGCTTCATTGAAACAATCTCCTCTATAAAATAAGGAATTAATGAATTCCTTCTGCTGCAATAGTTCAATCTGTTCTTCATCTGAAAGATACTCATCGTACTTTACTTGGTAACAATCATCTTCATTTGTCACAGTTCCATCATGTGAACTGTCTCCATCAATACCTGCATTCACACACAACTTGTCAGATGCAAAAACATAAGACCTCATGGTCTCATTTGATGATTTGATGACCAAATCTTCTTGTTGTTCCACGTCTTCCATGCTCTTCAAATATTATTCAATAGTCTTCTCTTCTTCAATTTCTCCAAGCTGTTCAACCCCTAGCTTCTGGCCAATATCATAAACTAAATCTCTTCTTCTTCCAACATGTGGGAAGGCAGAATCTTTCTCCAACTGTGCATGGGCATCTTTAAAACATGTAGCTGCTCCCTTTTCTTCCTCAGTGACAACATTAGCAGTCTATTCTTTCCCACTTGCTGTTCTTGCAAACATACAAAATGTGTCAGATGTAAGGCTCTTGGACCCCTTGGTCCCACTTGAAGCTTCAGTCTCCAAGTCCTTCTCCAAATACTCAATCACTCTGAGTATTTCCTTTTTCTTCTAAGCATTTATCATTTTCTCTTTCTTCCTTTGTAGCCTCTGCCACTTTATCTTCTTCTTCATGAGCCAACCAACTCTCTGGCCTTCTTCTATCCTCAGTTTCAATCTGTTGAACTTATCCCTAATCTCAGCTAATTCCTTCCGCCATTCTGATTCAGTGAGTCTCTTCCTCATGCCAATTGCTTTGGCATCTTCCCTCACTCTTCCGCTATGGCTTCTCTCAGAACCTCTGCGATCTCTGCAATCTCCGCTATGGCTCTCAATAGCCATTTTCTTCTCTGGGAGTTCTTCACTCACAAGCTGCACTAAGCCTCTGAAACAACAAGCTCTCTTGCTGCAACTTACCTCACCAATCCCTTCCTCTAGACCCGGCTTTTGGCAAGTACTGGTCCCCTCTCTGCTGGAACCTTCTGAGCACTCTCTTCTGCTCTCTAGGCTTCACTCTGCAACTTCTCTCAAGAACACCTCTGTTCTTCTTTCATCCAACCTCAATTGGGAATCTTTCAGGTTCTGCCACACTCTTCCTGCACTCAGAATCCCTTGCTAGACTCTTCTATCACTGCTCTCAAAGCTTATGACCTGCCTCTTGCTGAGATTTCTTCCTCAGTTGCAAAAAAATCCTTCCAACCAGAGTTAAAATAAGGCTCATCATCTTACCTCTCAAGATCCCTGAATGATCTTGCTTCTTTTCTCACCTGCACTGCATTTCTACCTGCTGCAATCTTCAAGACACTCTGTCTTCAACTCTAGATTCTGTAAATCTGAGTTATCAACCTTCACTGCATATTCAGTCAAATAAAATCTGCAAATTTTTTGTTAAACAGATTTAAACTTCAACTTTTCCCTCCTGTTCAGTACATGTGCATTTCAAAATTCAACTTTCAAAGAGCTAATTCAATTCTAGCTCTGATACCACTTGATGATGGGTAAAACCCACATTCCCAGTTTCAGATTATTTCAACCTCATCTGTGTGTAGAATTCCTCGTAAATTTCTTTCCAAATCAACTTCACAATCTGGGCCAACTCAATATGTTCTTGACATGAGCCTACCATACCATCTAGACTCTCTCCATTTACTAAAACGCTACTCCCCACTAGCGTATACATTCAATATATATATATTAATCGACTTCTTCTGTTATCGAAAGCCTTATGAACAAACCCAACAAACGTTGGACCCCACTATGATTAAAGACTCGACCTCATTCATAGTTCAGATTTAATTAAGAATAAATCCTTAACTAGCCACACCATACAATTATTCACCTTGTAACCCAGAACTTTATATAATGTTCGAGCTAGCCATATATAATTAAACATATGCCGTTATAAGCAACGGGGCCCACACATACAAAATGTAAATGCCCATACCTTAGATTATCCTCCGAGCTCTTTTGAGAGTGATCACCGTTCGATGAGCCAGCCTCAGATCGGACGGTGTACGCAGATATCGCGCTGAATCCGCAGTCGACAGTTAACGCGTGATGACGGCGGTATCTCCAAACCGCTTAAGGCCACATGTCGGCCTGCGACATTGATCGCGTTCAAATGGGGAATACAGCTTTCCTTTCAAAGGCAGTGTGATCAAAATTGCTTCAGTTTTGTACAGTGATTGACTGTGGGGTTAACCCAGGGCTAACGAAATTCGTTGTATTTGCTCCAGCCCACTGACTCCAAGTTAAAACCTCTTCACAGAGATCAGATTTTATATGCAATCGAATTCTTCGTTCACTGTTCACTCCTTCGTGATTCCACTCTCAAGGTTTTGTCTAACTCCTCAATACACCATTCACAGAGAATCCCAGATTCTCTACGTGCATTCAATCCAGACAACCCAGAATGGGGATAAACACATTACTCCAGACTTACAATTGAGTGCTCCTTCGCAAGGTTTGACCAATCCACAACTGAATGTTACACGCAGAACTCCGATCAATATTTGCCTTAATTCCATAGAATACCATACACCTTCGACCACCACGTTATCGTGGATATCGAATTCTCTAAGGATGCACAGAGCGCACTCAACTCTAGCTCACAGAATTCAATGCCCATAGTTCCATCACATGGGTTATACAACTACTTCTTGGGATGAATCCACACATTGCCATTGGGTCTTAACACAGGGATTTATCACACATTCCCATCACTGAACGCGCAGAAATGCTTTTAAACAAATCACAAAGTCTTAATTACATCCATCCCACGGAGATACAGGCATTATTCACACAGAATTAAACCAAAAATTGCACACAAATGTTGAAAAAAATCTTCATTACACAGTGAATTAACTTACAAGCCTTTTAGCTAGCCAGATCTTCGGTTTTCTTGGCCGTTCTCCTCTACTCTTTCCCTACGACAGTCCTATGTAGCCTATGCAGCTCTCTAAGTAGGTCTGCCTTATCATGCCTGTAAGGCTTATTTTTATACAAAACCCACAATCGACTCAACTCCTCTAACGCTCAAAACTCTTCATATCTCTAAATCTGAGACTAACCCCCTAACAGACACAGACGGACTCCTGAAATTATCTTAACTTTTGAAACTGACTATCTCTTCAGGTTCCCATTAATCATTCGGGCAGTTACAATATTTTCTACATTAAACTAAAATCACTCGATTTATTCAGTAATTACATGACCAAGAAAATATAAGACCCCCCTAAGTCTACCTATATACAAAATATTGGTTTGAGCCTAATTCCCTTGCATCAGTTGATCCCTTCAATGGAAAGAAAATACTCCAAATGGATCACTGAACTTACCCTTGCAACAACTCACTAAAATAATGCATATCTCGACTAGAACTGCATTGTAGGGGATAAAATCACCATGGCCTGATGCCAAATATGTGAATAAATCCCAAGGGGCTTCCTTACTGGCCTTCCAATATAAGGAAACCTTCCTCTACTTCAAAAATAGCTCATAATACACCCAATACAATCTTCCACTGCTGCACCCTGCAACTCAACACATCTCTCAATAGAAACTGTGTTGTACCACAAGACTGAAGCTTGGCATGAAGCTTGAATGTGGAAATGTAGTGCAAAGCTCTTCCTATGAGGCTTCTCAAGGATAGGGGTGGGATTCCTGATCAGGAACACCTTGTGCTAAACAACACTGCAATCTTAGCTAAACATCTTAATAAAGCTTATATGTCTAAATAGACCATATAATCAAGTATCAAAATACATGAACATAACATGAGTGAATATGGCTGCCATCCTCTTCCTTATATAAGTGATGAGATTTATAACCCGAAACCCCACTCATTAAAGGCACTATCTCCATGCATGAGATCTCCCTCCAAAACTGTGTTATCTCTCCATAAATGTCCACTACTCCATGACAACATTGTTTATTTGGTCAAATTTGACTCAGTCCACATGCTATAGCCCCTTTTCACACCTTAGGGTGCTTTATTAAGCTGAAAAGATGATCCTGTTTCACATGAGAAGTGGTTTTATTCTGAATAAAGAGATTTATGGGTCTCCCTACCCTCTTATTCTCCTAACTAAGAAGAAAAAATAGATTTTAATATTTCAATTAGCTTCATGCTAATTTAGGAATATTACACTCATCTGCTTTAAGCCATTCAGTTGTTGTCGTTATTGGAGGCCTTTGGATTCTCTCGCATTTACCATTGAAAGTGGATGTTTCTCTTCTGTAAGGGTGTTCTTTTGGGAGGAATACTCTGGAGAAGTCATACATTGGATTTCGTAGGTCGTTGGACCATCTAGCTTTCAGAGAAGGTTCACAACATTTACATCTAAAATACCCTTTTTTTACAAGACCAACGAGATTATTGTATAAAATTTATATGCATGGCATGTTAAATAATATCATGAAGGTAAGAACAATTACAACAAATTAAATAACTAATATGCGAAAGAATATTGCTACGTGTATAAACAAATAAATAAACATGTAATTTACCAGAGCAAACTCCTAAGCCTGGATAATCATGTGTCGTGTAAGCACATGTGCCATACAACAAAAAAATCCTCTCTGTTGTGATGCATCTTGATACATCATATACATTTATCCCATCCCATAATTCGTTCAATTCATCTACCAGTGGTTGTAAGTAGAGATCCATAATCTTCACTTGTTTTCTACCAGGGACTATGAGAGAAAACATAAGATGTTCATTCTTCACAGACAACCATGGGGGGGTATTTTTATTGATCACTACTACAGGCCAAACATAATCGTTGCCATTATGGATGAAATATGGGTTTATGCCATCCATGGCTATGCTGAGTCGTAGACTTCGTACTTCATCCTTGAATTTTATGGGCCATGTATCCTCTATATGCTTCATGGCTATTGAAGTTGTTGGGATTCACATAACTCCAAACTCACTTTTGTGTAAGGCATGCCATCCATGAAACATAGATAATTCTTTTCAATGAAAGAGCCTTTGAATACTTGGGATTATAGGCATGTGCCTCAATATCTTAAAAGGAGGACCATGTTATTTACCCTTCTTTTTTCATTTATCATACATATCATGCCCACATTTCGGGCATATCTCTTTGTCTACATATTCTCCTCTATATAGAATACAATCATTTGGACATGCAAGATATGATATGTACTCAACACCCAACATTTTCAACAATTTCTTTGCCTCTCCGTAGTTTTCAGGAAAGAAATTACCAGTCAGAAGAACCTTATCTTTGAATAACCTATATTTGGTGATCATGGAAATAATTAAATGTACATTAATGCCCATATGATTATTAACGTTCATAAAATTGGCCATTTTTAATGTTCATTGTGAGATTATATTTCTCAAAATATAAGGGAGGAATTTATGGTTATAACTCACCTCAAAATTTCCGAGAAACATGCATTCGACAAGCCAAAATTTTCTTTCAAGTTGTATAGTAAAATCGTTTCCCCCAACTGGGTAGACTTTGACTGACCACCACGTCCAAAGAGATGGATGGTGGAAGAAAATTCAAGGTTTTCGAAAAAGGTGTAAGCGATATGAGCATCACCCCCTAGTTGATCATAGTTCTGGAATGCATCTAACAATATTGTCTACATGGCAGTCGTATCCTTTAAGTAATCATCCATACCAACCTATATTTGATTGCCTCCATTTCCACCTTGTGTGATGCGGGGATTCTGCTATAAAACAGATCCTTGCACATAATAAAATGTCATGCTTCCTTAAAATGGAATCCTCAATTAAATTCTTCGTTAAAACCACATTCAATTCAGCTCATGACATATACAAAGAAGAGAGGGCCAATGCAAATAAAATACGGGTATATAATAACACAAAGAAATTTAGATTCAAACCAATTTCCTGAATATTACGTTTGTGGGCCTCTCAACTCTCGGCCTTTTCAAAACTCTCACACCGCTTTTCTCTATCTCTCTCTCTGTATTCCTCACTCTGTCCTCCATCTTCACACAAGCTTCATATTTATACACAATTATGAATTAAATCCAATCCATGATTTCCTCCACACAAATCTCAACCAAATCCCAAAATATCTTTATCCCTTATTTTACTCAACTAAGTTCCATTTAAGGAACTCCTAATCCATAAATTATCTAGCCAACTCAATTCCCTCATATTCTCAATTAATTAAGAGAATTTTTACAATAATCCTCACACTCATATTATTCTCTCTTAATTTGAATAAAAACGAGCATAATAATTAAAAAGACATCACCCCCTATTTACACAATATTTTAATGAAAATCAAGCAGGATGCTCCTGCATCAGATTCCCCATGTAGAGAAGTTCTATAGACTCCTATCTATGAGGTTTGCACTTTTCTGTAATAATACGACAACCACAAGTCTCCATAACTTTCTCCCTCTAGGATTCCAAACTCTATTTTGCCGCTGGTCTTTTAAAGTATCAACTCCCTTTTGTAACTCTCAGAATAGTATTTTCAGAATACTATCGACTGTAACTCTCGCTTTTCCATACCACATCATATTTATTTCAAGAATTACATAAATCATGTAGAAACATTGATACCCATTCTTCTGGTCTCCAAACTTTGAAAGAATCTCAAACTGGTTGTACATCAGCATCACTCATTCTATCTACCGGATTCCATCGGCCTCTCCAAGAATTTCTTTTGCCAATTCCTCGGGGTAACTCCTCTTTGTTTGATGCTTTCGTCTCCAATTGCGCTGAAAACTCAACGTTCTGAATTGAAGAATAATCAAGAATTTCTCCTTGATCACAACTATAGTCATTGACTGCACTGATAGTAATAAATTTCTCATTCGGTGTTGTACCTGCATTCATCAACAAACTATTAGTTTTAAAAAGATAAGACATTTCGACCTCTTTTGATGCTTCAAGAACCAATCTCCCATCATAGACCTTCAGGATTTTAGTAAATCGTCTTTGGAATTGCTGGCTTATTTTATCTTTATCCTGCTAGTTCAATACTTCTGTTTCCTTTGTCTCTAAGGAAATAACTTTCTTGCTTCTCCTGATCTTTCATCTCATCTCAAATACTTTCTTCTCAATTTATCTGATTTCAACATCATATTTATTTATGTTTCCTTCTGTACCTACAACCACATTATTATTTGAAAATTTATATCATTCACTAAACTCTCTAAATGTTAAAAAAATTTCATCCCTATCATGCACAGTAACTACAATCTCTTATGTATCAGGTTCTGCAAATTTCATCTCCCCTTCAAGTTCCTTAAGCCATAGTTCCAAGAACTCTATTTCCATGTGAAATCTTTCCAGTGTTTCATCACAACCTTCATTCCTAGCTACATTCTTCTTCTGGAAATCCTCCTGAGTTATCATGGTTTCTGTATCATCACATTGCAAAATTCTGTCAGCAATTTCATTAAAAAAATTCATTTGTTTACCTCCTTGGAATATCATTTTGGCATTTTCATTATGCTTCTGCTCTATAACAGCTTCAACTAGTTGTATTACACCAAATAAGAACTCATCTATGATTTATTTCTGCTGCAAAAAATCAATACCTTCCTCCTCTGAAAGGCATTCTCCATCATACATCACCTCAAGAATTTCATTCATCTCTGTGACAGTTTCACCAGACTGTCCATCATCTTCTACACATCCTGCAAACATACACAAACTATGAGTTTTAAAAATACAAGGCTTCATTGCCTCATCTGCTTCTCTTGTCAACATATCTTCAAATTATTCTGAACTATTCCAATAGTTCATGAGATCTTTCTCATTGATCTCGTCACCCAGAATTTCACCCTGTTCTGGGCCACAAATGGAAACTTCCATTTTCAACTCAGCCACTCTGAGTTCTTCACATCTCAATTGCAGACTCATCATCTTCTTGAGCTTCCTTAGCTCTTCTGCTAACTGTATGTTTACCTATTGTTCCCTCTTTCCATGTAGCCTCTGCCACTTCACGTTCTTCCTCATGGTCCAACCATGTCTCTGGTCTTTCATATTTCTCTACAACAATTCCATCAATAACTCAAGGTGAAATGTTATCTCAGCTTTCTCCCACTCATACTCTTCATCAGTCAACTACTTACATATGCCATTTTCCTTGGAATTTTCCTTCTTCTTCTTTCTATTGTGGTCTTTCTCAAAACCTCTGAAATGACTATCACCAGTCATCTTCTCCTCCTTTGTGATCTTATTCTATTCACGTGTGGATTTCATTCAATCCCCTTTTTAGCAAGCCTTCATACTTTCCATTCAGCACTACAAGCTCTCTTCTTGTGCTTGACCTCTTTCAGTTCTCTATCTTGGAATAATTTATGGAAACTCTATTGCTCCTCTTTGCTACAAACAACAACTTCAGTAATGCTTGTGTTACAATGACCAAACTCTTTAGGTGTCAGGCTCCGCCGATCATGCACCCAATTACATTCAAACCTTTGACTTGGCTTACGACTCTTTGACTCCAGACTTTACATCAACTCTTCATCTCGGATGAAAAATACACCGTTTTGTACAATAACTCAATGTTTTAATCTTGACTCAAGCTATCCAAATTCTCATTTGACCTTAACATCTAATTTGACTTCAAGGCTTGACCCAATAATTACAATAGTGGATATTTTGACTCTATTTCAAGTTATACAATATACCAATGAACATCCACCCTCAATACATTTCCATGATGTAAAACCTTCACTCTCTCTCATACTCCATTCTTAAGAAAATATCACAAGTCACCAATTACATCATCTCCCTTTATCACTTCACATGATATTGAAGCATTTAAATTGAAATGCAATCCATTTTCCCAAGATTTATTTTATGGTGAAAATAAATAACCATTTAATTTTCAACATTCAAATTACCTTTTTGAAATGAATGATCATACCTTATGCTCCCTTCAAGGTTATTAATAAACCTTATCTTTTCGATTTCAACTCTCCGAATTTCACTCTTCTTTGTCATTCTTATCACTATGAACATTTGCATGCCCTTCATACCATAATCTCCTCAACATTCTCATCATCTTAGCGCAGAAATTTTTCTTGCACTTCCATGCAACTCCTTCTTTGCAGTGACGGTTCTCATGCAACACCATCTCTCTTCAGTGCACACAAAAAATTCCCTCACAAAACTTTCTTTTAACATGGTGGCATCAACATATTTCTCCACAACAACAACAATACCTGAACCATATTTGCACATCAGTTTCTGAGATGGGTTTAAATTCCACTCTTTCATAAAATTTATAAAAGAATTAACTTCTGGAGTATGATAAGGGAAATTTAATCATCCAAATTTTAAAATACCTTTAATGAATATTGATCCATTCAATGAGCACTTACCTTGAATCTTCTTGTGGTTGAAATGATCCAACCCCTCTCTCTCATATTCTTCTCTCTTGCAGCCATCCCTGTAGTACCTCTAGTTGTACTTTCATCACTGCAATATCTCTTAAGATATCTCACTCTGCAACATCCTTTTTCTGCTCATGAAAATGACGCAGCCAAAGCTGCCTTTACTCACAATACGCATTAAAATGCT
The DNA here is from genome assembly GCA_034641835.2 of Pinus albicaulis. Lineage (NCBI taxonomy): Eukaryota > Viridiplantae > Streptophyta > Pinopsida > Pinales > Pinaceae > Pinus > Pinus albicaulis. The sequence goes on from CM076583.1 coordinate 50,264,159, forward strand.
TATTTCAATTATGCCCAGGATATTTTATTTCCAAAGTTAATGAAACCATTTCTATAACCAAGGTTTAAACTCTGTTCATATATCTTGATTCTAAAATTTCCTTATCCAGGAAACTATTTGACTTTCTACCATATGCGGAAGCTCTTTTCATATTACCTCAATTTATGTTGTTAACCATAATAAAATCACCCACCTTGACAATTTCATTTGTAAATTCAGACCTTTGCTTAAAAACCCACATTACCAATCATATCCATTTTTTGATTTTCCTTTCTATGGTTTCAACCTTGAATAGAAATGCTAAAATATATGTTCAGGCCATGCTTTCTACTTCAAACTGAGGGTTAAAACTTAAGTGCCGCCATATATATATAATTTCAGCATTCTATTTTAACATACCTTTTACAACGATCTATCTGCACTCATCAAATCAACACAATTTCCATTCAACTATGAATGTTTACATAGAAGTTATGGTAATTATTTAAAGATGAGCTTCCAAAACCTTTATTTTCCTCGAGCTGCAACAAATTGAAATCTGTTAGGGACATGATGTGGCTAAATTCTTTGAGATTATAAAAAAAATACCACAATTAAACATAAGTGCATTAAAACACCCTTCAAATCTACCTACGGCTCAATCACAACCCAAACTGTGTATCAATTATAGGCTCTACTTCGCTTTACTAATTCACAATATGTGTCTATCAACCACGATCAGTACTAGGTGGAGATTTCTCTGCGTTGTTGAAGTCGCTGCCAAAACATGGGATGTTGTTCTAGAAGTTTCAAACGTTGACTGTATATATATCGAAATGGCATGGCATATATACATCTCTATTAACACAATACTTAATGTTGGCCACACACCATGATCCCATGGGGATTGCGTTCAATTTCTCATGCAGTCTCGCAGGAAATTAGAACCACACATACCAGAATGCAGTATCCAGACCATGCTAGCCGCACTCCATGATTCCATGGTGACAACGTCTAACTGCTCATGCAGTCTTAGCAGAAAATTAGAACCACATATACCAAACTGCTCATGCAGTATTGAATACAGACCATGTTGGTTGCACACCACATCTCTACGGTGACAACATCTAAGGTGTGCCCGTTGACGCAGAGGAAAACACTGAACAACCTTCAGTTTGGTCTCTCTCCAACGTCCTTGCAACTAGGATTTCGTTCACCTTCAACCACCTCTCTGCGTTCATACACAACATTGGTTCTTCTCACACATTGGTCGATCCCTCCTTTAGTCGACTTCACTAGTGACATTGATCCCAAGTGAAACTCACCTTCCTGATCAGTTGTGCACAATCATGGGAATTTTCACATCGTTCAACTCATGGAATGTTCATCGAACAAATTAAATTCGACATGCCTTCCAAAATGTAGTGTTCATCTAACAAGCACATGGACTGAACATTTGTGTTTGGAACTTCAAAATTTAAGTTGCAGGCTGAAACATTTTTATATTCATATTCCTCTGCAGGATTTTCTACTGGATCGCTCAGCTCCTTGGCACAATTGTTGTGTAGATCCACCTCCTCACAACGCACAGGAATGCCCAGCTTCTCTCACATATTCCATAGGTTCAGATCCTCTATAAATATGCAGAAAAAATTTAGAACGGCAACTAATAAGAAACGATGCAAAGAATGCCACAGAAAATAAATATCAACAGTTCTTTAAATCGTAAATGACACTTTAACAATCTTCAATTGGCCACCATTTAAAATCATATATCACAGCAAAGAAGTTCATCACCATTAATGTTGATCACCGCGCAAGCTCAGAATTTATATGGGTTGACTTCTGATACCCTGCGAAGGAGTTTACACAATCGACCTTAAAATTGATTGGAAACATGAATGTTGCCTTACTTGTCACTATCACAACCCCTAGATGAGCCTTAGGCTCTCATACCAAATGATGCAGGGATTCTGCTATAAAACGGATCCTTGCACATAATAAAATTTCATGCTTCCTTAACATGGAATCCTCAATTAAATTCTTCGTTAAAACCACATTCAATTCAGCTCAAGACATATATAAATAAGAGATAGCCAACACAAATAAAATATGAGTATATAATAACACAAGGAAATTCATATTCAAACCAATTTCCTGAATATTACATTTGTGGGCCTCTCGGCTCTCGACCTTTTCAAAACTCTCACACTACTTTTCTCTATCTCTATCTGTATTCCTCACTCTGTCCTCCATATTCACACAAGCTTCATATTTATACACAATTATGAATTAAATCCAATCCATGATTTCCTCTACAAAAATCTCAACCAACTTCCAAAATATCTTTATCCCTTATTTGAATCAACTAAGCTCCATTTAAGGAACTCCTAATCCCTAAATTATCTACCCAACTCAATTCCCTCATATTCTCAATTAATTAAGAGAATATTTATAATAATCCTAACACTCAGATTATTCTCTCTTAATTTAAATAAAAATGAGCATAATAATTTATAAAATAATTAAAAAGACATCACCCCCTATTTACACAATATTTTAATGAAAATCAAGCAAGATGCTCCTGCATCATTGTGAAGAACTACTATTGTTGTAGTCATTCCTAATTGGTGAATCTAGACGTAGTGGGAATGGAATAGGTAGTTGATTCAACCATTCTTGGTTTGTTCCTCTCCAATTTTTTCTCTTAATTTAGCCTTCTCTCGATTTGAAATTGCCGTGGGGTACAACAAAAGATGGTAGGTAGGTCGCTCATAATCACTAGAATCCTAATAATTTAAAACAGTATATTTTAACATGATTAGTACAAAATATATGGTATCAATTAATAAGCACGTTGACAATGCATGATTAATTGGTTTGACATTGAAATAATTACATTAATATAACAAAAAATTAGTATTACCATCATTATCCCAAGATTGTGGCCAGAAGATACAATATTGTTACAATTGGCACGGTGGAGCGGCTGTCCATTTTCATCTACCAAATGCGCCTTGTGGTATGCTGCTTCCGACGTTTTGGAGTTGTTTGAATATTTTGTGCATCTGAACTCGATTCTGAATTATCTGCATGAACTTGAAAATTTGCATACATTAATTATAAATTTTATTAAGGTGATTGACATGAATAAAAAATATAAATTCAGTTAGATAATGAAAATATAAATAAAATTTGATGTAAATATTACGTATCAAAATGGATATGGAGAAATCCGCTACGGACTTTAAGAAATATTATGGAACGAGATGGATTTTGAAGAATTTTCCATTCGATATAATTATGATATTTTATCTCCACATTTGAGCAAAATCAACAATAAATTTTGGTGTACACACCTAAAATAATTTCGGTACTTTAAAAATGGACTTATTGTTATTGGTGCTAATGTACAGATAACCGCACCGGTGCCTTTTAGTTACTATGCACCAGTATGGTGTTATTAATTGACGCACCAGAACCAAATAGCCAAAAATAAAAAATAGAGCAACTATATTTTTTTAAAGTGAAAAAAAAACGGAAAAATTGAAAAATGGGCGAAAAAATATTTTCGAAATTTCGCAAAACAATTCTTTAAATAGTAAACAGTTTTCATTATTTCATTATTTTTGCAAAATTTTCAGGGAGAGATTTGCACGAGACATAGCTGGAGGAGGAAGAGAGCACGGGAGCACTTTGGAGCAGCAAAATACTTTCGAACAAAACTATTCAGACAATCAGAATTCCAAACCCTCTGGTGATTCAAACCCCTATAGCATAGAATTTCAAACGAGGTGTTTAAATTTTATTGTTTTTTCTACATTTTCTGCAGCATTTTTTATGCGTTAAATAAAAAATTTAAATTTACTCTTCATTTTCAGAAAAAAAAAAAAAAAAACAAAACAAAAAAACAAAAAACAAAAAACAGAAAACAAAAAAACAAAACAAAAAAACAAAAAACAAAAAACAGAAAACAAATGAAATCCATTTTACACTAAACCCTTGATTCTTTTTGTTTCTGCCCTTGCTTCTTCCAGTTTCTGTGATTTCAGAATTAGAGATTTTCATTTTAGATTTACAGGGTTTGTATTTCTAGATATATAGGCCTATGAAATTTAACCCACGGGAAAACTTGCATAGTCGGATCCCAATCCATGTTGGCCCTTTCGTAAATTTTTAAAAAACTAAATTTTTTAAATTAGTTTTTAATTTTTTTTATCAAATAGTACGTGCATTGTGCCCTGCGTAAACAAGGGCACCGATGTGCTATTTTAACACAGAGCAAAATTCACGTATTGTTTGATAAAAAAATTAGAAACATATTTTTTTTAATCCATGCGCCATATGTAAAATAGGGCACTGGTGCGTTATTTCATTATAGTGCATCGTGCACGTACTGTTGACAAAAAATAATAATTTATTTTATATCTGTGTTAATTAGTGCACCATTTAAAATATAATGCAATGGGTCTCCTTGTTGACAGAGAGCACCGTACGTTGGTCCCTTGTTTATGCGGTGTGTTTATAATAATATGCTGCACCGCCCCCTCGACGACATCATATGCTACAAAAACTAACACTATAGGATTTTTATTAAATTTTATGTGTTAATCCATGCATTGGTTAAAATATAATGCACCAGTGCTCCTTGTTTACATAGAGCACCGTACGATGTTTCTACTGTTTTAGTGGTGCATTTATAAGAACACGCCACACCGATGTCGGTGCATACAACATTAAAGGCGCACTAGTTTCTTGATATAATTTTTTTTTTTTACCTTAAAATTTTATGATTTATTTGTAAAATATATTAATGAATGGTATGATACATGTTTCTTATTAATAAAGAAATGGTTGACAAGAGATCAAGTAACAAAAATACTCATAGCACATGAAGAAAAGAAAAAGGCAAGTTCTTTGTAAATTCTTTACAAAAATTATTATTTTTGAACTATATGTAAGTTTGACTAATATGTATTGTTTACTGTGTATCATGCAGAGCCACAAATGATGAAGCTTGATAAGATTATTTCTAATTTAGGACCAGAAGATCGTAAAATCTTAATGGAAAAATTGCAAAAGGATGAATCAGGTGAATGAAAAAATATTATCGATCCAATATGAGTTTATTTTTTTAATTTTCATTAATAATATACTTAAAATTATTAGATAACATGTTTCAAACATTCTATTAATTCACATATTTTTAATTTTCTACAGGGACCATCAACTCAGAAAAGGTATGTTGTTATAAGAAAAGAAAAAAAATAGAACATGCAAATGAAAATGAATTGCTCAGCGCATTTGGAGTTGCTAGAGGTTAACGAAAGGGGGAAAAACTTTTACAAAATTTTGAGGGATCTAGTGGAACGAATGTATAGACGTGATTTCCACTTACAATATAAAAATCAATCTGATGATTCCAAGAAACAAATTTAATCTAAGCTACAGGAAGAATTTCCAGAGAATTGGTTAATGAGACATGTCAGACTTTTAATAGAAAAAGTGTACAACAACAAAAAGGAAGCAATGAATAAGTAGTATTCCTTTGAATGTTTTTATAGAATTATATCTATATATTACTAGAAAGCAATCATTTATAAATATCACTTTTTTTATATTTACTTTTCATATATCAATATAAAAATTAAATAGTTTATTTTCATGTCACATTTTCAGGAAGATTATGAAAATCTCAAAAGATGAACAAGTTTATATCATAAATATGCTAGTAGGAATGTCCAAAAAGGTGTACAAGGAGATGGTCAAATAAATGGTCATAATTGCATCACACGAGGAGCCATCTCAACAAAAACGTCCTTCAAATGTAATATGTAATCATTGAATTTTTCTATTAGGTACAATAAATAAAAAATTTAGCATTAAATATTAATTTTCAAGTATTTTCTTGCAGAAAAGAAAAGAAAATGGAACCCATTCAACACATAAAACAGGATGACAAGGAAGAAAAGGGTTGATATATAACTTTGTGGGTAATTGTTACTTCCTTATAACAACTTAACTAGATTTCATTTTTGTAAATATTAAGTTGTTTTACAACAATCATCATTGAATGTCTTCAAATGGGTGCTAACATACAAAGAAGAACCATAAGATGAATTGATTGACATTGGGTTAAATATGGATTGTCAGTATATGTTGGCATATCATAAATTAATTGTGTAATTTTTAAGCATCTATCAATCTTGTTTTGCTTAGCTCCCACTATAATTAATAGAACAAAAAAATTTATATTAAATATATGATTTGTTATGGGGTATAAAACTTGCACGAAACAAAGTATGGAACTGTGCCAACAGATGAAATTTTGAACGATGGCATGAAATTTGGTTTTGAAAGAATGTGAATAGTTCATGAGTCAATTGTTGCTATGGTAAATCATTTATTTTTTATTTACATTGATGCATCTTATTTAATATTGCAATTTTCAGTATTCTGACGAACGTATATACACTCATTACAGTTTATTTTTATGTTTGTAGATAGAATGTGAAGAAGAAGAAAACAATCAACACTGTGAAAAAAACATTCCTCAAAATAACCCAAGTCATGGAAGTAGCTCGATTAGTGACAATGGTTCAAGAGAATAATGGTGATCATTATGTTTGGATACCAAAGCAAGGCATTATATTTTTTGAAATATTTCTCTGTGAAATCAAACATTTTGTTTAATGTATTGGACATAGTGTCCCAATTGAAAGACAAAGGGATACCAATAACTGTCCCATTTTGTATGAAAAAGAGTGTCTTATATATATATAATAAAATACGTTTTAATTTATTCTATTTTGTTCTCCATTGTCGCTGTGAAATGTAACACCATTGATTAAATATATGGATGATTAAATATTATAATGAAGAGATGTGAAATCTGATGATATGATATAATAACTTAATGCAAACATCACATTCAAATGCACTAATAAAAATTTAATTGATATGAATACTATTATAAGATACGTGTCGTCTTTTGATGAATAATTAATTTAAAAAAATCACAATAATTATGATATGATATAACAAATTAATCCAAACATCACATTCAAATGCACTAATAAAAATATAATTGATATGAATACTGTTATAAGATATGTGTCAACGATATGTGTCAACTTTTGATGAATAATGAATTTTAAAAAATCACAACAATTTCACTATCACAGGTCAATGGTTCTAAAAAATACAGAATGAACACCGGTGCATGTCATTTAATGTGCACCAGTGTGTTTTTATTATAATGTGCACCGGTGCATTTTACAACCTATGGGAACTTCACAAATACCAATACCAATTACAACTCTCGATGTGTTTGTCTGATACTGCGCACCGGTGTGTTTATGTGAGAGTGCTCACCGGTGCATTTCTATAACCTATGGGCACTGCACAAATACCAATACCAATTAGAACGATGTGTGTTTGTATAATACTCCACACTGGTGCGTTGATACGACCTATTGGCACCACACAAATCCCAATACCAAATAGAATGATTGGTGCATTTATGTGATATTTCACGGCAGTGCGTTTGTATAATACTATGCATCTGTGCGTTGATATGACCAATGTGCACCACACAAATCCCAGTACTAATTAGAATGGCCCGGTGCATTGTATCACCTACAGTGCGCCCGATGCAGTTGTAAACCTTAACGTCACAGTGCATGCACCTTCGATTTCCCTGGGGCGACTGTCTGGCTGAAACACAACACGACATTGCTAAATGCCCCAGGGCATCCTATATTTGTTTTCTGTCCCGGTACGTGTTTCCCATCACTGTAAAACGCACTAGTGAGTTGACACCTTATTAGCGCACCGATGACAAAAACATCCATAATAACCTCTAACTGACCAGGATTTTTAGTGGTGTTGAAATTCTGTTAGAAGCTCTGCGAAAATCTCCGTTTTTGAAAACAGATGTTGTAGCAAATTTTTTTTTGACAATTTTGCGCAATTTTATAACACTAAAAACCTCCGTTAGAGGGTCTTTCCATTGTAGTGTACATTAGAAAACAAGATGAGTCTTGGCTATGGCATAGGATATTGGGGCATCTCAATTTTGATCACATCATCAAGCATAGTTATAGATCTACCAAAGATAAAGGAACTTAAAAATCCTATTTACAAATGTGAAAACACAATTGAACTTCATTCAAGTTCAAGGGTAAGTTTTCAAGTAGTAAACCTCTAAAGTTAGTACATATGGATTTGTTTGGTCCTTCTAGAACATAAGAAACATGATGAGAAAATTATTCCATGCTGGTAATTGATGAATATTCTAGATTGACATGCATAACATTGCTTAGAAATAAGCTAGTAGCATTTGAGAAGTTCAAATTATTCAAGACACTAGCAGAAAATAAAATAGGGTGCAAGATAAAGTGTGTAAGATTAGATAAAGGAAGTAAATTTACTTTAGATGAGTTTTCTGATTTCTGTGATGAAGTTAACATAAAAAGGAAGTATACTATTACAAACACACCACAAAAAATGGTGTTGCAGAGAGACAAAACATGTTTATGCAACAAATTGTCAAAGCCATGATGTAGGTTAGAAAGATTCCTCAAACCTATTGGGCACAAGAAGTACACACAATTTTTCATATTCTAAATAGAGCTTATCTCAGACCAAATTTCAAGAAAACACCATATGAATTGTGGCATAGTAAACCAACATCTATAAAAAAAATTAAAGTGATTAGAAGTAAGTTCTACATAAAAAAACAGTAATGAAAAGCTATGAAAGTTACATTCGAGGTGAGATGAAGGAAAGTTTTTGGGATATTTGTCAAAATGTAAAGAATACAAGTGTTATAATAAACAAATGAATAATAGTGTGGATTGTATGGATGTAAAGTTTGATGAAGTGTTCCCTAACAAGAGAAATAACATAGGTTTTATCAATCTTCCATATCATCGACTTGATAGTGTAGAAAATGATGTACATGACGATGAATAAAAAAAGATAAAGACTCGTTAAAAGGATCCCTCAAGGAATGCACAAAAGAATCACCCTAACCATCCAATTATTGGAGATAAAAGTGGAGTTCAAACAAGGAGGTAAATTATAGAGAAATTAAATCAGGCTCAAACTGTCATGTTGTCAAATATTGAACCAACAAATTTTGATGAAGCAAAGAAATACAAACATTTTATAGATTTTATGAATGAGGAGTTATATTATATTGAAAAGAAAAAGACTTAGGAAATGACACGAAGACTAATAGGAAAGAATGTTATAGGTACAAAATGGGTCTTTAAAAATAAAATGAATAAACAAGGACATATTGTTAGAAATAAAGAAATACTAGTATCCAAGTGTTACTCATCGGTAAAAGGCCCTGACTATGAAGAAAATTTTGCGTCAGTGGCAATATTAGAGGCAATAAAAATGTTTCTTGCCTTTGCATGCTATAAATATTTCAAAGTGTACCAAATGGATGTGAAGTCTGATTTTCTGAATGGAAAACTCGAGGAGGAATTATATATAGAACAACATGAGGGTTTCTTATTATATATAATTTTTTGGATTCAACTGCGTTAAGAAAGTCATTCATCTGTGACCATTTCCATAAGAGGTAGTCATAACTGACTAATTTATCATGAATTTTTGAATAGTCCACTTAGCACTCATTGCATCGGGTGATGCTCTCATGGGTGAAGAATTGGGATTGAAACTAGTGAAATTAATCACATAGCATTAATCAACACTTCGGGGCTTGCACCTAGTAACCATGAATTCCTTGGAGGTCACCCATCCCAGAACTACTCTGGCTCAAGCACGCTTAACTGTGGAGTTTTTCCCACAATCAAGCCCACTTAGCTTGCTACCCCATTTGAAAAACCTTAGAAAGTATTGTGCCTCATGAACCATTCAAGTAGAGCTCCCTTTACTCCCTTATTGTCAGATAATCTTAATGATGTACGAAAGTTAAAGAAGGCACTATATGGAATTAAACAAGCACCACATTCTTGGTACTTAGGTTGGAAAAGTATCCACAAAAGCAGGGTTTTAAGGGAGGCGCGAATGATAATAACTTGTACATAAAGAAAAATAAATATTAACTCCTAATTATGTTTGTGTATGTGGACGATATTATGTTTGGAAGCCACAAATATAATCTAGTAAAATGGTTTGTTGAAGAGATGAAGTTTGAGTTCGAGATGTAAATGCTTGGAGAACTTACCCTCTACCTAGGGTTGCAAATCCTACAAAATTCAAAAGGTATATTTATTTCTCAAGAGAAATACCTAAACGATATATTGAGAATGTTCCAAATGGAATATTGTAAACGTGTTTCAACCACTATGGAAATTGGATGTAAGTTATGTGCAGATAATGAATCACTTGATGTTGACTAGAAGCTTTACATATATATGATAGGCAGTTTGTTATATCTAATAGAATATAGACTAGATATAATGTTGGAAGTTATATTGGTGGCAGGATATCAATTAACACTTAAACAGAGTCATGTACTAGAAACAAAAATGATATTTAGATGCTTGAAAGGGAATACAAACTATGGACTATGGTACCTAAAAGGGAAGAAATTTATATTGACATCATGCACAGATGAAAACTAGGCCAATTATGTGGATGACAGGAAAATTATGTGTGGTGGTCCATTCTACTTAGGAGAATCACTGGTTGCATGGTTAATAAAAAATAAATCCTCAGTATCTCTATCTACTACAAAATTCAAATACATAACAATAGTTTCTTGTTGCACACAAGTGTTGTGGATGAAACAAACTCTACATAATATGAAGATAACTTTCACTGAACCAATATCTATTAAATATGACAATACTAATGCAATAAGAATATGAAATAATCAAGTGCTTCATTAAAATACTATACATATAACTATAAAGTATCACTTCCTCACATAACATGTGGTTTAGAAAACAATGAAGATGGAATACATATCAACAAAAGAGCATAGAGAAGACATGTTTACTAAGCCACTAGAAGGCAAACCATTTGAATATCTAAGGACCAAGTGGGGGACTGTTTGTGCTACCTCTTCTGACTAGTTTAACTTTAAAAAGGATCCTCAGAGACTCTGGAGAATATGAAAATAAAATCATCTAAGGGGGAGACTCTACAGAAGCAGCATGGAAATATCAACTTATATTTGTAGAACTAGGCCATCTTCAACTAAGTTCGTCATTCAAATGTTTATTCTTTGATAGAAATTTTGTGCAAAATTGTATATATATGAAAAGTTAATAATAATTTTTGAAATTTACAGCGTCATATTTATATATCTAGTCAAAACATTTTGAATATGAGCCTAGCTCATAGTATATTTGTAGATCATTAGAACTTTTCAAAATTCTTCAGTGTTTGTTCTCTATGTTTGATCTATGCATCAAAATATATCATATTAATCAATTACGTAATTGATAACCTTTTAACTATGAATAAAGGGAAACCAAATATTTATTTTAATATATAAAATGAAAGCAAATGTGCTTGCAATAAGTGTATAGGAGCAGGTTGTCAACATATTATGTTTGGTTACTATAAGCCTTCATCATGAAGTAACATGTGATCAACATCAAAACCATATTATTTACAAAATGTTCCAAAAGAAGACATATATATGTAGGAGGTGTATTCATATGAAGACATGTAGCCTCTTTCCAACATCTAAACTATCACAGAGAATTCAATCAAAGTTAGAGATAAAGCCAAAGAAATGTTGAGTCAACTTCTATCATGAAGAAAACCATCAACTTGGTTCTATGTTCAGAAAGCTAGCATTTGATCAAAATACGTTTTTGCATTGAAATCAAAACCTATGCAAGAAATATGTATCGGTAAAAAGGAGTAAGCATTTTATTATATATATATATTCAAATCATTTCAATGCATCACTAGGATTCTTCTAATACTTAAGCCCTTTTGTTATGATTACAAAGAATTGAATGTTATATCCATTGATAATATATTTATGACCTAAATTCATGTATACAAATGATGAATATATAAAGTTTTCAGGTTTATTTGTCATCAAATGAGGAAAGCTCTTGAAGCTCTTCAATAGTATGGTTGGACATAATCAAATTTATCAATAATATGTTGATCAAACAAATATCCACAGTCTCATTATGATATAAGTGTAGCATTAATTCATCTTGATCTAATAGTTGTTCTAAAACAAATCATTCAAACACTGAGAGGCCTATTCTTGACATGAGACTATGTTCAAAAATCTTGAACCAAATATCTTAATGCAAATTTCAGTCAATGATTGTTTGCAAAAATTCAAGCAAATAATGAAACAAAATTCAAAACAATATTTCTATCGCATAAACTTAACTTAATGACATTTCATTTGCAAAAGAATAAAGTATACCATCTATATCTCTCAATGACATTGCATTTGTAGAAGAATAAATTATACCATACATAGAGGACTTTATCTATATCTCTAGTAGTGGAGACATAGATGATGTATAAAATGAAATAAAATAAAAAAATGTCACAAGTGAAAACCATTGAGAAAGGTATCACCAGCACTGAGATCTTGAATATATCCAAATTAAAATAAGGCCAAACCCTAGAAATCAAGAACATTGAGTGAATTTATCACAAGAGAAAATATCTTGAATAGATGCAATGGAAAATAAGGACAAACCTTAAAAATCAATAATATTGTGCGAATAGATCACAAGAGAAAACTAAAATACTAAAAAAACACATCAACATGAAAATGAAAACCCAAAGAGAGTTGCACAATGAAAAAATACCTATTTGTAATACTAAGTGAATGAATCCTGTTAGGGAAGGTAACACAAACAAGAGTAACAACCATGAGAATAGAGCTATAACTAGCAATTGCACCACATGTTGCAAAGGAAGCGCTGTAAAGCAGTAACATAGGAAAGAGTAATATAAAGGAAAACATATGTGATATTTTATGTGATTTAATTGAATATTTAACTTATAAATATGAATTAGAAACTATATTTAATAAATAAGTTACTCCAAAGACATAGGAAAGAGTAGTATATACGAAAACATATGTGATATGTTACGTGATTTAATTGAATATTTAACTTATAAATATAAATTAGAAACTAGATTTAATAAATAAGTTACTCCAAAGCACTTAAAACATTAATTTCTCACTATAAATAATTGATTCACTAATTAATCATCATACATGTTATGTGATTTAATTGAATATTTAACTTATAAATATGAATTAGAAATTAGATTTAATAAATAAGTTACTCCAAAGCACTTGCTAACTGTCTATCCGTAGAAAAACATTAATTACTCACTATGAATAATTGATTGACTAATTAATCATCATACATGTTCATTTTCTTATCATTTTCTTGTCTCCCTTATCATAGAAATTGTTGAGATTTAATTTCTTATTTTTAATTAAATTTGGTGAAAATCTCATGTAGGTGAAAACAATAGGATTTGTTGCTACATTGGCTCCATCAATTTTTGATGAGCAGTTAATGCATCCTATATTTTTTGTGAGAGAATTTATGAGTCTGTTGTAATTCACAACTATAAAATGTAAGCCTGTAGAGGCAAGTGAGCATGATGAGGAATGTGTAGTGAGGAAGAGCTGAGTAGAAGAGAAACTCTGCTATTGTATTTTCTCCAGTTGATGAATGAGATTGTCGATGCCCTGTTAGGTGGACGTAGCCCAGATTGGTTGGGTGAACCACGTTAAAATCTCTGTTTTTCCATGGTTGAATGATGTGTTTGTGTCTTATTTTTTTTATGTTTCCACTATGTTAACGCTAACACTTGGTACCAGAGCTCGTTGAGCTGAGTGATTAAGGCTGACAGCAATTTAAAAGGTATTGTGGTGAAAATCAGGCTGCGATGGAAGAAGCTTCAGTCACTATTTGCGTGAAGGCTGTCGATGGGCAGCGTTAAGTCAACGGCTGTAGCCAAAGAAGTGGACAACAAACTTGTGGAATCCGACGCTATGTGGTTGCCAGCAGAGCCATAAGATGGTTAGATGAGCAATTGACTTGCGCTTGTGAGCTGGAAATCAATACTGTGAAAGGTCAGCACTGTGAATCCGATTGCAAAAGTCGTGGCCTGCTGAGAGGCTGTGAGGTTGGCATCAGAGCTCTGTGAGCTAACTGCAACGTAAGCTCTGAGTTGAGAGCAAGCCGTGAACGCAGTTTGAAGGAGGCCGAAGTTTCCTGTTCGTTGGTTGTTGGACCGTGCACCATTTGTGTGTTGCTGAGAGGCCGTGAGGTGAAATCTGCTGAGCATAGTTTGAAGGAGGCCAAAGTCTGTTGTGCGAATGGTGAACTGTTGGAAGTGAATGGTGAATGGATGGACATCAAACGTTGAATGGTGAAATGCCATTTAAACGTTTTTGGTTTATGTCCGTTGCTCAAATAATTTCGATTTGAACCTTTTTTCAAAATCGATTTATATATTTTCCTTACGGCTTCTTTCAAATCATTTTACATTGAATTGTACTAATTCAATGTGTATTTAAAAAATCGATTTGCATTGAAGTTTTTAACATCGATTTATATAAATCGATTTGAGTGGTGGTTTTAAAGTTAAATCGATTTTGTTAAAAAGGGTGGCACTTAAAATTCGATTATATGGAGTTTATAAGGTGGAATTTTTTACTAATTTGAGAGGTTTATTATATGCCATAAAATTGATTTGAAGTTCTTTAAATAAATCGATTTGGTTAATCCATTTAAAATCGATTTGTGTTAAATCGATTTTTTGTATGCCATGATATTAGGGGAAGGGAATTTTTTATAAGGCAAGGGTATTTTCTAATCAAAAATTAATTTTGATTAAAATAAAAAATTTCATTTATTAAAAGTTGCAATTGGAGATTTTTTGTGACACAACATGGCAAAAACACAAAGTGCCCAGTTTGAGATCGAGAAGTTCAATGGCAAAAACAACTTCGAGATCTGGAAAGTGAAGATGTATGATTTACTTGTGCAACAAGGCGTGGCGAAGGCACTGTTGGGAAAATCCAAACAGCCTTACACCATGACAGATGATGAATGGAGTGAGTTGGATGAAAGAGCACTGAGCGGCATTCGACTGTGTTTGGTGGATGATGTTTTGTTTAACATCGTGTCAGAGAAAACTGCTGCTGGTTTGTGGACAAAGCTTGAAAAGCTGTACATGACAAAATCCTTAACCAATAGGATTCTTCTGAAGCAACAGTTGTACAACTTGCGCATGAAGGAATGTACAACGATAACTGATCATCTGAATACCTTCACTACTACATTTGGCTGAAATTCTGACACTTGGTTCCGACGCTTTTGACCAAATGTCGGAAATTTGCCCAATTTGTTTCCATCCCGCCCGAAACCGTCGCTATACCGACGTTTATAGAAACGTGTCGCAATACCGACACTTAGAAAAGTGTCACAATTGCGACGTTTGGAGGAAGACGTCGCAATTGCGACACTATGGCCCAAAGCGTCGCTATTGGGACGACTCTAATCGTTGCAAGTGCGACACAATGTCTAGGTGTCGCCATTGCGACGTTTAGGTACCCGTCGCAATAGCGACACTTTTTCCGCCGTGGTTATAATGACACTTATATGCGCGCCACATAAAAATACGAAACTTATATGCGCACTACATAAAAATTCGAAACTTATATGCGCGCTACATAAAAATGATTTTATTGTTTCGTATAAGTCGCAATAGCTACATTAACGTCTAATATGACGCGCGCATTCGCCCTCCGCTCTTGCAGAACAGCATTCGCCCTCAGCTCTTGCAGAACAGCACTTGCCCTCAGCATTCACGCTCAGCTCTTGCAGAACAGCATTTGCCCTTAGCATTCGCCCTCAGCGTTCGCCCTCAGCTCTTGCAGAACAGCATTCGCCCTCAGCTCTTACAAAATGGTAAGTTCTTACTGCAGGCCCTTCCTCCTATAGTAGGGTTGACTCTATTTGGGTTTTTTTGGTCAATTCCATTGGATTGTGTTAGGCTTGTTGAGCCTCAAAATTGTGCTTTCTTTCATTCCATTTTACCTCATTTTCCTTTGTCCATTGCTATCCTAGACCCAATTGATCAATGAATATAGTTAAAATTACTTCTAGAATGATTTACATGACTGACTTGCTAAGTTTTGTGATTTTTACCATTGTAAAGCATTTTGACCGGAACTAGCTACAGAATGCAGACATTCCGTAGCTA